>RXPK01000283.1:47436-647436 GCA_004143645.1 Protaetia brevitarsis | reverse complement strand
GGTATCCCAGTATAGCAGAGTGACGTGAGATGACGTTCAATAGACGTCAATATTACGTCTATTACGTGATATCAACGTCTATTAAACGTCAATATTACGTCTATTACGTGATATCGACGTCTATTAAACGTCAATATTACGTCAGTCTGCAATTTGGGTTGTTTTGTACGAAAATGATAACCGAACAAGTACTTTTCAAAATTAGATAGGTGTCAACGCCCACGCCTTTATAGTCACTAACAATGGATACGTCTTGATGCATCCAGGTCTCCGTCCAATGGTAATGTTCAACATTAAGCGTTAGTTAGCACCGATCTTACTTAATTATTCCAGTTCAAAAATGAACCGACGCCCAATTACAACAGCATCGATTTTACGGAAGTGCAACAATTGGACGACGATTCCGGACCTAGGCAATTGGCGCAAACGTTACTGGACCTACGGGCCGCCTTGATACACGGCTACGATAATGTTACCCGCAACGTTCCCTTAAAATATTACTACAACAATATGCAGAGGGTGTCCAGGGAGATGTTCGACTTTCACTATCAAAAGATTAAGAACACCCCCTTCACCATGGCGCTGGCGTTGCCTAACAGGTTCGGATATTACGCCGTACAGGTTCCAGATGAAATTGACAAGAACAAACATGCCAGAGTCTCGATTCTCAGTTTCTTCAGCGGAAGTAACTGGAAGATTCATCCGAAGTGGTAGGTGCCATTACTTAACTTCCTTGTTCTAATGTTGAATAGTCAAAAAAAAAAAAACAGTTTTGTCATTGACAATACTTAACACTGCGTAGGCTTTCACGGCCGGTGTAACTATAACTAACAGCTTCTTGCGGGTTTCGCCGTGTGTCAAAACTTTCGCTCGACGTTTCGCTGTTCATACTGACAGCTTCTTCAGGATACTGACCTGATTCTCCATGGTCCGACATTCTTCTTATATACGCCTCTGTGATCCACCGTGTAGTTTCCGCTCCATTGACGCGTGACGGTTCGTAGTAGGCTCTTCCACGTGTTGCTAAGGTGGTACCCTTCTTCTCTGTTAACGGTTTTATTCCTTTCTATTTCTATGACTTCCCTGATGAGTCTTTTCCCGTAGTTCTTGGTGGTAGTTATTACTTTTACATTCTTGAAATCCATTTTGTGTCCGGTGTCGTGCATGTGTTCTGCCACCGCTGATTGCTCGGTCCTTCTTAATCTTGCGTCCCTCTCGTGTTCTTTTATTCTTATGTCGATGGCTCTTCCTGTTTGTCCGACGTAGCACTGTCCGCATTGGCATGTTATCTTGTAGATACCTTCTGTGCGCCCCTTGGTATCTTATCCTTTGCGGTCGGTAGATACTGCTGGATCGACGTTGCAGTCCCGAAGCGTACTTGTACGTTACGTTTCTTCAAAATTCGGCCTACTTTTTACTACTTGACGAGAACACCTACAAGGAAATAAGGAAAGATCCAACGGAGAAGATCACAAAAACAGTAAGGGAGAGCATAAAGACTTAATCGATACCTAAAGAGATGCAGAACAGATTGCTACCAAGAGCCGCTAGACCACCCAGGCTGTATGGAATATCAAAAATACATAAAGAAGGAGTGCCATTAAGACCGATTGTAAGCAACATTGGATCACCGACCTACGATTTGTCGAAATATTTAGCTAACTTACTAAAGCATATACCGGAAAACTGCAACGTATGTGAAGAATTCGAAACATTTCGTGGATATTCTATCTACGCTGAAGACTGAACCTACAGACATTTTTAGTAAGTTTCGACATTATATCGCTATTCACGAACATACCCACGGAGGACGCACTGGCCTTACTTCCAGAACTTGGACTACAAGAAGACATCATTGAATTAGTGAAACTGTGCTTATCCACGACATACTTTTTGTATGAAGGAAAATACTACGAGCAGAAGAACGGAACAGCAATGGGAAGTCCTTTATCATCTGTAATAGCCAACTTGTTTATGGAAGCATTTGAGAAGAAGCCCTAAGTTCCAGCGATATGAAACCCAAGTGTTGGCTGCGATATGTCGACGATACTTTTGTAATATGGCAACACGGGAAGAAAAACTACAACAGTTCTTGAACACATAAACTCATAGCACCCAGCCATCAAGTTTACCATGGAGAAAGAACAAAATGGAAATCTCCCTTTCCTGGATGTTATGGTCAAGAAAACAAAGAGGGAATGCTACAGCACGCAGTATTTAGAAAGAAGACGCACACCGATAGATATCTGCATGCAAGATCTCACCATCATCGATGCAGAAGAAGACATTAATTACAACTTTGCTATCCAGAGCCGAAACCATCAGTGACGAACAACATCTTACCAGTGAAAAGATACATTTGGAGAAAGCACTAAAGAAGAATGGTTACACTGACATCGACATAAGGAGAGCCACTAAGAAGAAGACGACACTGGAGAAACTACAGAACCACTAAGAGGGATGGCGTGTTTACCTTACTAGCAGGAGTCACCGAAAAAGTAGCCGAATTTTGAAGAAACGTAACGTACAATACGCTTCGGGACTGCAACGTCGAATCCAGCAGTATCTACCGACCGCAAAGGATAAGATACCCAAGGGGCGCACAGAAGGTATCTACAAGATAACATGCCAATGCGGACAGTGCTACGTCGGACAAACAGGACGAGCCATCGACATAAGAATAAAAGAACACGAGAGGGACGCAAGATTAAGAAGGACCGAGCAATCAGCGGTGGCAGAACACATGCACGACACCGGACACAAAATGGATTTCAAGAATGTAAAAGTAATAACTACCACCAAGAACTACGGGAAAAGACTCATCAGGGAAGCCATAGAAATAGAGAAGAATAAAACCGTTAACAGAGAAGAAGGGTACCACCTTAGCAACACGTGGAGGAGCCTACTACGAACCGTCACGGTCAATGGAGCGGAAACTACACGGGCGTATATAAGAAGAATGTCGGACCATGGAGAATCAGTTCAGTTATCCTGAAGAAGCTGTCAGTATGAACAGCGAAACGTCGAGCGAAAGTTTTGACACACGGCGAAACCGCAAGAAGCTGTTAGTTATTGACAATACTTATTTTAATAATTACATAGTTCTTTGAGTTATAATGCGATTATACATTTCTATTAACAGGGTTTATTGCAAATACCACTACTTGGAAGGACATGAATTCGATACACCCGAAGAGGAATTGCTTCATTTCCTCGGCCGGATGTATAATAAGAATTTCACTTGGAATCAACAATACGATGATACCACTACAAAAGATGAGAGCGGAGTCGACGAAGAGGCAGATGACGCCGGTCCAGGTATAGAAACTGTGGAATGCGACACGGAGACCAAGAAATTGCGTCAAGACGACTATTACTGCGACAAGGAATTGATAAATATGCTAGTATTTGACGCGAAAAGCACTATGCAAGCCTTCAAGGAGCCGTGGACATTCAGAAACGACAGGGAGGAGTTGCTGTTCAAACGCTACAACGCCTCTCTCCGTTTCGTGGCAACCATGAGCGGATTGACGCGATGGGAATATATATATGGTGAGGGCAACGACACCGAGAACAAAATGTAAGTATATCAACAGAATAGATGTGGATCCATATTTACCAGGATAAACAGGACGAAAAAGGGGTCTAATCCGCAATTACCAACATTGTATTCAGACTACCAGTTTCGCCTTATAACACTGGTCAACAGTGAAATTGCTTCTTAGGTGAAAGTACCCAATCCGAATGAATTCAACGTGCTGAACACGAATATCACATTGAAAAAGTTGATTGGCTCACGTTCCGAGAATTGACGTTTTACGTTTTGTCCATTGTATAGATGCTATTGCATAATGTAATGCAATTTAGTGAGAAATTACGAAATTTTGCGTCATATTGCATCACCTCTTCATGCAAAGAAGTTAATGCAGCATTTGCTGTAAGTTTCCATTGAGAGTGTTGCGAAATTGATTGCGCAATATCAAGCAATAGCTAATTATAGTTTATTTATAAATGGCCGATGTGACAATTAACTCGTGCAATGTCCGTTCATTCGCGCATATTTTTCGAAGCTCTAGCATACACAAGTGATTGCTATAGTGTAAAGTAACTAACAGTAGCAATGCCTCGTAACTGTGTTAATAGTGCAAATAACTTCTGTTATATTTGCGGAGAAGTGACATTTGCTGCACAGAAAAAGAACATCAGTGCAACAGTTAAGAAAGCGTATCATTTGTATTTTGGTTGCAAGATAGGCGACCAGGACAAAGACTGGGCCCCACACGTATGCTGCCGCACTTGTGCCATAAATCTTTCACAGTGGCTTAATGCAAAAGAAAGGCAATGCCATTTGCTGTGCCCATGATTTGGAGGGAGCCCACCAATCACGTTGACGACTGTTATTTCTGTATGGTACCACCAGCTTCTGGAGGCATCACCAAGAAGAAGAAATGGACAATTGAATACCCTAAACATACCATCTGCTCTGCGACCTGTCTCTCATGGCGAAGGACTCCCAATTCAGAACCTCCTACAGATTTTTCTAACAGTTCAGACGATGAGGATGGCCATGCGTCGGCGAGTTCTCCTCAACGTGGCAGTAAGGATGATAATTTTCGTGCTTTGACGAAACATCTGCACCACATAAAATTACCCAGGATAAAATGAACGATCTTGTTCGCGATTTGGATTTGTCGAAAAGCAAAGCGGAGATACTGGCCTCAAGACTTCGACAGTGGAATCTTCTGGAACAGAATGTCCGAGTGACTTCATTTCGCACTCGCCATCAGCTCTTCGAATCTTTCTTTAAGAAAGAAGAAAGCCTTGTGTTCTGCTGCGATATTAATGGTCTACTACAAGCTCTCGGTATTGCACATGATCCCACGAATGGCGGCTGTTTATAGACGCTTCAAAACTGAGCCTAAAGGCGGTTTTGTTGAATAATGGGAACCAGCTTCCATCCATACCTATTGCACATGCGGTCTACATGAAGGAGACTTACGGCAATCTAAAGCAGCTACTGGAGACGATTAACTACAGCAAGTATGGCTGGCAGATATGTTCTGACCTGAAGGTAGTATCTCTGTTGACGGGTTGCAGCAGGGATATACAAAGTACTGCTGTTTTCTTTGTCTGTGGACAACAGAGCAATCGATTTGCACTACATCAAGAAAGACTGGCCTCCGAGAGCATTTCTTAAGCCTGGAGAAACGAATGTACAGCACCCACCATTGCACAGCCACACAAAATCATCATTCCTCCTTTACACATCAAGCTCGTCTTGTCAAAAACTTGGTAAAAGCCATGGATAAGAATGGACCAGCATTCAAGTACCTGCATGGAAAATTCCCTCGACTCAGTGAAGCCAAAACTAAAGAGTGCATCTTTGTGGGGCCTCAAATTAGACAGCTCTTCCGAGACCCCAAGTTTGAGGAACTTCTTCAAGGTAAAGAAAAAATAGGTTTGGGATGCATTCTACAAGTGGCAGCAAACTTCCTGGGGAATGACAAGGCAGAAAATTACAAGTGTCTGGTTGAGGATATGTTTGGCTTTGTTTCATGAATTCGGCTGCAATATGTCCTTAAGATCCACTTTCTTGATTCCCACTTAGATTTCTTTCCTGATAACTGCGGGCAGGTCAGCGATGAGCACGGCGAACGCTTTCATCAGGACATTGCCACCATGGAGCAACGGTACCAAAGCAAATGGTCTACGTCAATGCTAGCTGACTATTGTTGGACAATCAGTAGAGATGCTCCACAAGTCCACTACAAACGGCAGGCCAAAAGAAGTCGAAAGTCAGAAGCAGACTAATGTTTTCTTACCATGTATATATAATATTGACATAAGTACACTTTTTTCTGAAATATGCGTACATTTTACAGAAAACCGTAGCCAATTCAGCTTTTCTTAGTCATTTTCGTGTTCAGCACATTGAATTCATTAAGAAATGACTATTTTCAGCTTGGAAGCATGAACTTTTCGAAAATTTGTTGCCCAGTGTAATCAATCATCAGGTCTTAATGCTACAATGGCAGGGGAAAAGTCAGTCAACACAGCTATTTATTCGATAATAGCAAATATAATACTAGTATACATATGGTCAAAGACGTATAGTTCCGCTGGCGTACTTTAGAGCGGCGCCACTGTAGCTTCTTCGCGAGGGCAGTTAAAAAGCGGCAAGGCAAGAGACGTACGAAATCAAACAGTGGACCAACCGAACTATGTACTTCATATGAAAGTACTTGAGTACTACAGCTGTGGGTAATTCAGAAATTGATTTCACTGGCAGTAACATATATAATACGCGCGCATTTGACGAAATAAATAAAAGCAAATATTCCTTCGCTTTAACGCAAAAATATGCTTTAATTTCATTATAAAAGGAATTTTAATCCATTGAACTCATATGTGTTTTGGTTTTTGTTTTATTTAGTTAACTGTTTTGCCTCCTTTAATATTAATTTCATAACAATTTTCCGAAATGACGATTCATGTATGAATGTTCTACCTCTTCGCTGCGCGCGCAGTTAAACCACTTCCATTCGTCTCGCACCGAATCTCTTCGGTTATCTTATATTTTTACGCCTTTGTGCAACGGAAAATTCCACTTACGTTTAACCACGTCAGATCACGTTTAGTATTTGTTTGGTCGTACACGTTTCTAAAATCAGCCTAGCTGGGATATCTATAGTACGCCAGCGGAACTATTCCTTGTCCGTATATATATTTATATTGTATTTGATAATAGATAGCTTAATTTTTTTGTCCTTTATATCCTGTTCAAATTGCAAGTAATTTGATAGGAAGAAAATCGAATCAGGTCACTTTTAGGGAATTCGGTGACTATAACGCCAGGGCCATCGATGAAATTTGGTATAAAAGTGCCGTGCTTCAGCACCAATACGACATTAAATCGTTCGTCTATTCCGTACCGCTTTTTGGCCGGATTGCGGATGATATGCTAGTCACCGGAAGCTATGCGATCTTCCCGAAGGATGCTAGCGCCGAAGCGCCAGCTTCCGTCGTCGGTTTCCAGTTTTCCCAGTCGCACTTGACGAAGAGCTTCTTCGATATAGCCGTCGATAATGTAATTTTCGATGTAATACCTTCAAAATTATGTCTCAAAAGTATAATTGCAGTCGCAGTGCGAAGAATGCGTACCATGCGGTGACTTCTTAGACTGCTACATAATAGATAGTTCCGGTTACGTTCTGGTATCGGGTGATCAAAACGATACCGGAATGTTTTTTGGCGAGGTACAGGGATGCGTCGTCGAGTCGATGTTGGAATTGGGCATCTTCGATAGGCTCGCAATTTACGATTATCAAAGCTTATGTTACCGTACCGAAATAAGAATGCCTAAAGGAAGCAGATGCAACTTAGGAAATCAAGAGGTATAGATAATTAAGCGGGAGTATATTATTAGGCAACTAACTTCTGTTTCAGATATCACCTGTAACCTTTCAAGGGATATTTAAATGGATTATGAGCAAAATACTTTGGCTGTTCGTCGAAACCAGTATTTACCAATCCTGGTATCCGCTACAATATACTGTAGAGGCCTCAGACGAAGATGACATCGAAATTAAGCCGGTTACGGAAATGGACGATATTAAGGAGGATAAAAATCACACATTTTTCCCTTGCGACCATAAAAAATATTTGTATATATTGAACCAAACACTTTTCATTGCCGGTAAATCCCCGATTGGTAGAATATTGACCAAGAAAAGCGACGAGTGTCCGGCGAAGCAGTATTACGCAAGGATTATACCGAAAAGTAACCTCTTATTGGTCGCTGTTAAAGCTCAGTATGGAATATACGAGAAGAAATTCACGACAAAACCAGAGCGAATCATCTACGAAAATGACACTTATCACCCTTGCCAAAAGCTTCAGTTGAACGATTTGACAAGAAGAAGACTCTCCGGATGTTTTAACACTCATGAAGACGTAAGTGTGTATCTGTATATAAATATCGGCGTTTTTTGCAATTTGTTCCGTTGTTTTTTTTTAGGAAAAGCAGATAAGTGCCTGCGGATATTCGCGAAGTGTGAAGATAACTTTCTCTAAAAGTGTTTCAATAACAATCTTATATGTATTTGTAAGAAATCTTTGTTAATCAAAGTATGTTTATAACAAATAAAAAAAATATATCATTATTAATACTTAAAATGTTATTTTAGTAACTCAAAACCTTTCAACTTAAAAATTCAAACAGACCCTATCCTATGTCTATAAAGACCGTTTTACACCTAGCTATTGCGCAATTTATTGGCAAATTTAATACTGATTTAGTACATATTATACACGTAACAATGTTAAATTGGCCAATAAATTGCGCAATAAATAGCTAGGTGTAAAACGGCCTTAATAGATAAATTTAAATACGCCAAATTTTTTTTCAGTAATCGTCAGATATGACTTTTGAGCGGCATTAGGATGTGCTGGCCTCCATTTTTCTCCTTTCTTAAAATCTAAAGTTATATTTTATAAACACATACTAAATAACTATAAATAAAATTATAGTTTGACGGCGTCCATCATAATTAGAATGACCGCGTTCAGCTGCCTGCTACTACCGATGCAGCTACTTTATTTTATACTGATTAACATCTATAAAATCCCAGAAAGTTAACACTAAACACTATAATTCGCAAGTTATCGTTGATATTTTCTATTTTTTTTCTACTACTGTGATGCCATCGATAAGTTCGCTGCATGTTGGGTGAATGCGGTTAATAGAATAAGATAACAAATAACCCATAAATTTTGACAAGTTGAAATACGTTGACTGATGACAAGATTTTTTAAAGTCATGTATGATTAGAAAATAATAACAATAGCCCTTGAAATTAAGCTAGTCATCGTCTCTAGTTACGTAAACGCTAATAGAAGCTAGGAGATTGCAAATATTCGAAACAAAATGTGTGGTAATATGGTGGTATGCGTAAAACTATGTCACTACTCCACATAACCTAAATGTTTCTACATTCGTTTTGTTAATATATCGTTTTATATTTTCGCTGGCGTAACTAAAATTATTAACAAAATGAATTCAAAGGCTGTAACAGCTATTATATTGGTATACGTTGGATGTGGATTGAACAATGTGTTCTTAGAATATCTAGTACGGTAAAGTTACTTATATTTTTTAATATGTACTATATGTGCTACTAAAATGCGAAAAATTTGCAGAAGTGAACCAGGTAGTGGAAATTTAATAACATTTAGCCAATTTGTATTTATTGCCATCCATGGATTGATATTCACCTCCAAGTTCGGAACCGTTCCTAGGGTGATACCCCTTAAAGAATATCTGACATTGGTTGTGTTATTCTTTATAACTAGTGTCTTAAATAATTGTGTATTCGCGTTTAATATACCAGTACCTCTTCACATGATATTTCGTTCAGTAAGCTTTGAGTTAATCAATATATTCATTTGTATAAATTATGGATTTTCAGGGTTCCTTAATATCAAATATGATTATGGGAATTATAATACTCAAAAAACGATACACATTCTCCAAGTTTCTATCAGTTTTTATGATAACTGTAGGTATAACTATTTGTACGATAATTTCAAGCGGAAGTAAACCAAAAGTAAGTTATAACAGCGATTAAAAGCATTTACTTCAACCGATACATTTCAGATTGAGTGTGCTAGCTGTGACACACAAATACCCAGTGTTGAGGAGGGCCAACCAGATGATATGTTTTGGTGGGGTATAGGTATAGCACTCCTAACTGCTTCGTTATTTTTGTCAGCTCGTATGGGTATCTATCAAGAATCTATATATAAAATATATGGAAAACATCCAGATGAGGCTCTCTATTATACTGTAAAGTGAATCAATTTTACTCTCAGTTCATCTTTATTAATTACAGCAATTTTTTTTTTTTTTAGCACATGCTGTCCCTACCTGCATTTATGCTATATGCACCTAGTATAATTGAATACGTCGGCGTAGTATCCAGAAGTGAACTGATACACATGCCGATATTAAATTATAAAATCCCAATCTTAGTGTTTTACTTGATCAGCAACGTCTTGACACAGTTTGTGTGCATCAGTTCTGTTTATATTCTGACTACTGAATGCACTTCTTTAACTGTGACTTTGGTGATCACCTTGCGCAAATTCTTTTCGCTCCTTCTCTCCATCATATATTTCAAGAATCCTTTCACGCTTACACACTGGATTGGCACGGCACTGGTATTTGGTGGAACTCTTATTTTTACGGAAGTTCTACAGAAGCTCATTCAAGTTCCTAGCACCAAAGAGAAGATAAAAACTAAATAGTGATTTTTTTTTTATTTTTCAGTAGCGAAATAGTTACTGCTTTTAGGTAATTACAAATGTACCTGATAATACTACACTTTATCCTTTTCCTATAGGATAATAGACGCCTAGCTATTTAAAAGGAAACTCGTTTCGACGTACTCGTTTTGTAAAATATAAACCGGTTGTTTTATTTGTGCATATACAATAAATTTTTTGACTGAAACGTTGTTAATACTTATGCATGGTTACAACTAGTTAAAGCGGTGGTTCTTGACCTTTTGTGTATCAAGGATCCCTTTTTCCTATATCTACAGATTACGAAAAAGATCTTAGAATAAACGCAAAATATTGACAATATTTATACAAAATAAATTATTTATTATTTTCGGCGTTGGAATTTGACCTTTGTAGTTGACGCCAAAGGATTAAATGTAAAAATATGTTTTCAAAATCTACGCATGCGCATTTTTTGGTAAATTTTAAATTCCCTTGTTTATGTAGCCTTTTTTTTTTTAATTAATTTCTCCGATACACGATTCCTCACGCCCGCCATTAACAGGGGCGCAACCATATGTATTCCTATAATCCAATAAAACTTTTGCGGATAATTTTTCGGACAACCACAGGCACTCACTCATTCCAGTATTTTATAAAACATCAATGTAATAAAATAACGACCAAACAACCGATTCTGATTAACAGTTTATTCAAACAAATAAATTATAATCATGTATTCGAAAAATTAAATTTTATCATTCTCGGTATTAAATTCATTCAAATTATCACAGTACAATAATGTATGTAAGATCAGAATACTCGAGGAAAGGAAAACTACGTGAAGACATCTTTAATATTTTGAAATTGACGAATTGCAAGATCTACTGGTAAATCAAATTTGTATTTAGTAAGAGTATCCAGACTTTGTAAACTGTCCTGAAAACCTGTAAGAGTATTTGAAATAATAATTAAAAGCAAATGCAGTCAATTTATGTTATTTCTTTTACCTGTTTTCGCGACGTAACTCCAAGGTAAATAATGCATACTTATCAACTGGCGACATTGGAAAATTAAGCTTAACCAGGTCACCAATTTTTTAGAACTAAAAATGAATATACATATTGAATTTTCACTTTTGTAACGTTGATAAGTGTTACCGTAGACTGATTCGAATGTATTATTTTTCGTCCCGATTTTAGATGTTTATTATACAAAAAAAAAAGACTCTGCTCCGATAAGCCATTAAATAGTGCAAAGTTATCGGGCTGAAATTAAAGCAAATGAGTACTACTATACCACGTTTTATGCTAGGTAATAGAAGGTGGTGTTACACTGCCACCTAAAAAACTATTGTGTCCCTATTCTTTGCTGCTTTACAGCTGGCCTTCCACCTATTCCTTTAAAAAGTGATTGGATGTCAGGGGCCCAGTCTAGTAAGTCTCCCTTTCGTTTCACATGCACCCAGGTACAATGCCCTCGGGTTGCACAGTGCTACGCAGTTTGAGAGGAGGTGATGGATGTTTCATCCTGTTCCCCACAGAATCTGCATTCAGGATCTTTTTCCAATCCAAGCGTACTCAGGTTCCTTTCAGTCTACAATGGCCTGAAAGTATTCTGTTAATATGCGAACATTGTTCTTACTCAGTTTGATGCAATTCTGTAAACCTCTTCTGGTTATAAGTTCCAGAAGAATTTTTCTTTGCCTCATTCCAGGAGATTTTCCCAGTAACTGGATTTTCTCTGCTCCATTTCTTTTTAGTTTCTTCAGTATTGTACTGCTACTTAACCGCAAACGGGTTCAGGCCCTACAAAAGGCATTCCAGCCCCTTTTTTTGCGAGTTATCCGTTATTTCGTTTCCTTCCACTCCTGTGTGACCCGAACCCACATGAGGGTTACTTTGTTTCTTTTGCCTAGCTCATTAGTTTCCCTAGGCATTCCCAGACCACCTTGGAGCTGATTTCATATGAGTTCAGCGCCTTGATGGCTGCTTGACTATCAGACACGATGATAATCCCTGCTTCCGATAGTTCCTATCCATAATGAACTGAAACATCTTCCAATAGCGTGTATTTCCGCCTGAAATATACTTGGGTATTTTCCCAAACTTTCGAAATATGTAGTTCTAAGCCCATATATTCCTATTCCAGTTCCTTCTGCCGTTTTAGAAATGCCATCAGTGTACCATTTGATGGCATTTCTATTCAAGTTCAAGATGGTGTTATGATCCCACTCGCTCCTGTTACTTAGCTTTATGGTGAATTCCTTCACAAAGCTAAATTTTTAACATATCTCATTCCCAGTTTGATCACTGTCAGGAGATTGAGGCCTATCACACGTACTGTAAATACAAAAAATTAGCTCAATCGATGCCACCCCATTCGAGATAATAGTAACTTGCTTTTTGTTATATTAGACTGTATAGATTTAGGTTTACTATATATTTTTTTCAGTTTTTTCTGTAGTAGAACATGTAAATAAAAGTTAAAATCTCGTTGAATGATTTTTAGTAGGAGCACTTAAGTTAAAAAATATTTTTTTTTATTTTCCCGGTCGATAAGCTAATACACACGGGACGAAAATATTACATCGGATGGAACCATTCACCACGTCAATGGTTTTACTTACTTTAACGCGGCACATACGAAAGCCTTAAATTGTGAATCGTAGCTCCGTTTATACGGCGCATGCGTTGATATGATACTACTTATAACACAGAGCATGTTCTGATTGGTGGATTTAGCCGAAGCGCCGGCGATATCCAAGTTAAAGCTTTGCGACAGCTTCCGCGCGGGCGTCGAATTGAACCTTTCGCCATTCTTCAGATCGTAGTAATTCAAGACGATCTCCCAAGCGTGTATCTGTCGCTCTTGGGCTTTCACCCGTTTAGCGAAGCAGCTACAAAAGGCACCAAACCGTATATTTGAGTCGATTCCACGGCGCCGTGTTGCATCAAGTCCCTTATGCTAGTAGCTAAATGTTTACGGACCGCCGTGGTTAGTTGAACGTTACAGTTGAACGGAGAACCCTCCAGGTCGCTGCTGTAGTCCTCCTGAACACATGTCTCGCCTTGGTCCATCGAAGAGGCGATCTCTTTAATGCGCGCGATTGTAATCTCTAACCGTGCTCGCAGATCTCTGCAGGCGGAGATTACATTTATAAGACGTGTTTATATTAAATAAATGATGAAACATCACAAGGAACAAGGCGTCAGGAACGCAGGGAATTATTTTAAAAGAGATTATAGCAGCGATCGAAAACAAACTGTACGTTTAGGAAGAACGCAAACTATTCCGCTCTTTATAAAGTTTGTGTACGCGAGCGCAAACGTTATACAGTACATTAAAATGTAGAGTAGTCACAATTTAAGAAATACATATTACGTCATATCCGTTTTGGGCGCTGGAGTCGTCGGATGAGTCCATTATGCCAGCTATAGGGGTGTTTGAATTCAGCGGCGTCGTCAGTCGACAAATTTCGCATCTGTCAAAATACAAATTAGTGTCTGTCTCTGAATTTGTGGGAGTTGATCGCTTTTTTACCGTGTGTTATTTATTATTATCTAGTGTTACCTACTTCATATAAATAAGTGTCTTTTTAAGACATCTCATACTTCGTTTATAGATAGTGGAAGTTGACTGCATTGCATAAGATTTTTTTTATAGAAATCTCTTTTATAATCAGTTATAAGTTATGATGGCTGAAACAGTCGCATCAACACCAAAGAAAGTTGGCGTGAAAGGCAAAATAATTCATAGCCAGGGAAGGGAAATCATTGCGCATGTATTAAAATTTATGAAGGAAGAAGCTGCAAATTAATGCTCCAATAATACCTTTGTCGCACTATAAAGAGAGTTACTTGCAGCAACGGGAATATCTGACATTACATACAGAAGTATTGTCAAGAAGCGAGGATGTAGATGCAGGAAGAGCTACCTCTTTTAGTAGCCCTGGCAGAAAACGAACACGCCCCAGTCCAAAAGTACCCTTCGTATTGAAATAAACAAACAATTCGTACTACTTGTACATAATTTTTATATACATGAAAAAAGACGACCTACCATAGAGGTACAAAAATATAATTTCCTTTCTGTTAATGTTTATACAACAGCATTATTATTTAATTATAGGAATTTATGAAAAAATTCAAGAAAATGGTATATCCTTCGAAGGAGGTTTGACCACTCTCTCAAATGTTTTAAAAAGATGGGATTTAAGTATGTACTCATACAGAAAATTAATGTATGACAGTAAATTTAATTATTAATATTTTTGTTCTCAAATGCTCTGAAAAGCAAGAATTAAGATATTTCTAAGATGAAAGCACCATTAAATTCTTTGTTTTTTTTTTTCTTAAAGGTACAAACCAGGGACTATCACATGATATTGAATGCGACAAATTTTTTAACATGGGTGACAAAACAATTGTTGCCTAATCTTCCACCTAGAAGTGTTTTGATAGTGGACAATGCGTCTTATCATAATGTAAAACTTCATTATGACCCAACTTCTGGAACAAAAAAGGCTGAAATGATCGAGTGGTTGACGGCAAGGAATATATTCTTTGATTCTAGCTTTACAAAACCAGAGCTTTATGAACTAATAAAGAAAAATAAAAATGAAACGCTATAATTTAAATTAGATAAGTTACTAGCATCTCATGGCATAGTGTTCTAAGGCTGCCACCGTACCATTCCGAATTAAACCTATTGAGAAAATATGGGCTATTGTAAAAAACTGGGTCGCTGCAAGAAATGTTACTTTTAAGTTAGCCGATGTGGAGGCATTAGCTAGAAACAAATTTGCTTCTATAACTTGTGAAGAATGGGAATCTGTTTGTAACCACGTTGATAAAGTTGTAGAAGACTATTTGGAAACGGAGCACCTGTTGGATATGATAACAGATGAGGTGGTATTTGTTGTGAACACTGGCGAATCAGAAACTGATGAAGATTTTTATGATGATGACGAGTATGACGATGATGCTGAGAATACAGTGTCGTGATCTTTTAACTCTTAAAGGCACACCTTAGTTTTATTTTTACTGTAAATATAGTTTATTGTTCTTAATCCAGTGCTATAGTATTTTAGAAAGGACTTGTGTATTTGATTATAATATTTCACCATATAGTATCGTTCATTGTACTTTGTATTTCATATTTATTCCTGAATAAATGACGATGGTTATTTGGTGCTTTATTTTTTTGAACATAAACAAATAAATACTAATTATTTAAAATTAAATAATTTAAGCACAAAATTAAATGTTTTATTTTACCTTCTTATGCATGTTTCATGTATCTAAAACATTCTTTGTTCATTGAAAATTACGATGTATTATAATTATTATGTAATTTCTATTAACCCAAATATTTTACGAACGGTTTCAAAATATGACGTACCCAATAACTAATTTAATAATAATTTAATTATTCAACATTATTATTACATATTAATTTGATTTGCTATTTTTCTGTAGTAACTTCTGTTACTGGCGTGCATTTTCTCTCAAGCACCTCTGTCGATTTAAATCACCTCCGCCACTGATAGCTTCAGTTCGCGTATTCTTCGTTGACATTATGATGACGTAATATGTATTTCTTATATTGAGACTACTCTACTGAGAACGAAACAAAACGATATCGTACTGTACTAAGTGCATATGTTTTAGGTGGGCTTGAATCGTTTATGTATGCGAACATTTACGGAATACAGAATACAAAAAGAAAGTACGCAAACCGTACGCTACGTTTAACGTACTTGCGATTTTACTATTTAGTTTAGTGTGAAGTTATAATACTACTGCACTAATATTGGATGAAAAGTAAACAAGTGTGTTTTATATTGGTTTCTTGCATTTCTGTTGTATATAATGAAATAAGTACAAGGTAGAAATAAACATTCTTGAGAAAAATAAACATTTTAAATTGAATAATAATAATAGTAATAAAAAATAAACAAAAATACGAATCGTAGTATCTAAATTGCCATCGTGTTCTTTCAAAACTTTACCACCACGAATTAATTCCATTTTCCCATATCGTTTCATTTACGTTATTCGTCCCGAAAAAAACACGCAAAACGATATTCTTTAGTCGCGGCATCTTTTTTTGGCTGGCACTTGTTATAATATAAGATTGTCACTAATATATGTCTGGTAATAGAATAGCGCACTTACTAAACCTACCTATGTTTTGTTTCTTATATTTAAATGTATATTATATTATTAAATCTATGTCTAAATATGCAATTATGCCATAATGGAGAAAGATCTTTTGCTTTCATTCTTAATAATATTTGTTTGGAAATATGGGACCCGTTATTAAAATTGTCAATATAACTTGGTGCAAATTGGATTCAGGATAATTAAGATTTACATAAAGGATTATACGCATCATTAACCACTCCTTATTATTTATCCAGTATATTTTTCTGGCAATATCTACTTCCCTATTTATTTAAGATTGAGTGAACCCCTTGCATTCCAACATTTCAATCAACATTAAGTAAATTATAGGAATTAGATATTTAATTAACCACTTTGTGAGCACATTACAACTACAAAAAAATGTTTGCTGGCATTTACAAACATCTGTGCTAAGCACACAGGATTAATATACGAAAGTATAATGGTACGAAAATTCCAACATTTCATAGGTACATTAAACGTAATGTACTTATTACGTTTATTTACACAAACGATTTAAATGGAGATAATGTATTTTTATAAAGTACGGTACGAAACCGTTGTGTTTCGTTCTCAATCCCTGCGTTTTAAACGTACGAATATTGTTTGCGTGCAGGTACACAAACTTTATACAGAAAAAGAAATTGATATGTTTTCTCTGTTTCGTTTGCGTCGTACGAAACACTAAGGAACTGTTTCATAACGTTTATTTCCGATCGCTGGATTATAGAGAGATGACGAAAGAAGTTCAGGTGATTATAAAAAAACTTGAAATGCCAGAAATATTTATGATACTTCATGCAGGATTTTGTTGATAATTAATAATTTTAAATAAATCTAAGAACTTTTCCATTAATTTTCATGTCGGTTTAGTATACAGGGTGAGTTTTTTTTTATATCTCTAAAACACTGCATCAAAAAAAAAAAGATCTTAATAAGATTCGTTATAATGTAGGGGGCTCTACTGAATGTGCCCATTACCCAAAGGTATAATGGAAATGAGGCTATATGTAATAAACTTACCCCCAGTGATTAATTTTCATAGAATTCTTCAGATCATTCTTTCTAAACCGATGTCCTCCGCAATTTAACTGCAACAAGGCGAACATTTGTAGTAGGGTCGCCGTCCTCTGGACCATGCCGATGGTCTCATTTTTATACGACTTCTTCAAGGAGTGTAAGGAACATCCGCAAACGCATTTGGCGTTTTTAGTATCGGCTTGTAGGTAATTAATGAACCTCTCCAGATCGGCCACTTGCGTCTTCAACTGCGTCACTAGGTGCTCTTTCACTTTCAACGGATTTATCAACTGGCTCAGGGCGATATCGATCTGCTGTTTCACATCCGCAGTGGTCAACTGATACAATTTCTGCTCGTCCAATTGCAAATTCATCCGCAATTTCAATTCATTTAAGATAACTCTTTGCCTCTCGAGCACGACGTCCTGGGGTACTCCGGCTTCGCCGTTCTCGAAGGCGTACTGCTCCAACTCGTGCAGCTGACCTTTCAGCTTCTCGATCAGCTCCTGTTGCTGGTTCCGTCTGAGTCGGATGGCTTCGGTGCAGGCTCGCTTCGTTCATACGCTCTTTCACCAGGCCGATGTCGGGTATTCCCCTGAACGCGAACTCTTCTAACGATTTTAGTAACTCATCTTTATCCTCCGGCGAGGCCTCGACGATTTGGCGCAGACGAAATTGCACCTTCGGTTAAATTGATATGACGGTGATCTTTTATTAGACTACGCCGTTTACTTACTTGAGCGAAATGTGTCGTCAATGCAAAGAGCGACGAATTAAGCAAGTCCTGTTCCTCTTCTAAACTTTTAAATTTCTCGAGTATAATACTGTAAATGATTTGTTTTTGAGTAAATACGATATCACCACTCTGAGCTTCGATTTTCGTAATTTTTGGATATACAGGACATTCAGTCACCTCAAATAACTCATTACTTGTTGTGATTTATATAAAATTCAATTTCATGAAGTACATTTTTATCTATACAAATTGAAAAACAAGAATGCAATACAAATTATCAAAGTGACGACAGATACAGTGGAACCTCGTTAAGTCGAACTCCGTGAGTCCGGACCTGCTCCATTTTGTTTGAAATACGCGTTGTATCAAATAGTTTTGTCCTTATATTGTTTAAAATGAGTTTAAAAATATAATTGTACGGTTTGTTTTGTGTGTGTATTTGTTTATCTACGAAATGAAGTCATTTTTCGGTTGGACAACTATAATGATATATAAATAAGTACCACAACATAGATAAGGAAAATTGCGTACTTTTATCATTTAAATTTGCTTATTTGATATGTCTCGTAACAATTATTTTTCTATTGGTAATAATAAGGACGACAAAGCTGAAGGTCAGACATATTTTTTTTTTTCCTGTGCCAATACAATATATTTACCGTTATTTTTGCAAATATTATTTCCCTGTGAGAACGAGATGTCAATTTCCGTTATACTAAGAATATATGCAGCTTACATAAGGCACCCCCAATACCAGTCCATTTGCTTAAACGTTTTTACCATATTTTAAAGCGAAACTACACGCATATTCCGAAAGAAAATGCTTTATATGAACAATTCAAATTAGTTAAATATTATAATACCAAGTATAGTGTGGAATGCACAATAATGCATTTGCATACTAACTAGTCTTTCTTGTATGACTATTAATAAGGAAACGATAAACATTTAATGTTGCAGTTATAGAAACTGAATTTACCTTATATCTTATTTACTCATGTTAATTAAGGGGAGGTTTACATGTATTTGACTGGAAAAATCGATTTTTGGTTTTTTGCATTTTTTGAAAGCTCCAAATATATAACATACATGGTTAAAGCGGTTTCGTAATATTCGCATTGTTTAAGCTCTACGGCTTATTAAAGAGACGGGTGTACCGAACACAAACGGAGCAAATTAGATGTAATACTATATTCGACTCGGGGCTGCTCTGGTCGAAATATCATACTTATTGTTTGTTAGTGTATGTATAGTTGTCTTTAATGATTAGAAATGCCACTGTAGTCGGGATCACAAATAAACGACAGAGTAGCTATTTATATTACAATAATATGAAGCAATTAGATCCGAAATAAAACGCACATTTGAAGAAACTGATCTAACAATATTTCTTTTACTTAAAACACACTTTCCACACTTTAGAAAACTACTTACCATAAAATGTATCATTTATTGCAGATGCACTTACTTACACTAAATTTCTTATAAAGCTGGCTAGAATATGATGGCAAAGATACCGCACTACGATTCATCAGAGTAGCACAGGAAAAATGGAAGTCGATGCGATGCCTTAAAAGAAATTTTCGCACGATTTCGGATAGGCGACTGAGATAAGACAACTTTTTAAGCAATTTGTGATTTTTAGCCGTACTAAGATGTTACTGTTCAAGAAAAAAAAGAGAATGCGTTGGAGATGTACAAAAAAGAATGAGTGGACTTTGAAGAAAGGGCACTGGTAAACTGACTGACAAAGTTATTGATAATTTAACAATAGTGTACTGTGGACTAGCAATTACACAACATCCAGATTCTGCATAAAAAATGAAGGCAGCTATTTGGGCTACATTTCATTATAAATGTTCAACCGACGCGGATCCACGACACATTTATTGTCCAAAAGGTGTAGACAACCTGTGTAAGTGGCGCGTTGCAGAAGCCAAGGTTGAGCTTGCTTCATTCATACATGACCCTTTTGCAAAAAAAAAAAAAATCAAGACGCTATTAGGCGGATTTATGATTTTTTTTCTAGAGTGATTTCTTGCAAAGATGCATTGGAAAAAATTGTCAAAACTGAAACGACTCGTTTAGTTCATGTGTGTAGAAATTAGCTTCAAAAGATTTACACTGCGACCCATAAAAAATTCAACTTGCTACCTACATTGCCGCAAATTTATTCAATGAAGGTTACTTTTCTGTATTACAAATAATGAATGCGGTGGGAATTGCAGTAGGACTTGATGCCAAAAAATTCGTCATCAATTCTGATCGTCAGCGCATACAACGAGCAGAGCAGAGTATGTCCAGCGCTGCAAAACTGGCTGTGCTATCTAAAGGGAAGCAACAAATTTTGCAAATGCAGAAGTATGAAGAAGAAGAAGGTTAATGTATAGTGCTGGAATAGCTGACCAAGTGTATGTTGAACTATTTGTAAAAAATTTGCTGAGAAACTTTGAACGCGTTTTTCTCGAAACATGATTTTCAAATCTGCGTAAGTTCTAGTTCTTCAAGTGTTCAATATATCAACTTAATTCTTTTGTTTTCTTAATGTAAACCGTTTTTATTGGAGTTATACCTATAATATACTAAAAATTGCAATATTCCACATTTTATATCCACATACACACAAAAAAAAATAGAAAATAATCAAATCAAAGTCCAGGTATCTGCCACATTGTTTGCTTTCGACTTATTTGGTTAAATTTAGGTATAACCTCCAACAAATTTAATATATTTCTAACTTTTCTTTTTATTTTCAATTTCGGATCACTTTTGCGTATGCTAGAGTTTACGCAGTTTGACCGTGTTTTCTGTGCACTATGCTACCTAGATACAAATAGCGAACGTTATAGTGTCTTGTCATTAAAAAAATATATTTTTTTAATGTTCAAGTTTTAATATATTTATTAAGAAAAAGCCGTATTTTGTATATCTTTTCCTTTCTCTGAAAAAAAAGCTTTTGGACTTTTCCGATATATATATGTAAACCTCCCCTTAATATTTATAGTAATAACTCAAACTGGGTAGAGTAATCTCTCACCGAAATTCTCACTATACTTCACCACTATTTCTGTTTATATCCAAATATTACGAAAATCACTCCTCCAGCTGATCCAGCATTTTCCTATTTTCCCTTAATATCTAACACTTTCTGGGGCCCACTTACCAATGTGAACTGCAGCAGTCGTTATCTATGTTATTCAATAGTTCCAATTCATTGTCAGATTCGTTCGGTGCGCCCAGCGGATCCCATCTCTCCCCAGTCGGTTGTTCTTCGGAGGACACCTCAGAAGACATCAAGTCATCCATACTCTATTAAACGATATTTTCGCAATTAGCTCTCGTGCATGCATACGTGCCTAATTTTTACATGTCTCTCGAGGAAAACCTGACTTAGGCCATCACGTATACGATCCCCTTCATTCTGACATGGTCCTGCCAAACTTTCGAATCGAAAGATCCCGTCATTATTTCCAAATTTTAAACCTTTTCGGTATTATACCGACATTATAGGTAAATACCTTACATATGGTGCGATAAACGTCAAGTTGACAACACCAAATCAAATTGACGCTCGCTGGGAAACATTCAAATATGTACACGCACACTCTTTGATTTATATACACATTTAGCGCGTAGGATGTGGTAGATATGCTTAACCTACGTGTCGTTTTAACTTCCTGCTACGAGAAATGTAAATGAACTTTTATTTACAGCACATATTCATGTGAAATATCGTTTATTTCCCCCTAAGCACCCCTAAATCAATGTGCTACTACCAATTGCAAATGAACAAAAAAAAAAAAATGGTAGATATTGATTAGCTAATTAGTACGGGATATGTGTGGAGTGGATATAAGTGTTAAAAACTAATCAATACGGGTCTGAACAGATTTAGCCTCACGTGTGTAAATATAATAAAAATGTTTGCCTGTTATCTAAATGAGGAACTTGAAAAGAATATCATTAATTTATTAAAGCTGCGGAATAGGCAATCTATAATACCGCGTGGAATGCATTGATTCAGGCAGTATGCTGTCTACACAGTGCTGCCAGTTCAATATTACCCAGGCAACCAAATTTAAATTTCCCACATTTATTTATAGTAACTCCAACATAAAGATATTAAAATAACTATTAATATAATATAAAATTGTAGGTAATTTCATGATTCAACGTTGAAGTCACTAAAAATAAATGTGGGAAATTTAAATTTGGTTGCCTGGGTAATATTTCTAGTATGTTGGAAAATTCTGTAGAAATCAGTAGCATCTATTGCCGAAAATACGGAAAAAAAAGTGAGGTAGCTTGAAATTACACTGCGTGACACGATTTTCGTACCTGAAAAACTGATTACTATTATGGTTTTCAATTAGTTACAATATGTAAGCAGTGGATGTTTTTTGTTTCTATCACGTCTTGTTTTTGAAGTATACACTGATGGCATTAGATAGGCTATGCTGATTCTGGCACAAAATCTTGGAATTTTCAATGGGAGTAGAATTCACATTTTATCCCCTCATAGATACAATATGCATATTTACATGACACTTCGTGCTCGTAGCGACAGATTGAAATATTAACACTGCGTAGGCTTTCACGGCCGGTGTAACTATTCAACAGTTCAGTTATCCTGAAGAAGCTGTCAATATGAACAGCGAAACGTCGAGCGAAAGTTTTGACACACGGCAAAACCCGCAAGAAGCTGTTAGTTATAGATTGAAATATTCTACCTGATATACATATCGGGTATCCAGCCTAAGATGCAACGGTCCATAGCCAATTTATTATTGCTTTTTTGGAAAAATGTTTCAAATAAATATTGGCTCGAATCATATTCTACACATTTTAAAATTAGTTTCAGTAATGGCGGACTTCCGGTTGTACCGGAAGTAGATACTTTATTATTTTAAATGGAACATCCTGCCTGTATATTGCTGTATTTTTGGATTCCTTCTTAAATTTAAATAACAATACGTTAGCCATACATTGGGGCTAAGTTGTACCGTTTCCGAATTACATGACGTTTTTTCAAAAAAAAAATGACATTTGCAATTTCTCCGGAAATACGAAAGTTAGAAAGATGCGATTTTCAGTTTTCGCTTAACTATGAAACAGCACACGTCTTTTATTTTAAAATTGTTGCGTTTACATTACAGAATTATTAAATAGGGCTCTGTAATTTTCGAACTCTAAAATCATGGATAACTTGAAATTGAATGGTATAGTAATTTTTACATAAATGGATGTAAGATTTGATTTTCTTTCGAATTTATACGAGTGTCATTGTGTCTATCTCCAAAGGTTTTGGAGATATTCGCGATTTTTTAGGTTTTCATGATAGATACGTATTGCGAAGCGGTGGCCATCTTCTCTTCGCATTTCACCAGGCTTAGGACTAATTAACAAAACAAAGTAAGTTTTGTCGTTAGTTTTACTTTTTTGTTGTTAATTTAATCGAATTATTGATTATTAAATAAAGCAATGTGTATATTTTTTAAGTTTTTTACCAATAATTATTAATTATCGTCCCAAAAAACAGTACGTGATAGAAAAAAGTGCATAGGTGTTCTGATTAAGGGGAGGTTTACATGTATTTTACTGGAAAAATCGATTTTATAATACCAAGTATAGTGTGGAATGCACAATAATGCATTTGCATACTAACTAGTCTTTCTTGTATGACTATTAATAAGGAAACGATAAACATTTAATGTTGCAGTTATAGAAACTGAATTTACCTTATATCTTATTTACTCATGTTAATTAAGGGGAGGTTTACATGTATTTGACTGGAAAAATCGATTTTTGGTTTTTTGCATTTTTTTAAAGCTCCAAATATATAACATATATGGTTAAAGCGGTTTCGTAATATTCGCATTGTTTAAGCCGCTACGGCTTATTAAAAGAGCGGGTGTACCGAACACAAACGGAGCATATTAGATGTAATACTATATTCGACTCGGGGCTACTCGGGTCGAAATATCATACTTATTGTTTGTTAGTGTATGTATAGTTGTCTTTAATGATTAGAAATGCCACTGCAGTCGGGATCACAAATAAACGACAGAGTAGCTATTTATATTACAATAATATGAAGCAATTAGAACCGAAATAAAACGCACATTTGAAGAAACTGATCTAACATCAATATTTCTTTTACTTAAAACACACTTTCCCACGCTTTAGAAAACTACTTACTATAAAATGTATCAATTTATTGCTGATGCACTTACTTACACTAAATTTTTTAGAAAAGCTGGCTAGAATATGATGGCAAAGGTAACCGCACTACGGATCATCAGAGTAGCACAGGAAAAATGGAAGTCGATGCGATGCCTTAAAAGAAATTTTCGCACGATTTCGAATAGGCGACTGAGACAAGACAACTTTTTAAGCAATTTGTGATTTTTAGCCGTACAGATGTTACTGTTCAAGAAAAAAAGAGAATGCGTTGGAGATGTACAAAAAAGAATGAGTAGACTTTGAAGAAAGGGGCGCTGGTAAACTGACTGACAAAGTTATTGATAATTTAACAATAGTGTACTATGGACTGGCAATTAGGCAACATCCAGATTCTGCATAAAAAATGAAGGCAGCTATTTGGGCTACATTTCATTATAAATGTTCAACCGACGCGGATCCACGACACATTTATTGTCCAAAAGGTGTAGACAACCTGTGTAAGTGGCGCGTTGCAGAAGCCAAGGTTGAGCTTGCTTCATTCATACGTGACCCTTTTGCAAAAAAAAAAAATCAAGATGCTATTAGGCGGATTTATGATTTTTTTTCTAGAGTGTTTTCTTGCAAAGATGCACGGGAAAAAATTGTCAAAACTGAAACGACTCGTTTAGTTCATGTGTGTAGAAACTAGCTTCAAAAGATTTACACTGCGACCCATAAACAATTCAACTTGCTACCTACATTGCCGCAAATTTATTCAATGAAGGTTACTTTTCTGTATTACAAATAATGAATGCGGTGGAAATTGCAGTAGGACTTGATGCCAAAAATTTTTTCATCAATTCTGATCGTCAGGCGCATACAACGAACAGAGTATATCCTGCGCTGCAAAACTTGCTGTGCTGTCTAAAGGGAAGCAACAAATTTTGCAAATGCAGAAGTATGAAGAAGAAGAAGGATTAATGTATGGTGCTGGAATAGCTGACTAAGTGAATGTTGAACTATTTGTAAAAAATTTTGCTGAGAAACTTTGAACGCGTTTTTCTCGAAATATGATTTTTCAAATCTGCGAAAGTTCTAGTTCTTCAAGTGTTCAATATATCAACTTAATTCTTTTGTTTTCTTAAAGTAAACAGTTTTTATTGGAGGTTATACCTATAATATACTAAAATTGCAGTATTCCACATTTTTATATCCACATAATTACAAAAAAGAAATAGAAAATAATCAAATTAAAGTCCAGGTATCTGCCACATTGTTTGCTTTCGACTTATTTGGTTAAATTTAGGTATAACCTCCAACAAATTTAATATATTTCTAACTCTTCTTTTTATTTTCAATTTCAGATCACTTTTGCGTATGCTAGAGTTTACGCAGTTTGACCGTGTTTTCTGTGCACACTGCTACCTAGATACAAATAGCGAACGTTATAGTGGTCTTGTCATTAAAGAAAATATATTTTTTTAATGTCCAAGTTTTAATATATTTATTAAGCAAAAGCCGTATTTCGTATATCTTTTCCTTTGTCTGAAAAAAAAAGCTCAAAGTTTTTGGACTTTTCCGATGTATATATGTAAACCTCCCCTTAAGCGATTTGTATAAATAAATAAACAGAAAAAAATGAAGTGGGTACTTAATTTGTAACGTAGTGTTATTAGATTATTTTGGAAAAGAGACTTATTTCCTTAGAAAGACAGAAAATAACAATATCAATAAATAATATACATGTAATAATAAATATGCCTTAATGTCGTGATGGGAGAGATGTCGCCACATGATTCACTTCTGTGAAGCTGGCTTTACACTTAATTCTTCACTGTAAATATGAAAATTAAAAGTAAATTAAAGTTTATTTTTTATAGATTCTTAAAAATGCAATAATATACAGGGGGTTCCATTTTAAAATACGCGACTTTGATACTTTTGAAAGACGCTGTATAATAATATATGTCAAAAGTGAAACTTTTTGAAAGTCACGTATTTTGGCCATAACATACAGTACTGTATAGGGTGAATAAAGAAAAAGGAATAAAATAAAAATTTACTTTATAAGTGCCTTCTTAGAAGGATAAATAAAACTGCGGCTAATTTCACAAATTTTTACTGTTATACCATTATACTCAATAAAATATTACATTTACGTTGTGTGTATATACTTATATATATGTATGTTAAAGAAATAACTAAGCATTATTATTTATATATATAAGTATAATTAATACTATTTATTCGTAAAAAATAATACAAACTTATCGTGTGTAAGATATATAAATACGAAACTGAACTGTAATAAATTAAAAGTGAACGAATTAATACATAAAGTGAACGAATTAATACATAATAGGAAACAATAATATTATCAGGCTGGATAGTTCGTTTTTAATAGAACAAATGGCGTCCATTTCCGCGTTGCTTTTTTTTTTATACAAAACAATTATTGACTAGAATATTGAAAAACGCAAAAGTACATCCGCTACTGTTCCAACCACGAAGGAAACGTCGAATTTGGTGTCTTTATCTTAATGTTAAATTGTTTTAGCGTGGCTTCTAAGGCAGTTTGATTTCCAGAGAAGTAAGCGGATACCGCATTGTGAAAGAGTAACAGTTGCTTGTGCATCACTTTAATCTGAAACAACCGGCTTGTATCGTATAGAGTCGATTCGATGAATTAGAACCATCTTACCCTATTTTCGTCTAGAAACTTCATTTTGATGGCCACCTCGGCCCTGAGTTTCATAAAATGTTGCCTATGGATCTCGTACTCCTGTTGAGCGTCTTCTAAACCGACAGCGCTGTCCGGTTTATTGGAGAGTGTTTCTAGATCGCTACGGTACGCGTCGTATTCGATGCGCGCCGCTTCGTATTGCCTAACGCTTTGCAAGGTGTCCTCGATAGTCTTGTTGCACAGGGTGTGAATAGACGAGGTGAAGAAGTTCAACGCGCCCAGAAGCGTTTCCCCGTTCTTCGTCAAGTTACGTTGCGTTTCCGAGTTGTACAAGAATTCCTCTTGCAACTCCGGAGATTTCTGAGCTAAGTCGGAGAACGCCTCACCGAGGGCGTGCTATAATAGAGGCAAATTACTTAAAAACATGATCGATAAAATCTTGAAATTAATTGCAAGTATTTCTCCTAGTCGTATTGGCGTTCAAATAGAGTTCAGTGGATCTTCAGGTTGATGCAGGAACAACACTTTATTTTAGATGACCAAAAATATAATGATAGAAAGAACTACAATGTCCTTTCCAATTAGAATATCCGACTAAAATATTCTGATTGGAAAGGAGACATTGTTTTTCTTTCTTCCTTATTATACACAAATCCAATCTCATGGAGATTACTAACAAAAAAATATAATGCTGTTCATTCAAAGATGAAAGAACATTTACCATGGCAAAACTGTATATTTATATTGCACTGAAACATCATCTTATAATTGGCTTTTTTTATGACAAAAATCACACACATAAAATACGCCGACATAAAACTGTTGTGCTTTTATACTACATCATGTACGATTTCTTATCATGCAAAAGACCTATTCTGATATGTCAAAATAAATTTATATAGGTTAAAACAAAACTAAAAGCCATCGAATACAGCTGCAGATATTGAAGTTAAAACAAGTCTATATAAACATTACATACCTGTGTTTGAACGACATGATAGAAATGATTTGTTAAACCTCTCGCCAAACGTAATATATTCAAATATTTACGTTGAGTATCCCGCAGCTGCTCAATCTGTGCTTCCAATTCTATAATAAATGCACTTACAAAGCATAACATATACAAGCATATATTTGCACTGTTACTAACCAGCATCCACAGTCCTGGAGGATTTCCCCAACTTCTCGAACATCAATTGTTTGGTGCACTTGTACGTGGATATTGACCAATTTTTCAGGTTTTCTATCCGGGAGGATGCTTTCAGAACGGTTGCATCATCATTCTGTATAGGGGCCGTAGGTGTCAGTATAGCAGGTGAGCTTTTACATGATGACAAACCTTAAATATACGGTATAATTGATCTGCTAAGAACATATGCGTCTGTAAAACAATAAAATACGTACCTTTGGTTTCGTTTGAAGGTATATCTTTTAACATATCATGTATGCTAGTCCTCTCAGAGTTACTGGTTTTAAATTGTGACATTGTAATGCTTTATGAAAACTTCCACTTTTAACGTATCTTCCCTCCGTAAATGTCAATTGAAATTCGTTAAATAGTTTGAGAAGTACTATCATGTATATTTGAATTTATTAAACTGCGAACGGAATTAAACCGAAAATTATATAGGCGACTATACAAATCTGACATGTCCACACAGTCAAAGTAGTTGAACATGAAGTACGTTAACGGAATTTTGACGTTACCAACAGTGGTTTTTGATAAGTCCTAAACGAATAAATCTTTTCGGTACTATCAATTATTGCATTTATCACGATTATGATGATTGTTTATAATTCTCCATTACATATTGATATTTTTTTATAATTATTATGATTAAAAATTATTAGGGCGATAAAAAGGTTTTCTAAATTTGGCGTTTTTAAACTTCGGCAACTTCGTACACAGAGGACTCCACAGACTGTGGGAATAATAGATAAAATCGGTGTTACATACAGGGGATTTCAATATAAAAATGCAATAACGCCATGGAACGAGCAAGTTCCGATTAGATTATCTATTATGACGTTTAATATTGGTTAAATACATTTTATTTTATATGAGCACCAACCGTTGCGGGGAAGAAATAAATGTCACTAGTAGCAGGGCATGCGTAGACGCAAATAAACCTATAGAGTTCCGCCATTTTTGCAAACCGTCATTAGTGATTAGTTTGTTAGTCCGACAAACGCAACAATGCTGTCAGGTTAGTTGAATTAATTGATTATAAATATTATTTACTTCTATTTAAAACAATACAGGTCACTCGATTCATACGTGCAACATCTGCAAAAGGACGACCAGCTGTCATGCCATCGTTAAGGGCACACGTAGGATATCTTTATTGCAAGACATAGCTCGTTGTAGGTTGGATGAGGTCTGTATCGCTATTTTTGTTCAGCTTTCGTGTAAATATGGTTGCTCTGTTAGGTATTAGCCTCTGACAAGAATGCGATTACTTACATTTGCCGCCCTTGTGCTGCTAGCATAAGAAATTGCGCACACATTATTCGGCAGAAGTTGGACCGTGACAATTCGGCTAATAACCCAGCAGTCGTCAAATGCAAATGCCACATCTGCAAGAACGCCAACGAAGCGAGTTATCGTTACAGGACCGACTTCAATAGCACTATGAGATTGGTGCTATTCAAACTGACTCGTCGTTACGTAAGCTTCGATAGTCGAATATTCGAGGTAATTTCATTTATTTACGGGAAAAATTTCAGCGCTCCAAGGGCCCTGGCGTTGTCTACTTCTGTAATACCTGTTACCGTCTATTCACGGAAATGACTGCCCTTTTGTACAAGTTCCTTGGACGCAGATGCTCCAAGGTATAAACGTTTTTTTGGGGGATTGCGTTCACCAGTTTCATTTAAGAGAGTAAATATGTCAGTTGGTTTTTAAAGTTATTAGTTGTATTTTCGTGTGAACGCAATGTAAGTTCTTAAGTAAGTATAATAATAAAAACTTCGTTTATTTCTAAATGGTGATTGCATTAATTGATTATACCTGTGTGTACGTGCAGTTATGAATTGATAATTATTATTGTAACTTGAGAGTTGAATAGGAAGTTTGAATTGGAAACTCTCACCAACGGTATCACAGTGATAACAGTTTACAAGGAATACAATACAAATTAAGGAAACAAAGAGTATAATTGCGGAATCGTATGGCGAATTTTCAAATTTGCAGAGCGCAGGAAAGGGGAAACTAAATTACAAAAAAAAATGCCTTTCTTATCCACGAAAGCTATCTAAGAAGTTATGTGTCTTAGCAACTACTCAGCTTGCAATTTACATTATAATAGCAATACTTTATCTGTACAATGTTGTTAGGTCGTGTTTAAAAAGTGTAAGCGCTAATTGTAGATTAAAATACCGACTCCCCACCACTATGAATTGATCGGTAATTATCATATACATATATAATTTTTATAATAAGTTAAAGCTCAGTAAGTAATTACCTACACTGCGATTACTTCATTATCAAAAATGGGTGATTTTTTTTCTATTTCCACTACTTTAGTGAATATCGTTTTTTATATTAATTTTTTTATAATAGCGCCGTCTCTGTTGTGCCAAATTTGCAATACGAACCCCGCATACACTACAGTGACGAAATACGGATTTGGACTGCCGTTACTGCAAGATATAGTAGCTTGCAATCTCCAAGAGGTACGTATAGCTCCCACTGTAATAAGTAAAATAATAAAAAAAAAAGAATCCCATATTTACGATTTCCGACGCTTTGAAATGTAAAATTACGTGAGCATTTGTGATATTTAAATATGAGTGTAAAGGTTCCACTTCGATAAGCAATTGAAAAGTATCCTAAAAGTTATAGAATTTGAATTTAAAGATTAAAGGAAGGATGCTAGAATCGCATATATTGTAAATGCTTAATCCATGCTACCCCATTCAAGATATTCGCATGAGGGTGGAAAAAATTAAATCTAATTTTTAAAAAGTTTTAATTTTAACATGAACACAAGACAAATTGAGTTCCAGAGTTCCAGCGATTTTTCAATTTTTTGGAATATCTCCGAAATTATGACAGTTATTAAAAAACTCCTTTAACATAAAATTTAGCAGCAAATCAGTGTTTACTTACGTAATTTTTTGGAACGTGGAAATTTTCAATTACACTATTCATATTTTTAGTTAATAATAAAAATGACAGAGGAACGTACACTTCTTGACTTACATGCTGAAAAAAAAAGCGTTGCTAACACTTATCATTTTTATCAATTAAACTTTATGGCATTTAAGAGGAGCATATTTTTAAGAGCTATCACATTAATATTTACCAGTAAAATGGTATGCGTTTTTAAATTTATGTCGTAATTCATACAAAATTCACGATTCAATAAGTCGATCGTCTAATAGATATATTTACTTTATATATACATGGACCATTATATTTTAAAACATTAGCAGTTGTTAAGGCGAATCTGGACGTCCAAGTGTGCGACAGAGATAAATTATCGGAAAAGTATTCCGCGCTTTTTGGGAAAACGGTACGACCGATTTTGAAATTTTAAACTGTATTTGTCTTAAAATAATGTTTGAATATGCGCCAACGTTTTAATTTTTTTATTTTCTATGTATTTAAATTTTTAAATGTTGTAAGTTTGTTATTAAAAACAATTTCTAAAAACGGCTCAACGGCGCATGTGAAGACCAATGTCTTAATGACAAAAACTTTTTTAATTTTTGAATTTGGACTAATAATAACGCCCGAAACAGAAATATTCATTTTTCTTTTTTCCATCAAATGCCGACAGGCCGTTTGTTTTGAGGACGTATCTACGTACAGATGGTCTGCTATGGCATCACGTAAGACATAAATATAAGGATATTCAATTCTGCTTTCAGTACTGTCTTTTTGTGTATTTTACACAACCCAACCTACTTCCTACCTATGTTTTAAATAAGTGGAAAATTCTTAAAATGTGTAAATGTTAATAATAGATAATGTATCTACTTTTTATTAACGAGTCATAATTATAAATACTAAACCACTTCAATAATTTCCTTGATGCCAATGGTATTACGAAACAGAACATCAATAAAATGCAAATAAAAAATGCATACAGCCATTTTTTTGACTGGGTAAAATGTACCTATAAATTACAATTTCTTTTATATCTGCTTAGATTACATACCTTGTATCATAGTCATTTATATTGACCGCCCTAGTATTATTGTTGGATTTTGGCGCACTGAATTACGCAATGATAAAGTAATAACATGTCTAGGTAAGTAGATATGGAACTTACATTTTGTACAATAGAATATTAAATCTTAGAAGAAGCCTTTTTTCTTTTCGCGCTGAGACGAAGATGCTTTCGCCTTTTGACGAGTATCTTTTATCCATTTTTAGATAATGCGGTTTGCTACTTGTAAGAAGTAAATATTGTTCATACAATAACTACAGTGCTAAGTCAGTTCCAGAGAAAAAACTTTAGAGGTACTTGACTACAGGTGTGCGATGTCTGTGTGTGAGTTTTGAGTGAGTTTTATATGTTTGTGACAGTGTGTGGCACCCTGACTCATTTATCACAAGTTACCCTATAGGAAGTTGTACTGTAAACTCATAGATACAGGTATAGAATAACACTCAATGAAACGTAGCGAATACTCTAGACAATCTTAGCAATTGATTTTGGGTACATGTAATATGGAAGGCAAACAATTCATACCATTCAAAAAGACAAGAGGTATCTTTCTTTTCGATCTGACTATCGCTTGAGGTTTATTCCTGCAATCACGTGTTCTACAAATGCTCTTCACATTTGTGCATACCTCGAGATAATTCAGTTTTCGGAAAACAGCACTTACTCAATTTACGAAATAAGTCACTGATTTTACTGATTCATAGTACGGATTATATTATCAGTGCTATAATTATGTACTTCTGAATTAATAGTATTCTTTGTAGCCTAGTAAATCAAATAAAATTACTGATAGTATCTTATTAATTTGCATTTTAATTTTGATTTTTCTAAAAAACCATATGAAATAGTGTTGCCCTATACATTCAAGTTCATATGACAGACTAACTAATGTTTTGAAAAGATCTGATTACTCAAACCAGTATCATTTCTGTAGCGCACTCAATTCGACGAGTGTGCTACCGTCCTAGTTATGGTTGTTCCGGCGGACGAGATCAAAAGAGAAAACGCACGAAAGAAATAAAAAAGAAATGTTTTGGTATTAGTAAGGACCGCTGAACCGTCGCTCTTGACTACTTTTTTATTTTTCCTTTTTGGAAGCCAAATAGAACCAAACAAAAAATTAAAAAAAAAGAAAATGTAAAAAAATAAAACGTTGACGCAATTTTAAATACTGTTTTCAAAACAATCTCTTTATCAAATTTAAAATATTTTGATTGGTATGTCTAAAAACAGCGGAAAAAGATCCGCGCCATCTCCTGGAAGAGAATCTCATTAAAAGGCCGTCCAGATTCGCCTTAAGGTAACAAATACACGTCATAGCGACTAAATGTGCTACTTGGGTTAACCCTTTATTTATTTGAAATAACGAAATCTTTTGTTGGATTAACTAAATTTTCATGATAAAATTTGTTTGCAATTATTTTGTTGTCCTGAGCAAATTGGTTTTTCCGTGTATAATTCAAAATTCAGTGCTCGATTTAAGCTATCAGAATTAATTTCGTAAATGTCCAAATATTAATAATATTAATAAGTTCAATTAACTGAAGAAGAACGTATCGAAATTCTAATAGTGATTGGATTTGGTGACCGCGTAAAAACGCATGAAGAATTATTTAATGATTTGCATCAGGATCTGTCATTGGTAAAACTTTTTAACTTAACCGGAAATGTTAGAAATTTACCGAAAAGCGGACGATCAAAGGTTTGTTCGCTGGTGCTAGACTTTCTACACTGGCTTGTGATTAAAACAAGATAGAAGATTTACTCTGTAGGTACCTAAAATATGCACCAGTGTTATTGGTGTAGCACCAACGAACAAACCTCAAAAATTGCGACTAATGGAGTTATTGCTCAAGCAAATACTCTTTTAATAACTTCCTCTCCCCCTACCTAAAATTACGGATGTAACGTTTTTGGACTAGTATGGCTCCTTTTTCAGATTTTGATGCCCGGGAAGAGATCCTTAACAAATGTTTGTTACATGTGCGCTTCCGTAATCAGTAGAAGCGCTTTCAGTATACGCTGCAACAACATCTTTAAGAAGAACGCTACAAGATATTCCACTCTGGCGCATTGCAGTTGCCATATCTGTAAAAATGACAACGAGAATCGCTATTATTATATGACCGATTTGAATAAGAGCATGCGAGCGGTAATCTTCAAATTAACTGGCCACTATGTAAGACCATAAAACCGTATGGATGCTGTGAATTCGGGTGATTTGGGGCGCTTTTGAAAATTAATTCACTATATGGAAACTTAACTTTGTCGTCAATTTGAAATATATCGGCATATAAAATTATTCAATAGAATCGCTTTGAATGATACTGCAAAAAGGATGGTTTGGCGTCTGGCTGCGGTTGATGTTTCTTGCACCATCCACCATTCAATTAAATCAAGAAACAAAAAAAAATAACCGAATCTTGATTGAAGTTACGTGGACACAGAAATGTAAACGTTTCACTTAATTTACCAAGTATATACTGAGCTAGGCAGTGCTTTTTGAATGCGACACTGATGGTGGTAAAGCCTTTTGGCGTTTCTCACATGTACACACAGAGAAGTAATTCCTAGAATCAAGTGAGAATTTCTCAACTGAAGTACCTCTCGTTCTGATATATAAGCAAATGAATAATTTCTTGGACGAAGAAAATTATTTTCTCAATATCCCAAGAAATTAATTCCTTGTTTGAAGAAATTTAATGTCCTTAGACAAAGGAAAGCTGGTTACTTGAAACAAATAAAAAAAAAACTGGTTTGAAGAATATTATGTATTTAATTCGAACTTATGAGAACTTTGAATTAAGAAAAAATAAATTTGATATAAACCAGGCCTATCCTTAAAATAAATGCAAAGCGAGCTTAATATTAGTTTGTCGTTTTCTAGTGGTAAACATCTAATACCTTTAAATCAAACGTTTTTATTTTATTTAATTAAACATGAAAACGGTACTTACTTGAACTTAAGGATTCCTTTCTTTAAATCAAGAAACAAAAATGGTGTTTTTATTCTTAAGGTTATCGCACATTAGCCCGTCGCAGCACGGCACGGTGCGCCCCATCACAAAACCAATAGCATTGCGCTGAGCTATGTATGCTGGTACAATGGGCGCTTGTTCATTCATTTGCATTGTTTTAATTCTATCCGTTTTTTTTTGACGGGGCGCACCGTGCTGTTTTGTGACGGACTAATGTGCGATAACCTTTAGTCTAGTACTGTTGGTTGCAAAAAACTGATTAAAGTTTCGTCAAAAATAACTGAATTGTTGGTTATTCTGAAAAAGCCAGCAGCATGACGAAATGTTACTCAATTGTTTGCAAACAGCAAGACCAAACCCAATACATTATTATACTTTTAATTATGCTGGCAGAGGACCCTATGCAGGATTAGTTGCATGATAATAATTTTCGTTGGCTAAATATACATATTTGTATCTTACTTATAATATACGTTGTTTCTTACATAGGATTTGTATTGTTACCATGTAACACCACATACTTTAAGGTAAAAACTCGAAATAAATTACAAGTATACATAGTTAACATATTAATAAAATTAGTTTATTTAAATTTTATTTTGTGAATTGTTAAATCGTAGGTAAGGAAAAAAATACAAATCGAATAACATTACAACTAAAACGTATTTATTTAGATACTACATTTACAGTATGTTTTTTTTTAAAGAATAATTCTTAGGTTATGTTAACATACAAAACGAAGCGAACTCTTCTTCTAATAGATACAAACTAATACTACATCGTGGCAACTACTTCTACAATTACTAGACTTGTAAGGGATATTCAAACTACTGTAAACAGGTGACAAACAGATTTAGGTAACGCACAGGGCAAATATTATCGAAATACTGCGAAATATCTAATACCGAAATGCAAACTCGATCATACTGGATAAAACCAAGTTTCAGGGTATATCAACCCCTCCACATTCCAACTTTTTTTTCTATTCTGAATACAAGAAACCTATGTTACTTGCGTCAAGGAAATATCACTCAATATTAGAAAAATCGTAAGAGAGTGAATTATTCCTTATAAAAATTATATGTATTTGTTTTAAGAGAGATAACATTTGCCACAAATAAATTTTGTTTTGATATTAGTAAAATTTCAAGAAAATAATTTATTATATTTAAGGACACCTATTAACTCGGATCTAGTAAATTCTCTAAAATAAAGAAAATACTATCTTACATTTAGTAAAAATGTGTAAGAACACAGATGTACTTGACAATAGAAAACTTTTTTCTGTGTGTATAATGCTATCGAATGCACGCATATAATATGGTGCCAAGACTCGCAAACGTTCCGAATTAGCTGTTACATCACAATGTAAACTTTTGTAGTATGTCAAATGTAGGTTTAATTGCAGAGTCGTTGACACTTTCAAAAAAGCTCATTTAACAAACAGCAGAAAGTCATTACAAGTTTCGGATGAAGAAATAAAACTCTTGCAACATATTTAGATTGTTATATAAAGTAAAAGTTAAGTTGGTACCTTAAACTCCACTCAAAAAACTAACCCTCAAAAAAGAAAAATAATATATAATAATAATATCTTTGAATTGCGTGTACGGAGTTAAATGTTATATAGGAGTAGACCCTTGTATAAACATACACTGTTGAAAATTTTAACACTTTTTTGACTAATTTAATAGTCAGGAGAGGTCCACACTCTTTTCGTGTTATTTTGTCGAGAACTATAGAAGTTTAAATTTGACGAACAAAGATAGTCAAGTATTGTCTATTGCTAAGGGGTTATTTTGTCCAACTAACACGTGGAATTATGATATACTTCTAGTCACATTTTATTTGATCTAGACTAGACAAATTTACTAGCTGTTTAACTAAATGAATGCGATCTATTGGATGATTTAACACCGTTTTCTAAACACAACGTGTTTTTAATATGCAACTCCTATTTCTTAGTGCTATAATATTCTCTCTTTAAGACGTTTTCTCAATTATAAATATGCAAAACCACTCATTCACAAGTTTTGGTTTCAACTAAACGTACCAATTTTAAAATGATTTTTTGAGAACCATTATAAAATTAAGTGAATGTTTATGCTATTTGATTCAAGTCTAAACTAATTGCGTAAATAGATGTTCCCAATACATCTTTAAGATGTTGAATTTTTTTATGCCCACTGGAATTAACGTTTAGTAACACAAGGTTACACTTTGCAGGTCAGTCGCATTTGGTGGTTTGTTTGGATATGTTAATACGCAGAAATAAACTCGAAAACAGATACACGTGCAATGCAGGTGGTGCGTATAATGCAATACTGTATTAGATTAGGTGGGGTTTCTATATTTCTATCCGAGGGAAAAATTCTGATTGGTTGATGCTTCTGAATGTCTAGAAAAAATAGTAAATCCTCATATCTGAACAAAGAATTCACACGAAATTCTAGTCATTTCTGTTCTATTAAATACGTGTAGTCAATTCGTCTGGCAAAGTTTGGAAAAATCAACACTAAAATATTTGACTAGCGCAAAATTAACGCCAACACCGTAATATTTTCAACAGTGTAGGTTTAATTGCAGAGTCATTGACACTTTCAAAAAAGCTCATTTAACAAACAGCAGAAAGTCATTACATGTTTCGGATGAAGAAGCAAAACTCTTGCAACATATTTAGATTGTTATATAAAGTAAAAGTTAAGTTGGTACCTTAAACTCCACTCAAAAACTACCCCTCAAAAGAGAAAAATAATATATAATAATAACTTTGAATTGCGTGTACGGAATTAAATGTTATATCGGAGTAGACCCTTGTATAAACATAAACAATTAATTTTCTATAAATCCGGTTTTTACCTGGGTCAATGGATCCGATTCTCAATTTGTTCCTGGATACCTACAGCACCACGAATCTTCGAAAAATGCAAAATAGGAAGAATCCCATCAGAGTACGCCTTTAAGGTAATTTGACGTCCTGAAAGTGCTAGTGTTAACCCAATTCACCCGAATTTACGGTATAGTTGTAGAATCAATTTCTTCAAGTGGGAATTTATTTTCAGCTGGATAGAGGTATCGGGCCTTACGTGATTTATTTTTGTGCCTCCTGCTATCGTTTAGTTCAAGATATGAACTACTTATTGGAAAAATTTTACGACCCCAGTTTGTCTAAATGAAGTTATGAGTTGTTCTTTCAAAACCACTTACGAGAATATATGAGGAACATGTTACATATACCCTAATAGCCAAATTCAAATTTCCCGCCACTATTTTTAGTAACTTCAACGTAAAGGCATTAAAATAACTATCAATGTAGTACAAAATAGTAAGTAATTTTATGTTTCAATGTTGAAGTTACTAAGAATAATTGCGGGCAATTTAAATTTGGCTATGTGGGTACATCATAATATAGGAAATCATATCAACGTGTTTATTGATTCAAAAGATTTTTCAAATAACAACAGAAATATATAATTTATTATAACATGCAAAACTTGTCTTTAATTTTTAGTACTTATAAGCTCCTAAAAGAAACTCCAACAACAACCAAACGGAACCTATAAAAATACAAACCATTCTGCTGCATTCACCTACTCTCTCACTCAGTCTGCGAATCCTGAGAATCTTGGGAAGTATCGGTCATTGGAGTGAGGGTAGATGATGTGGACGAATCGAAATCATTATTAGGACGTTGATCCCCCTTACCATTGTCGGGGATCGCTAGTGGTACAAATGATCCGCTCTCTAGATTTATATCATTTTCCTATAAGCAATTCTCAATGACAATGATAGACATACGTCAGTAATGAACCGTCAAAATGCCGGCTTTACCTCGATTTCTTCCGATTCGAAGGACGCCACCGATTGAGAGCCCGGTGAATCGTCGTTGTAATCGTCCAACCTGATCATGGACACGCATTTCACGTCACCGACTTTCGGTTTGCGCGAATAAATGACGTCAGTCCCGACGATATTTCCCGATTCGTCAACGATGTTCCCTTCCTCGTCCGGTTCGTATTCGTATATGACGGACAAGGAGCTCGAGTAGAATTCGGACGGCTTGAAAAAGATGGGCCTGTTGGAGGCGGGAAGGAAGTTATCGTTGGTACTTGAAGGGGATTGTTGGGAGGGATCCATGGTTCTACAACTAAATTATATGTTATAATCACTTACCTGCTTGAAAAAGTAAAAAGAGAAGGGTTTGGAACTAATCAAAATTGAAACGTCAAATAATGACATTTCGCTCGGTGCTGTATTTAATAATTAATATTATTAAAATCAAAGCTTAAATATAAATAAACTACTATACTGATAAAGCAGTAAATACATCATATATCTATACAATACTTACGTATAGGGAAATATTTGCGAAAATATGAATAAATGATTAATTAATCAGACTTCGATTATGAAGCGTACTATCGGTTCACCTATCTACAATTGTTTGTAATTATAAGTAGTTCCAACATAAAAGCATTAAATTATTATTATTATAATATCATTATAGTTCACAATAACGTAAACTTTTATTATTCTACTCACCCCACGATTTTTTTAAGTATATTTAATTAAATTAAGAATATTTCTTATTATATTACATTTTATTCTTGTAAATTTAATTAATTTAATTTATTTCCCTCTCTTGACGAGTTCTATGTATTTCTTTGCAAATAGATTAATTACATTACATTAGTTTAGATATTTTGCACGATAATTTTCAACGTTATTGTATATTAAATTATGTGATACAATGGTGGTTTCGACAGATTAAAATTTTAAACCTATACAAATATTTATTATTCTTCTTCATTTTTGATTTGCTTTAATATTAATCCTAGTTTAAAATAATACGGAAAGAAATAAGTACATTTTAAAATATTAATAATAAATAAGAATTTAGCGCCCTCTAATAATTAATGGATAAATTTTACATGTTACCAGGTATAATTAATTGCCTATATTGCAGGAATATTCGAATATTCCCAATAAATTTATTTATTTTATTAAAATTATTACTGATGGATTGGCCTATTCTCCAAATCCAGCAACTTACTTTCAATATTACATTGCAATTAACAAATAAATACATTTAGTAATTATTATATTAACAACAAAGCGCCATCTATGAGTAATATTTTTAATTTTCAATGATTCTTAAATATTTTATTAAATTACCGGTTTTTATTAATATCTTAATGAAATCGTAGATGATAATTTGAACAAAAAATGCTGTTAAGTAAGCGGAATTTCCTGCATATATCCTACACGTTACCATATGCTGCGGTGACGATTTTACAAGTCGAATGATAAATAAACGTGAATAAATGGTTGCTCAAAATTGACGTCATAGTGTTGTTGTGGTGTTGTGCTAATAGAGCAACTTCCGAATAATTGTCATTCAAATGAATAGATTACGCTCTCAAGCTACATCACCCAAACAATTATGTCACAGACCTGCCATACAAGATACCGAGGATGTGATGCTCTAGTGTTTCTATTGTTTTAAATGTCGAACCATGGCGTAAATCGGGGTATTCGTTTTTTTTTTTAAATCGCCCTACATGTGAATGAGGTAATTTTTGTGTTTGCGAGTCGAGGAAACATGCGATATTTTGTGTTGAATCTCGAAAAATTGCTGTAATTACATATGATGCAAATGTCAAGCTCAAATCAATTAAATGTGGAATCTCAATCTGTCTCTGGGACACCAAAGAGTGTGAAGGACGATAAGAAAACGAAAACACTCATACATATATTGCCGAAATTACCTTCTAGTGATTCTTTAAGCAATAGCCCTGGACCCGCTTCTCCAGGTAAGTTTATTTTCATTGTTATATACGCGGAACTAATTTATTAATTCGAATGACGTGCAATATATAAAATATTTATTCCTGTTTCAGGAATATCAGGGAATAGCGATGATAAAAATGAATACACTTTAGGGGACAGGGTAATTATATCCCTCCAAAAAGACTTTGCTTTATATACAGGCTGGTTATTTTTTAATAGGGGCATTGTTGCTATCTCAGAAAATATAAAATCCATTTAATATTTAATACTTATTGAGATAACAATATGAAAATCCCTATAAAGAAGTTGCCAGCTGTGTATATACATATATATACAAATCTAACAATTTTAGCTAACCGATTCTAGTCAGAAATTAGCCCGAAAGAATCCTATAAAGCCCAGAGAAAACAATATCGGAGGGAAAAGAAGAGAATGGCGAATGAGCTGTTGAATTCCTTAAAGGATCCGTCCGTTGTTGTTCTCGCGGACTGGTTAAAAATCAGAGGTACCCTGAAATCGTGGACCAAGTTATGGTGTGTTCTAAAACCGGGCATGTTATTACTTTATAAAACGCCAAAGGCCAAGGTATCGTATTAATAATGCACATAATCCACTGTATAATATGAATTATGTATTACAGAGTAACCACTGGGTGGGTACGATATTATTAAATTCATGCAAAGTTATAGAAAGGCCGAGCAAGAAGGATGGTTTTCTGTTTTAAACTTTACAACCCATTGGATCAGTCTATTTGGGCGCCGAGGGGGCCGGAGAATGAAACTATCGGTTCGTATAACTTTAACATCATCTTACCAACCAGACAATATGATATTGGTAAATATCAGGTTCAGTTTAAACGTAATACAGATGTAGTGACCCACGATCCACGACAATTATTAGTAATTAATCTATAAAAGAATAATATCAAATAAAATAATCAAAAATAATTAAATCAAATCAAATGTTCTCTAGTATAACTCGTAATCTAAATAGTTACGTTAGTAAAAGCGTGATGCAAATATAAAATTATAATTAAAAAGTTTCTTAGTTTTTCCCCAGCACAATTTCACAGCAAGTAATCGGAGTTTTATGTACAATGTGTTTACTTGGGTATGAGAAAAATATTTTATTATTGATTTTACTGAATAAAAAAAAAAAAAAATATGTAAAATCATTAATAAAAGCTTTTGCCATTTGCCTCATATATTTATCTTTGCAGCTACCACCAAAAGAATAAAAAGTAGCAACTTATAATCACATATTTAAAGTGGTATATACAGTATGGAAGCAATCGATCTGGTAATCTGATCTAATCGATTGCTGCCAATCTGTATAACCTAAACTATTGGAATCAAAGATATTGTATAGGTAGATAACTCGTTCTAATCTTGCTTCCAACGTTATCCCATTCGTATATAACCTTGAATGCAAAATGTAAATATTATCGACTACACAGCAGTGTCCAGTATAATAACACTACCCGACTGTTTTAATTTTTTTTAATAGCTGTTGTAAAAATGGAAGTTGGTTTTGATTTTGGTATTAGAGATATACATATCTACCCATACAATATCTTCGATTGGAATAGATGTTAGCGTTCGATCAAATAAAGCTCTCCTGATTCTACTGTACTTTCCATCGAGTAAAAATGTTATTTTGTACGACCAAATAAAAAACAAATGGTGATCTAGATCAGTGCTTGGCACTGTAGCGAAGCGAGTCTCCCACTATCACTTACTACGTTTATGCTTTCACTAAATGCGTATTGAATGCGCATTAAGAGTATAATTCGATTCTAAATCCTGTAGCATAAACACTTCCAAATGCGAATTGACAAAATACCGATTTTAATAGTGGTTTTAGAATAATCGTTTAATGCGAATTCAAACTGTATTAAAGCAGGTTACCAACAGAGCGTAAACAAACAACATATCACAGGTGAAATAGAGGTTATGTGTACATATATATTAGTACATATGTTGACTTGTGTTAGTTTGAGTTAAGTAATTTTTTTTCGTCAGTATTCTTCCCTTCCAGTTTTTTAAAAAATCTTCTTTCTCTACCTTTAATCAAAAAAGGTACCACAAAAGTCAAACGGTTGGCATAACCCTTGTAAACCGCGGCAAATTTCAAAATATTTCAATGCGTATTATTTTTATTGCGCATTGCGTGAAAAGCATAAACTGATGAAGTTTTCAATTCGTACTTATTAATTCGCAATTTCTAATGCGCATCTAGAACACATAAACGTAGTAACTGTAGGGAAATCTAAAGCAACAAGCGTGTGAGTCAGACGGCCATCGAAGATCAACTATTGAAAGGAGAAACATATGTAGATGGACGTTGCATATGGACTTCGGTTTAGATTAGAAGAATATTTAATATTTATTAATTATAGTAATAAAGTGTAGTATTATTTTCAGACGACACTGCGCGCAAATTAATAACTATTGTATTTCAAAATGAACTAGCATTGATATCTTTCTTACGGTAAACGTTATGAAAATGAAACGATAAATATAATGAAGGAGTTACCAAGAAAAATTATCTACATTTAGAAAACGCTGTACTACTACTTCCTAACAATGATTGGACGTAAATATTGATTTGTCCATCGTGGAAAGTAGTGTAGAATCAGGGCAATCTTTGTTGATCGGTTTGTATATAGTAGCTACAGTAGATTTAATTAAAGGCAATTGTTTGTATTAAATTCGCATTAGAAAAACTGTTAATATTTGTCATTTAATTGTTAATAATACAATCAACAGTTTTTCTAATGCTATAAAATTTGCTGAATTAGGAGCAGTTGTTCAACCACTACCGACATCGTATTCTATATTTCGCGCACCTTCACAAGCTTCCGGTATGTGTTGGCTTGACGCTTTGGAAATATCTATTAGAAACGATGCAGCCTTAGTTCGATCAGTTGGTAATAAATCATCTGTCGATAGTACTAGTCACGAAACCCAATGGTCGGAGGCAGATTATGAGAAACATTTCGATCACGGTACGCATTATAAGATCACGATGTGAAACTTTAACGTGTCAAAATACAACACTTCCAGACCTCGACGATATTAGCCAGCCGGATAACGGCGCTCATTACAGTACGGTGGAATGTGAGATAACCGATTCGGACTCCGATATCTCCTGCAAGGACGAGTTCATAGACGATGAGACGCCGCAAGAGACGCCTTATGTTCCAACCATGGAAGAGGAATTCGGTGATGTATGCGGGATTTTTCGCGTCCGAATGTAGGGATTGTTATCATAGCTATTTCGCAGGCAGGGGCTCAAGTCGAAGTGCTGGCTGATGAACATAAGTCGCTGATTTGGTATTTAGTGAAGCAAGTCAGGCCCGGTATGGATTTAAGTAAAGTTGTGCTGCCGACGTTCATTTTAGAACCCAGGTCGTTTCTTGATAAACTAACAGATTCCTATTACCACGTTGATATTCTCTCAAGGTATTATAGAAGTTAGCGATTGCGATAAATTAGATGATATATCGAAACAAATATATCGGATGTACGTCCCATCGAACTGGGCCATTAGAATTTTTCGAACTTCTAGTGGGAATTTGATTTTGAAAGTCAGAGTAGTCATGGCCGACGATGATCTATTTAAAGAAAATATTTTCAGCCTTATGGCACTTTTGGTGTATAGAGTGTCGATATCGACTTTCTTGGAATGGTGCAATTTTTATGGGTCCAGTGTATTCTCGCATCATTTTTGATAAGTTTGCATTAATGTTTTTCCTATTTCTATTCATTCATTGATTAAGTTAGGGTGGGCACCAATCAAAAGTTGGAGAGATATGGAGTGCGAGGTGTGGCTTTAGATTTGTTTCGTTCGTATTTGCAAAACCGCCAACAGTATGTTCGGGTCAATGGAATAAACGGCAGCAGTCGTTTAGTCGAACGCGGAGTACCGCAGGGGTCTATTCTTGGACCCATCTTGTATGTGATTTTTGCTAACGATCTAATCGCTTTTCTGAAGTCTCAAGCGGTAAATGTGGATGTCGTCTGTTATGCAGACGATACCAATATTTTGGTTTACGGCCACAGTATAGAGTCCGTAAAGGTTTCAATTTCGGTAGTTTATGAATGTGTTAAGCAGTGGGTCGGAAATAATGATTTAATACTTAACGATAGCAAAACATCTATCATTCCTTTTACTTTAAATAGAATTGACCCGATCTCTCTTGCTTTGCAAGAAATTGAGGTGGAACACATTGGTCAATCTCAAAAAAATTTGGGCGTGACATTTGACTCTGGACTGCGGTGACATTGTCATATAGATAATTTATGTACTAAAATAAGGAAAAATCGTTTTGCGTTGAAATTTATGTCACTAAAATGCAGCAAAGAGATTTTACTTTTATTATACTACGCAACAATAGACAGTCATATTAGATATGGTATAATGATCTGGGGTAATAGCACGCAGACAGATAGGTATTTAGGTTTACAAAAGTACGCTGTTAGGATTATACGCAGGTTTGAGAGAAAGATTCATGCGACAGGTTTTTAAACGGGTTTCCAGTATATATATTTATGTCACCTGCTGCTATGTTTATAATAACTTGGGTGGGTTCTCGCATGGTCGGCTAGAGCATGGCTACTGTACGCGTCATAAGAATGACCTTTTACCGCCAGGCCACCGGACCAGTATGTTTCAGAGAAATTCTATTACACTGGTGCAAATTTACAATTTTTTAGATAAGAACATAAAAAATAGTGAGAATATTTATATATTTAAGAAGAAATTAAAAACACTATTAATAAGTAAATGTTGTTACAACTTACATGAATTTTTTAATTAATATGAGAGTAAGTTTTCTGTTCTCATGTTTTGTTTGAATGTTTATATTGACAATGTCGAGTTAATAACTTCCGACAAGTAAAGTATTATTATTATTATTATAGTCCAGGCACTTGAGCTAGGTGCTCATTGTAGCGTCCCTATTAAGTCTCTTATTTCCACTCGAGCAGCTTGGTGTTTTCTATAAAGCTCAGTGGAAACTTGAGAACCTTCGAGGGCGCATATATATATCTCTCTGAAATATTTCTGCGTGAGTACCTTCAATTCCTCACATGTAAACTCGTTTCCTCCTGTAGTTCGCATCTTCTGCACCACGGTTGGCTTACCTGGCCTGTGCTGTATAGATGCTTTATCAGGGGACAGTGTCCAGTTACAAAAAAAAAAAAATCGAAATCCTACTAGAAGATTCTTTCTTAGATAATATTTAAACTAATTTACTTAACATTAATTTAAATGATAAAGAAGTCATTGAAAGTAACTGTATATAGCTGGTTGCCTACTCCAAATGTCAAATATTAATTTGTTAATAATGAGCCAGATGTGGAACAGCCTATATATTTAACTTTGATATATCATTGCCACCTGTAATTATTAGAGTTATCAATTTTATCCTTCTGGTCATCGATGATATTATATCTAACAGGGCTGTCCTGGAAGACGATGCCTTCACGCGAATGAAAACGGTGGTGAAATGGTATCTATCAGGATTGTATAAAAAACCCAAGGGTTTGAAGAAGCCGTACAATCCAATTCTTGGAGAAACATTCCGTTGCTACTGGCTGCACCCCAATGGATCGAAGACATTCTATCTTGCCGAGCAGGTCTCACATCATCCACCAGTTAGTGTTATTCTTAATGCTGTCGAAACTTAACACTACTTGTAAAACTTTAGGTTTCAGCCTTCTACGTGGCCAATCGCAAGGATGGTTTCTCCATATCGGCTTCTATCTTGGCAAAATCGAAATTCTACGGTAATTCAACGTCGGCAATATTGGACGGCACAGCGGTACTGACGCTCTTACCGCGAGGTGAGAATTATATGCTGACAGTGCCGTACGCGCATTGCAAAGGAATATTAATGGGCACCTTGACGATGGAACTGGGTTGCAAGGTGACGATAGAATGCGAAAAGACTGGCTACCACACCGAAATTGAATTTAAACTCAAACCATTCCTCGGTGGCACCGAACAAACGAATTGTATCAGCGGTAGATTGAAATTGGGGAAAGAAACGTTAGCTACTATAGAAGGGTATTGGGACGGGATTATCACAATAAAAGACAGACGGACTGAGGTATTCTATTTTAAATTTACCGTTCGATTCAATATGTAGATATGTGCGTGAATCTTAGGAGGAACAGGTTTTGTGGAATCCTTCCACGTTCAAGAAGCAACGATTAAAACGGCACACCGTACCATTGGATCAACAAGGAGAGTATGAATCAGAAAGACTGTGGCAGCACGTATCGGCGGCCATCTTAAGGGATGATATGAATGCAGCAACCGAAGAGAAGACGACGTTAGAGGAGGCACAGAGAGGTATTAATTAGTGATGGGGAGTTCTCGAGAACTTTTAAGTTGTCGCAGCTTCCTTTTTAATCATTTATTAAATAATAAATATTCAATTTTAATATAATTGCAGCAAGTTCAAAGGAACGGAAGGCGAAATGCGAAGACTGGGCGCCGGTACATTTCCAACAGGATCTAAAGACCGGCCAATGGGTGTACAAGCATGCCGATTTGAGGCCGTGGGACCCAAGAAACGACCTGTACCAATACGAGTGCAATTACGTGATATCAACGAGGACGCGTCACGCGACGCCTATGATTCGTACGTCTAGCATAAGCAGCATCCAACGACAGGCGGAGGACATCCGCACTAACGTCCTACCGAAAATCAAACGGAAGATGAAGCAAGCCTCCTTCGACGGCGAGGCGAACGACAGCGCCACCGAGTCGGAAGAATACCATTCGGATTCGACGCAATCCGCGAAATACCACACATTGAGCCCTAATAATAAGTGAGTAGCGCAGAAATAAGAAACAGGGATTCCCATGACCGCTTCATTCGTTTTCAGTATACTAGCAGCAATAAATGATCTACAACAGGGGATCGAGGACCACAGCCACAGGATCGATAAGTTGCAAGAGAGACTGACGAAGCATCTGCAGTCTCAGAGCAATCATGCAGGTTTCTACTATCACTTGTTTTTTATAATATTTATATTTGGTGTTCTACAAGCAATATCTTTATATTTAAAATAGGTAATTATAAATAATAATCACCCCCGAAGCAGTTGATGTATCTATGATACGTTAGATTCTGTACTTTATTGGAATTATTAAGTCTTACACGATGATTTGTTGGCGTAAACAAAACACTTTTTTTTTTATTTTTAAAAGAGAACAGTATTAGTATATCGCATAGTCAGAATATCCAAAAACTTCTACTTAATTATATCTACATGAGAGATGTTTTTGTATAATTTGTATAAGTTATTTCTTTGATATTGTTATTACTTAAAAATGGTATAACTTTAAGTTTAGAAACCGCAATATTAACATTATTCAATTGCTTTACTTGCCTGATAAATGCATGTATTTTTAACGGTTTTCTTTTTATATACCTCTATGATATGAATATGTATCCATACACTAATGTTATGCATTTAGCTTTGAATACATACATATAATAACGATATGTTAATGCCTACTGTTGCCTCTATTATTTTTAATGTGTGATTTTTACAATCACTAGGTATGTAATAAGAGTAATTGCAAATTACTTCACATTACTTTTTATGAATTTTAAACTACATTGGAAAACGCAATTATATATTTAAAATAATAAAGGAATTATGCATCTGACTGTCTTTTATCTGCCATATAAGAAAATAAAAAAATATGTAACATCTTTAAACGTTGATTAGACCTTTAGGTCTATTAGGAAACTCAATGACCTAGGCAGCATTAGACTATTTGGGGCAGGAGTTACAATTAACCAAGGAAGTCCAGAAAGGTCCAATGTCGGTGCGAAAAATATTACGAGGGGAGGTCCAAAAGTTCGTGGAATGAAAGGGTTTTAAATAAAATAAAACAATAAATCTATTTTTCCTTTTCAATATAATCACCCTTAAGCACAATACATTTATTAGATCTATAATTAATTTTTCTAAACCATCATAAAAATATTTCTTATCTTTCGCCTCAAAATGGGCTAAAAATTGCCTCCTTTTACCTCATTGTCGTCGGAAAATTTCTTCCCCGTAAGTGTTTTTTTAAATTGGGAAAAAATAAAAATCACTAGGGCCAGGTCTGGACTGTAGGGTGGATAGACTATTGATTGAAAGCCATGCTTGTGCAGAGCAGCCATTGCAACTCTGCCCTGTGAACCGGCGCATTGTCTTGCAAGAGGAACACACCCTTGGTCAATTTTCCTCGACGTTTTTCCTTGATGGTCTCCTTTATTTTCCTAATATCGCTGCGTATATTCTCCCCTTTCCTTTTTCTTTGTAATCAATCAATAATATCCCTTCACAATCCCAAAAAAAACAGTAGCCATCAACTTTCCAGCCGATTCTGACACTTCGAATTTCTTTGGCGGTGGTGTCCCCTTTTTATGCCATTGCATGGACCCCTGTTTGGACTCAGGCTCAAAGTGATGAACCCATGTTTCATCTCCGGTAACAATCCGCTCCAAAATGTGTGCAGGTTCGTCTCCACACAGCTCCAAAATTGTGCGGACGCATCGGCGCGCTGTTGTTTCTGAAGTGGCGTGAGCATTCTCGGTACCCATCTTGCACTGACTTTTGTCATACCCAGGTGGTCATGTAGGATACGCAAAATGGTGGTATCTGATACTCCAACTAATGCAGATAATTGTTTTTTTCTTCAAACGGGTATCTTCCAGTACAAGTTCTTCCACTTTTTCGACGATGTTTGATGTGGTGGCCTCAACTGGCCGTCCGCCGAGCGGGGGTCGTCTTCAATCGACTCCCGGCCCTGTTTAAAAAGACCATGCCACTTATAAATCATTGATTTACTAGGGCACTGTCCCCATAAACGGTTTCCATTTCATTCAATATGGTTTGAGCGTTCTTTCCTTGCTTGGTAAGGAATTTTATTACAGCACGGTGTTCAATTTTGCTCCATAGTTTCAGTTTTCTTCCGGATTGACTTGTTTAGCAGGCAACTATTCGTAAACGACTGACGCAAATAAGGGCTGGCAGCTTAACCTAATATACTATGATGAGTCGCCATCAGAATGAGACTAGCGAGCGCACCTAATGCGCATTCCATCCCCTCCATTTCGCAACGCACTTTGGACCTCCCCTCGTACATTGAATGAAACATCAAATTATCTACAACACTGGCGAACGAAAACGCAAGTTATTACGATTAAATAATGTTTCTGTAATTATTGTTACTAAAAATACTTAATTTCTAACGTAAGGGGGAAATACCTACTTGTAGTGTTTTTTTTTTTTTTTAAAAATCAACTATTCTTTGTGTTATCACAGTTTATAAGAATAACATTACAACACGTACAAAAAAATAGTTTTATATTCAACAAATAAAAAAATAAGTATTACGAGCAAAATGCATAATATATTTATTTTATTTTGATTTTCTCTATTTCGCTGACCAACCGTCCATCTTCTTTAGTTTCCTTTGAACATTCAATATAGGCCAATAATCCTTTTGCACGCTGACAACATTCTCTATCGTGGTGACAGTGGTCGGATTCACGTTCCTAAATTGAGCTTGGGAAGTGGATCTCCCAACAGTACTTTGATGCACATATTCATCGAGTAGGCCAGAGTGTTCACGTTGTAACCGCCTTCCAGGGCTAATATCAATTTACCCATGGCCAGGGATTTCAGCAATTGCACGAAATGCCCAAAAGCCTCTGGGGAAACCGTGTAATTGCCAATCGTATCGTTAATACCGGCGTCGAAACCTGCCGACACCAGAACCACGTCCGGCGCGAAACTGTAAGATATCGGAAGCACAATACGGTGAAATACGGCTATGTAATCTACGTCAGTCATTTTATTCCTATTAAATGGAATGTTAACGTTATAACCAACTCCTTGGGCGGCTCCCAACTTATCATAATCCGCGTCTTTCTTATAGGGGAAGAATTTGGCATTGTTGTATTTGTGGATGCTTATATATAAGACATCTTTAGAATCGTAAAATGCGCTCTGTGTTCCATTCCCGTGGTGAATATCAAAATCCAGGATGAGGATCCTGAAAAAGTAAATGCAGTTAGTTATAAGAAAAGGTTTAAGCAGACCCTTCAGTTTATATCGGGAGTCACGTGAACAATCCTCCAAACAAAGGTCGTCCTCCTTGATATGACAATTGACAGGTTTCAGAACTTTATATTAATGACAGCAGGTAAACGGTTTTTTGAGGCGCCTGGTTTCAATTGAAACGCCCTGTATATAGAAGTTGATGACAAAATTCTAATTGGAAACACAACAAAAACAAACAAATACGGGAAGAACAATCCAATGTTGGATTGTCACACGACTTTGGCTATCCTTGTAGTCTCCCCGAGATAAAATGAAAGCCCTGTATTATTCCAATGATTATACTTCTTGGCATAACCATTCTTCAAGATGTGTTTGGCAGCTACGGCTACATTAGATATAAAACAGAATCCCTGAGCCTCGTCTGATTCGGCGTGATGTCCTGGAGGTCTGATCAGAGCAGCGCCGCTCTTGTAAGGTCCCGTCATTACGGAATCGACGACACTTAACAGACAGCCGGTAGATGTTAAAATACTGTTAAGGCTATTACAACTAAAATATATATCACTATCCTTAGGTTCGTAAGTTTTATTTATTAAAGAATTAATATATTCAGCGTTGTGTACTAGTTTTATTGCTTCGATATCAGCTGCCCTGCTCTAAAAAAAAAGATAAAAGGGCATTTCTTTGAATAATATATCATCGTGGTCATGGGCGTAGCTAGAGTTGGGACGGGAGGGGTCTAAATCTATGAAATAATTACGTCTTGTCTGACTAACGGTGTTCATACATCGTGGGCAACATCAAAGCTGCAAAATCCTTTTTAATTAATGTTCTCAGTTCGATTTTGACCTAAAAATATTAATAACGATTCTAAACTGGGTTTTAATAGGTCGACTGTTTAACCAAGATCTTTTGGTATCTATTAAAAAATTGAACTGGATTTTTTATGAACTGAATGAAAGTCTATGATTATGATACTTACTAGACCAGGTATTATTATTTTTGTTTGTTCGTGGAAATCTGCCATGGAGTCTCCGGAAACTGGGAACACTGCAGCCTCTTGGCTTTTTCTATTAGATTAGGTATTAAGCGATACAGACAGGTGACATAAATCATACGGTCACATAATTCCCCCCAGCCCCTAAACGAAATTGTGGCTACGCCCACGACCCTAGCTAAACTTACAATAACTTTCTCGCATCTTTCATTCAATCTAATCGCGTAGAACATATCGTATATCTTCCTCAAACGCATGGAATTTTCCGGATGCGGTCCTAGAGGCTCGTGCTCCAACATTGCGTCATCGTACCCGTAACAGGTGGTGCCATTCTTTATCTGACCATATTCTGTGCGGACGGAAACGATATAAGTACATTAAACAGGATCTCACTGCTTAAACGTCCAACCTTCTCTCAACGCGGCAATAATCTTGGTATCCCTCTCGATGGAGGCGTCATCCTTCACGAGGTAACAGTTCCTCGTTTCGAACGGGGCAACCAGCGGTTCGCCTAAGTATTGAATGCTCACCTCGTGACAATCGGCCTTGTTAGGATCGTCGTATAACGTGAACATCTGGAAGCATTTCCAATATGGGTGCAATATCACTTTCAAACTGTTTATAACGTCGACAATGCACTCGTGGACTTCAGTTGATGTATCCAACCTAGCTGGGGCATCGTCCAGGAGACCTTTGATTGTCATTGCGACACCTTCCGAGAGAGACGGTAAGAAATACCCACCTTCCATGCACACTACCAGTTTTCCATTCGCTAATCCCCCGAGTAATGTCATTAGATGGCCGTAAAACCCGGGGGTTATCCGCATTTCTCCCTGCACAAGAACATATGATTTATCTTTCTTTAGTAGCTAATCCTTGTATATTAGCATCGATAAGCCGGTGTCATTCATTAGGGTAATATAGAATTATACAGTAAAGCTGCTTAAGGCTGCGGCCACGAGGATAAAGTAGAGCGCCGAGGTCGGTAAATCTCGTTGAGAATAGCTTTTGCCGTTTGTATCAAGAATTTTAGGCCGTTTTTTTTAACTTGGTATTTATACAAAATAATTTTTGTTATGTAAACCAAATAAAATAAAAAAAAAGAAACGCAACTCAAGTTAAAATCATCAAAATATCTCATCAAATAGAGGATATCGAAATTAAGAATATCATAAAACACCTGAAAAATAATTAAAAGTCCCGGGGAAAATGGCGTATGTGCTGAGATGTTAAAATATGGTGGAGATATTTTACAGGAACACATTGTACACATTACAAAAGACGTATGGCAAGGAGAGGAAATGCCTAATCGGTGGAATGAAGCAGTTATACAACCAATACTAAAGAAGGGAGATAAAGTATTTATTCATTGCGGCACAGGGATTTTGCTATATAATGCTATATGCCCCTAATCACTGGTGTGTGTCCATTAACTTGTATCATGAATAAAACAGGTACATACAGCGCCCTCTTTCTTAACCGACCATTCTATAAACCAATTGTTTGAGCATCCTATTAAAATCAAGAGCAAGAGAGAGGCCTACTGTATATGATATGACTTTAAGCAGTTTGAAGCATGATTCGTCACTGAATGTTTTTACAATTTCACCAAAACTGTCGCCCCTTGTCAAACAATTTTGTTTTAAAAACAAACCTTTTCGTCACCCAAGGCCGAATCGTACCCACCAGAAAAGATTATTAAATCAGGATTAAACTAGAACAAAAAGCAAAAATTATAGATACCTCGGGACATCCAAGACAAGCATCATATCCGGCTGAAAATATGATTAAGTCTGGGTTGTACTAAAAATGAGACGTCTTTTACAATAAGGGATTCCCACGCGAAACGAATGTTTACCTCGTAAGCAACTGGTAGGAGTATGTTGAAGACGATCGCGAGATAATCCATGTCGTTCATTCCTGTCGCGTTCAGAGGGAAATTGATGTTATAACCCAATCCTGGCCCCATGCCGATGTAGTCGAAATTGCTCTCACGTAGGTGCGGCCAAAAGGTTCCGTTCTCATATCTATGTATCGAGAAGTATAAAACCCTAAAGAAAAAACGATTGCCATTTGGTCAAAGTGACTTTAAATAAGGTGGCTTACCGATTATCTTCGTAGAACATTTGTTGAGTCGCTTGCCCATGGTGTACATCGTAATCGACGATAAGTATTTTCTCTGCCCAGTTGTTATCCAAGGCGTGTTGTGCAGCTATCCCGACATTGTTAAAAAAACAATATCCGCAATAATCGTTAGTCATCGCATGGTGACCAGGAGGTCTTACAAGTGCCATACCGTTCTGAATTGACTCTTTACAAACGTTTTCCACTACTGATAGCACACAGCTAGCGGCTGTACAGGCACATTCGAAAGTATGCTAAAACCGACTCACAATGTAAATGCTTTTTCACACCCGAATCAAATGGTCGAATTTAAATTTCCCGCCACAATTTCTAGTGAATTCAACGTGATGGCATCAAATGAGTAATTTTATGTTTCAAAGTTGAAGTTACTAAAGAATAATTGCGGGAAATTTAAATTTGGCTATTAGGGTACCTTATTTAAGTAAACGGCATCGTATTTGGAGGATTCGTGCTCCAATTCTTCTAAATTTAGTTTGTACATATTTTCTAATTTATCGTACGTTTCCTGAGAATGTTTTTTGAGTATTTCTTCCTTGCCTATTTCTTTGTACGGTAATCGCACGCACCTCTCGATTAATCCCAGCTGGTTACATCTGAATTAGTTCAATTATTAATGAAGAGCATTCAAGCTTTAAAAGAAACGGTTTCCATTTTTAAAATTTTTGTAAGATGCATTGAATGGGCTTGCAAATAATAATGATGTGTTGCATTCTCCATATTTGCACCTTTCAGGAAGATATTATGGATATTGTTATACATAACGATGAGAATGAATTAGAAATGGATGCTTACTATTATGGCAATTTGTTAATTTAATGTAACAGATTCTCACCAACTATTGGCTTTTAAATATATATAATTCTACAGTCTAAACCGCTTACCTTTCCATAACTGCAATATATCTCTGGGGATTTTCAGGGTAGTTTTCGTCCCACTCACACTTATGTAGGATCATCTTATCGTCGAAGCACAAACCTGTCTTTTTCCGCACCATAGAATTAGCCATTTCTGCCTATACTTAAAGGAATTATAAATAATTGTTCTTCAATACATGTATAGAAATAAATCATACTTTTTCATAAATGTTTTCAAGTATTATTTCCGAAGTAGTAGGTTTAATGGCCTTGAGTCGCTCTTTCACCTGCTGTAAAGATTCCTATAGCATAACATATATACATGCACAAAGTTTCCCTCTAACCACTATGGTGTAAAATCACAGTAAGAGGCGATCGGCCTATTATGTTCTATTCTATTTGAGCATACACGGATACCTACCTTTTTAATTTTTTTCTTGGTATCCATTTTTTCCCTGGTAATGTGTCAGGATTTAAAACTTTGATTTCTTGAAAAAGCAACACCTATTAATCCTGATGATTTACTTGGCACTGACAGTTGTTATTAATATTGTGTTGAACAACTTCAACTATTGCATTCCCAAATATAGAGAAACCTTGATGAATTTCGCCCACTTATTCGCGCCGTGGCAGCCCGTTAATAATCTATTTCGTTTCGCATTTTAAATAATCATACTCACCAGGAACAAGCGTTATTTTGTAAAATGCAATTCATTGAGGATTAGCTTATCAAATGACGATAAACACCACTTAAAAAAACTGACGGTTCATACTAGTTTTCGTGAGATTTCGAGTAATAATCTAATAACTAATAACAAGTTTTCTCATAATTTATAGGTTAGGAAATGGTCCCGGTTGTCATGATCCGTGAAACAGTTTTGATTTTTAAGATTGGTCCGATTGGTCGACCTGGTCGGCATGAAGATTGACAGGGTTGATTCATATCTTTGCTATAGTTTAGTTATTGTTTCGAAGATGGCGCCAGTATTATAATTATGTCATTTGAAATTAGGATTTAGAAAAAAAAAATCTTTTGTAGTTCTTTTGCGTAATTTGGAAAAAAAATGGTTAGTTAACATATTTCTTATTTTTTCGTCGTTAAATTGAAACTTTGAATAATCATGAAAGGCTGTAATATTGATTTAATTTCTTTAACTTCTTTCTTATACTGTTCTACGGATAAAGAAAAATTTAGTAAAACGGCGCACCAAAAAGTTAATAGCTGCTAGCTTATGTCTTCATGGATGATTTGAATTTTCTGATATTAATCTATTTTATTATAAGGGTGATTCCATATCAACCGGAACACCTAAAAAAAATTGATGTCTTGGATTCTTTTTATTTTAAATTTGAAGTCTTCGCCTAAAATTAGAAGACCCGTATTTTTTCCTAAAGTGCTACAGTATCTATTTACAAAGATTTCTTTCCTCTTAATTGATAAAGATATTTATTATCTTTTGTACTTTCTTTGATTAACCAATCGAGGTGGATAAGCAAAAAAATGTTTTATCATTGCATATATATGTACCTATTTACGTTTAAGGTCGGCTATTAACCACATATTCACCTGGAAGAGCTATTTTAATTCTCCAGGTGCTTTTTTTTTCTTATATAAAAAAAAGGAACAATTAAAAAACTACATGGGAAAATGTCTGCCCACATCGGTTGAAATTTATGTAATAATATATCTTGATAACGTTCATCACGCAATCATATATATGAACTTATGCACTATATGTGTATTTTTAAAGTAGCAAAATTTAATTAGATCGGCAATGACGCAGTTAGTTACGGGTAACGCATATATGGTAATGTACATGCAAATAAGGCAGAGTGTCGCAAGCCTACATATGTATATAGCAGGTTGTTTTCATGCATATGTGTAAAACGTACCAAGAAAGTCCGAAGTGTTTATTATTGTATAATCGAACGTGTTGTTTCGAATCGGATTAACATAATTGAGATCCGGATATCCGGATCTACAATCTGAATTTACTATCCGGATCCATTATCGGTTTTCGGATACGGATGTTAATTAATCTAGCTTGTTTTGTTGATTTTGTATCGTTTGTTATGGATTTGTGTTGATATAAAAATTATAATTAGTAAGTTGACTTTTGATAGTTGAGTGATTATATAATGTATTTTTATCAATAAATACATAGAATTTCATAAAAGATTCAATACACTATCCGGTTCTCAGATCCGGATTTACTATCTGGTTTTCGCCAATTTAATATTAGTGTTAATTAAATGCAACAATTTGTATATTAATTATCTTGTGATTAAGGCTGCACTCGCGGTGGTGGGGAGAACTTGTCAGATATGACTTTTAAGCAGCACCAGGATGTGCTGGCCTCTATAAGCTGGTAGGGGCAATATTGCTTCAAAGTATTATCATCGCATTAAAGATGGCACCAGAAGCGCAGTTTTCGCGTTCCCTGATTAGTGTGTTGCCTATTCCGCCCCAAAGGCGAGAAACTGTAAGCATAAACATATGTAGATAAATAAATAAGATGAATCCCATGTTTTGGAACTCAATTCATATTTCCCAGTCTGCGGATTCTGCAAGGATATTGATGTTAGGCCCGGTAAACGTCTGTTAAGTTCGAAAAATATCAACTTAGGAATTGTTTGGCGCTAAAAAAGTATATAGAATGACTATTTGTCATTTACTATAAACATACTAACGCAATTTTTCGTTGTTAGTAATAGGAAAGGAACCCTAATCTTACCTATATTGTATTAATCACTTATATGAGATATGAGTAATAAAAAAAAATATTAGGTGTGCTTAGCAGATATTATGATTTTGGTTTTACTATTTTTTACTATCAAACACGTCCCCTAACATAATTACCTGTAATAATGAAGCGGATTAGCATCGGACGGGATTATTATACTGTGCTATTGCGCATTGTTTTACTGGAGTGGCTTCTACACTGTAAAATGGTGAAGAAAATTTACATTACTTGTGTTAACGACAACAGTCGTTTCCAGCTTCCAGTGTAGTATGCAAAATTCCAATAGAAATTAAGTATTTTTACGATACAGTAACGTAAAGACACTAAAGAAAACAGGAAGTGTAAGGAATCATGAAATTAATAAAAAAAAGAAATTATGAAGAATACGTCCAGTAAACCAAATTCAAATTTCCCGCAATTATTTTTAATAGCTTCAACTTAAAGATATTCAAATAACTACTAATGTAATACAAAATCGTAGGTTATTTCGTGCTTTGTGTTACTAAAAATAATTGAGGGAAATTTGAATTTGGTTTACTGGGCGTATAGTAATAATTTATAATAGATACTAACTTCTTACATTTCTATTAAAATATTAAATAAATTACAAATCATTCATCTGCAACTAAAATTGTTTTAAATATTTTCAGCAATGTAATTACGTGTCAATTTGAATCATTTGTGGCACTTTAATTTTTTTAAGGAGTATTTGATACTGGAAGTACTTTCGAAAAAAAGACAGTAATTCGTAAGTTTTTACCTACAGTTTCAGAGGATACTTGACAATTGGTGCTTCGATTATCTCAGCGAGTCATTGTGACACCTCCACATCGTAACTCCTTCTGTGAAATTGTAATCCCAACGTTTGGGTGCGAATATTCGTCACGGATAGTTTAACTTTTGAAGTTCGCCAAGACAAGGGCAAGGGGAGTGGAGAGACGGGGAGGAATAGGCATTAATTTACAAGTGAATCGGTATTACAGATATTCCTATTGTCTACCTCATTTCAGATATTCAAGCAATTCAGAGCTATAACACTCTCCATAATAAATGAGTTTTATTATTAGAAACTTAATTTATGGGGTGTAATATTTTATCGCGTCATTGAAATTTCAAACGCGATAACATGAACGCTATCTTTCTAGAGTGGCGAATGCACTATTTTCTATAGCAAGAGATATCATTACATGGCCAAATGGACAGCGCTTGGAAGAGATAACAAACAGTTTCAATGCAATGGGATTTCCAAATACCATAGGATGTCTTGATGGAATGTATGTTAGGATTCCAAAACCTAAAGTGCATTGATTATCATATATTTGCCGAAAAAGTTTTCCAAGTCTTATATTACAAGTAACTATTAATAACTATAACACAAAATATGTACATATACATATATAAATATGTTTAGGGTATATGTGACAACAAATTGACATTTCTACATTGTTATGCAGGAGAAGTTGGTTCCACTCATGATGCAAGTGAAGTATGGTCATATATGTTAGAACAAGATAAGTTTCCAAATGACGTACACCTAATTGGAGATAAAGCTTATCCTTGTCTTCCACAGCTTATAACTCCATATAGAGATAATGGTCATCTGACTGATCAGCAAAGACACTTTAATTACCGGTTGTCTTCTGTACGGAGTACTATAGAACGAGCATTTAATCTTTTACAAAAAAGATTTAGACGTCTAAAGGATTTGCTTGATGTACAGTCCTTAGAATGGAGTTCAAAATATATTATTGCTTGCTGTGTACTGCACAATATTTGCATAATGAAGGATGATATACTGGAAATAGAATTAAATGAAATGGAGCAGGACGTAGAAGGACAGGACCACAGACTAATCAGAGACTTAAATAGAGAAAGGCCACGTCTTGGAACTCAGAAGAGGGATGCATTGTGCCAGCAGCTTAATAATGCAGTTTAAAATAACAAATTAGTATGTTATAATAGCAATAAAATAATAAAAATATGTAAAAAAAAACTGAATTTTATTTAACATAAATAAAAATACAATACAACACATTGCACAAACCAAAACTATAATTCTTAAGCATTAACTACAACTCTTAAGCATTGCATAGAAAACCATTAAATAAAAAAATTAAACTGGTAACAATTTAACAATATTTTATACATTAATTCTTATTATAGTGTGTCTCTACATGTGTCTCTTTAATTCTATTCTTTCATCATGTCGTTTCTGTTTTCTTTTTTCTATTTCATATGAAGAGATGGTTCTAGTACGACTTCTTTCTCCAAGTGAAAAGTTTGTTGCTTTAGGTACTTCGAAAGGTAAATTATTTCCACTAATTCCATCACCGGTGTCATTTCCATCATCTAGTTTTGCTTTTTTACAAATTCCTGAACTAGAAGCAGTTGCAATGGGCTGATAATGCGGGTCATGGCAATAAATGTCTTGAAATTCTTTAAAAAATGCCCATGACAATCTTGAATTTCCTGTCGAACTATTGGTATTACGAACTTTGTCATAGGTTTTTTTTAAAAATCCCCCATTTTTCGTTGCATTTTACACCATTCTTGCAGATTCCATACATTTTTAGACTATTGCTTATACATTTCCATACTTTCTTTTTATTGTACATTGGAGAGTCGAATTTATTTTTATGGTTTCGATATTCTTCAATTAATAATTTTACCATCTTTCCTGTCCAACCATGATCTTCATTTGCAGAGTCATTGGCCTGATTATCATTTTCAGACACTTCTATATTTTCTGTGTCGACAACATCGACATCTTCAGCTGGTTCTGTATTCTCTATGCCCCTAATGCTACCATTGTTATAATTGATAGTTATATTTTCATAATTTTTCAAACAGTTATGTTTCTGACTTAACTCGTTTTCAATAATTTCATGTATAGTACCCAATATAACATTACAGTAACCACATGTAAATTTTGTTTTATCCTACAAAATTACCCCATTATTTTTAAAAACCTTCAACTGTTAACCACTTTATTACCTGCGAAATATTAATTTCTTCCATTTTCGTTTCTAGTAGAGACTATTTGTGACACATTTAACGTATGTATCTTCAGAACTATACACTTAACCTCAAAATAGGTGTTTAACCAGCACTTACCACTCTTACCAGTTTAAAACGTTGGTTGTTTTGGTGATGGAAACGACATCAATTTTTCAGGAACCATGTTCCGTAATAACTCATTTTTCAGGAATTTTTCTGTTAACGGAAATAACACCAAAGTAACCAAGTTGATTTACGGAACGCATTCTTAAACAACGTTTTGTTAAATGTTTTATTAAACAAAAAAAAAGCAGGGTTATAAACAAAATCGAATGCGTCAATTGCGGAAGTTAATTGAATAAATTATAAAAACCTTTACTTATTGTCGGTAGTGTCAAATAAAGAGCGGTATGTTATTTAAACCGCACGTGGAATCTTTTATTACCCGCACCGAATAGACCTTTTGAGTTTGAGCCTATAATGTCGCATACGGATGTATACTGTACCTGTCTTTTTAAACCTTTTTACATTTGTATTCGTATACACAAAGGTGTCTTCTTTTCCGTTGTATCTTGTCAAGCGGGGTTTCGGCGGATTGGGGGAATCTTTCCCCAAACGACTACCTGCAGAAAGAGGTAATGGACGGAAGAACATCTGTAAACATTTGTTTGACTTTTGTTAACGTATCCATCATTCTCGATATTGAAGCTTACTGACTTAATCTTAAGGAAACATAAGAACGCTTGGGGTTGTTTTATAAAATAACATATGTATTTCCGGTCTGCCGGAAATGTTTGGACATTATTTCGGATTAATACTTCCTACGCTACTGACGATAATGATGTAATAGATGTCTCTATTTCCCCGTGTATAAGAGTCGTAAAATTAGAATTAAGAATAGTGCAAAAAAGTATAATGTGAAATAAAAAAATAAATAGACTTTTTTTAAGGACATTCATGCTGCAAATTATTATTATCCTTTTAAATTCCGACAGTCTTGCCACAGTATATACCCTATCTAGTAGTTTCACATCGCCGGTAACATGGGTTTCAAACATGGCGTCCAAGGAAATTCGCGGTGTCGCATAGGTGGGTGAAATTGTAACTAAAACTGTTTAAATTTGTTTACAAACAAAAATCAAACCTACGAAGACGTTCCATTCTGTTGTTAGCAACGTTATTGGTGACATTGATGTTGTGCTGTTAACAGAATATTCCGTAATTGAAAGCGTACTTTCACAATATATTTTCTTATTTCCAGGTTTCCTTATCAGTATTCTTTGGTGTAGTTATTTATTTTAATCTTTACTTATTTTTTGCTAACATATAAACCTTATTTCTAACAGTAACCTTTAGAGTAGTTGTTGTAGTTAATTATTTTTAACATACAACTTTATTAATAGTATTTTAGTAGCGTATATAGTTGTTTTCTTTATTTAAAATTTCAATTTGGCTGTATAGTTATTTAATAGGTTATTAATAAATCCACAATGCCTAGCGTAAAGTGCTGTGTGTCAAATTGTGATAGGAGGTATCACAAAGATAATAAAGAATATCATTTTTTTCAATTACCTCCAGATGAAGTGATGTAAGTAAAAATACAATGTTGGTTAAAATTTTGTTTCGTTGTTTCTTATAATACATGTTTATAAATATTTAAATGTAAAAATGTTGTAGTCGTAATAAAATAACATTTTATTTTGCAGCACCAGAAATAGTTGTTAACAATTATTGTAAATACTTACATTTTCATTATTTGGTTGGTTTACTACAAATGCTTTCAAGCTACTGCGAGTTGTCTTTAAATGGGAAAGATATTGAAACTTTTCTTGTACTTATTCCCCCATGAATTATATTATTGTGCCAAGCTACTCCGCAAGCATAATTTTCTTAATAATTTGTAATTACTTGTGATAATCCTGCTGTGATTGTTAATGTTTTCCTTCAACCGATTTTAGAAAAATTATCATTAAATTCAATGTAATTTTCAGTCTGTTTTTTAATCCTTTTATAAATATAAATATAAATGTGTTCCACATTGGCTAAAACGATTAGTATGTAATAAATAAAATACTAAAGACACAGATTCCACATTTGTTTTTTTTTTTTTCAGGAAAGTAAATTTTAATTCGTGAACTCTGACGAAGTTATAAAGCAAAGCAACAAACGATTAACTATTTTTAAAACAGATTCTTTTAGGAATATGTATGTATATATTTCTCTGTAACTGAATATATTTCCTATCAGTTCCTATGTATAATTTTAAGCCCTACTTACGCGGTTTTTAATATATATGTTAATATTAACCAAATTATGTCATTTTTAGTATTCTTCTATCAATTCCATTAATATTGAGTGCGTAAATTATGCTAGCTCTATTTGTTCATTGAAATTACTTTTTATGGACCAACTAACGACGCGATTTTCTGTCAATTGTCAATCCGTTCTATACTCCATACACTTTAAGAATGCAGTAGATAGCGCTGCGATGGGCGCCCAAATTACACCGAAGAATGAAAAATTAGCGGCAAATTCAAATTGTAAATTGTCAGTGTCATAAGCGAAAAAGTTTGGTTATCAAAATTTTGTAATAATAGGAAAGGATAACATGAAATCACTACGCTTTTAGTAGTTTATTTAGAATGTTATAGTCATAATATAAGGTGATAAAATAATACAAATAAAGTAACAGTGAATACATTTCGGGAATCTTACGGGGGTAGTTAACGATAGCCAAAAAACTTGTCCAATCTCGGTGAAACTATGTTTATTCTATTCCATATGCGACGTTTCGACAATTGCAATTCGTCTTTATTAAGCTATAAAGTATAATATATTAATTTATAAAACACAATAGAGGATGAAAATCAAATTACGATTAAAATAAATTAACATGTGACCGTGTAGTATAGTAAGAATAAAAATTAATACACATAATGTTAGGATAATAATTTAAAATGAATTTTCTATGGACAAATCAGTCAAGACTAAAACATGTTAAATGTTAGTTGTCAAGTAATATGCCTACACTAAATACAACGTAGAAACAAATGTACTTCTTAAAAATTGTACAACAACAATAAAGCAGACGCAACATAATAAAAAACGATAAAAACACCTTAAGGTATAAGTATGAAAATATAGCATATGCCTAAATATAATGTAAGTTTAATTGCGTTTCTGGAAACTTCAATTTCAATATATAATAGTTAGAACAAAATGCACGTTTCAATTATCATTCAGAATCAGATTCTAATGACAGATCTGATGATGATGAGGTATTATATCTTCAACAACATTGTCGAGTTGATACATCTTATTTTCTTCTTCAATAACATGTTTGATGCAATTCCTCCATGCACTACTATCTACAATGTTAAGCCCCTCAATAAGTAAGGTTTTCACCTCAGGTAATTTAAAAGTTTTGTTGTTAGCTGCGACATGATGCTTTACTTGAGCCCAAATAAGCTCAATGGGGTTCAGATTGCAGTGATAAGGAGGCAATCTTAAAATTGTATGACCACTGTCTTCTACCATTTGATCAATAACATATGGGATGGGATTATCGTTAATATATTTTCTTGCAAGTTCAAGCAACTCAACCTTTTACAAAGTGTTGTCAATAATAATTCCTTTTGCAAGAAGCCATTCAATTAATTGTTGCTTTTTCCATGCCATGATAGGCTTTTTTCTGTTCTGATTGAGTGGTAGGGAGCATTATCCATAATAATAACAGAGTTTGGTTCCAGAAAAGGAAGCACATTTCTCATCCACTCCGTGAACACTTGGCTGCTCATTTCTTCGTGATAATCTCCAGTTTTCTTGGATTCGAAGAAAAGGAGACCGTTTTCAAGGAAACCATCTTCACTACCAATATGTAAAACAATTAAACGTTTTCCTTTTCCTGAAGGGTTTTTCAGTCCCGTTGAAACTCCTTCCACAAATGCTTGCCTTGCAGTGAGTACTGTGGTGTCTGCCCATATTTTTTGCTTTGTATGACTTGCATTAACCCAAGTTTCATCCAAATAATATATCTTTCTACCACTAACACGAAATTTCCGAATGTTGTTTAAATATTGACGCCTCCATAATACAATATCTTGTCGTTCTATTAAAACACTATTGCCACTGCGCTTCATCCACTTAAATCCTAACTTTTTAAAATTTTCCAGAGCGTCGTTCTTTTCAATATTGGCAAAGTGTCATCTGCATTAATAACCTGTAAGATACAATGCGATGAAGTAAATGTAAGATAAATGGAATAATATTTTATTTACACCCAATAGTTTTGTGCACGTAGGTAATTCGTTTGCAAGAAAAAGGAATGTACGTGTCGTCTAATTGCTGACCTATCTGCTTCGTCCAAGGAATCATATGCACTTTGACGAAGACGTTTTTTAGGGGGTGAACTGATAACTCCTGTGGTCTCCTTTTCTTTTACAATATCCCACACTGTTCTTTCACCCACCCCAAGTTGCTTTGCAGTCAATTTAATTGCTGCCGATTTAGAACTGTCCCGCTTAAGCTCCAGATACAAATTATTAAGCCATTATCCTTTGCTTACTGCCAATATGTTTTCCCTGAGGATTTTTTGATGACCCTGCAGGTAGATCAAATACCTCTTCATCTGCCATACTAAAATTGATGTAAAATATACTATGTCATCACTATCATTTTATATAGTTATTAAAACAATACCTTCAAATATTCAACAGTATTCAGTAGAGCTCTAAGAAGAACTATTTTTGTAACAATTTGCTTATAAAAATTACACTAACCACACGAACGCACAAAAAAGCAATAAACACGCAAATACAGAGCTGAAACCAACACCAGGATTGACAAATGTTATAGATGTCAGAAAATATTTTGTTTTATCCAACTTAAATTTCATTTGCTACATAAAATGTTTTTCGTATGTGTGAATTCGCCTCGTCTATTAGCCAATCGCAAGTCGTAAATCTTTCGCCTATCTAATGTAACGCGCCATTCTTACAGTGAATAGACCTTAGTATACAGGTTATTGTCGTACCCACTTTGCAATTATTAGTTGCAAATATAGCCGCCAAACGCCATCGCACATTTCCTTAAATTGATAGGCAAAACATCAAAGGCGCCGACGCTTAGTGAAATTACTGGATAGGGTATATACTGTGGTCTTGCCATCCTCCTTTTTTACACATTGGAAATTGAAATAAGAAAGAAATAATGACCTAAAAACAAACAAAACAACAGCAGTACCTATTCTGATACTTAACAATAACTTAATCCTAATTATTCTAACCAAGAGTAATTGAATTAAAGATCTATATTTTAAATATTTAGTAGTATTTTCGTTAATAATAATAATAATAAGAAGGGTTCCGCATTCATGCAATGGTGTCAATCTGATTGCATTACATGCAGCAGTTAATACAATAGATCGCTAATCTTTGGCTGCATAAACCTAGAATATCTCCTTAAATATCTCTGTTCTGCTCACAGTACAAATAAATAACACAACAGCGATTGTCAGTCGGGATCTTTATTGCTTCCCTTATATTTAGTGTAATTATAGATGGCGAGTGCCCCAAGTTAATAGTCTGCTTTGTGAGAATTAAACACAAAACGGTTACATTGCACGATAGCCGCCCTAAAAATCGTTACGCCAGGCAGGTGAATTACGTTTTGATAAGATTTGCAAGTTAATTGTGTGTATGGGTCTGTTTAGTTATCGGAGACTGCTTGGCGCAATGATCGGCGGCATTTTCGCTTTGTAATTTTTGTTTTTTTTCCCGCGCGGGCACCTTTCTTTCCCGTCAATTCTAACGCAAAAACCTCGCCGGCAATATTTAAACCATACACCTTTGCGTTTTTGCGTTTAAGTATTATTTTAAAGGCACCGAAGTCAAAAGGAAGGATCATTAATATGAATGATAGCCTCGGCGAACTGGAAAAAAAGAGAACGCCCTCGCCCTGAAACTTCATTTTAAGAATTTGCAATTGGGTCTGAGAAAAAAATTAAATTTTAAACGTTTGAAAGCAGCTCACCAAGCAACTCAATCAGCATATTTTAGTTTACATTACTCAATCTGGGGAGGAACTTACGGAACTATTAAAATACAGGTTTAAAGATATATTTGGCCGCAAGGGATTCCTGTTGGTTTACATATAAATCTATACAAATTTCATGCGAAAGAAAGTAAATTGCTAAATTATTACGATTACGTATGTGCAAAATGATTGAATAACATTAAAGCAAGTGACGAAAGATTTTTAAATACCATGTGATTCAAAATGATTGTCGTAAGAAAAAAACTGTTTTCCGGAAAAATTTATCTATACTTATTACCAATTTAATGAGCGAAGTTAGCTACATACAAATTTCATATATTAAATGAATTTTCTTGACATTTAGCGACATCGGCGTGCGTGTTGTAGTATCTTTCGATTATTTATCTTATAATTTTTTTCAAATCGTTTATATTTACATTTAATATCACCAACAATAGTATTTCTGAATACTGTAAGAAAATATAGGAATTTATCTGTGGTAATAGCTCAACAAACAGGTGAAAAATCAATATTAACATTAAGTGAAATAGTTTATTACATTTTATAATTTTATAGGCTTATCATACACTTCAGCGCAATGAGCTGTCAAAAGGAAGTTATATTTTCATCCCTATAAAGTTTCTACGGTACAGGAATTATTACCATTAGATCACGATAGGCGATTGGAATATTGTCATTGGTTTAATAACAATTTAAGGGACGATGACTTGCTAAACAAATCATTTTTCTCGGATGAAGCCTGGTTTTATCTAACAGACTATATCAATTTACAAAACTATTGTATCTGGTCTGCAGAAAATCCACATGAATTTCGAGAAACGCAATTGCATCCCGTAAAAGTTGGAGTTTGGTTAGCTATGTCCAGGCAACGAATAATAGGGCCAATTTTCTTCGAGGAAACTGTAACAGCCCAACGTTACCAACAGATGTTGGAATTGTTTATTGCAGAGTTACAAGAAAATGAGCTTGAAGCAGGTTATTTTCAGCACGATAATGCTCCAGCACATACTGCTCGACAAACCTGCCAATATCTTCAACAGTTTTTTGCTGACAGGTTCGTTAGAGCACAAAGATGGCCGCCAAGATCGCCTGATCTAACCCCATTAGATTACTTCATGTTTGGCTATCTAAAAAATAGGATCTATAGAAACCGCATGCATACCATAGAAAAACTGAGAGATGCAGTTTTGTCACTTAATAATTATACTAATTGTATGTTATAATTTAAAGTAATAAATAAATTTAGTTAAACACCAGTTAGTACTGAATTGTAAAATCATAATTTAGTAAAGTTAAATTAATTACATTTCATTTTTACAAGCAGAAACACCAATCCATAGTCGTTTATATAATGCGAGTTCAAATATAGGTTACGTTTTCCTAATTTGTGACAGATCCGTTTACTTTCTTATGTTCCAACACTGACTTAGTTCAAACCTCCATTACAAACACGCGGCATATACCTACACCCTGTTACTATCTATAGGAGCGGAATTGACAATCATTTTGAATCTCTGTGTATAATTTCAAAACACTGTTTTAGAATAAATTTTGAAGATATTAAATTTCACTCAGCTTCACATTACTTATGACTACGGTGAATCTAATTCTTACTAAAAATAGGCTACGCAGTTTATAAAATGAAAGGTGGTACTTTATTCGAGGAGTTAGAATATAGATATAAGAAAAATATGGTGTTTTAAGATCATTTCATTGTTTGTTTTCCCCCTTTTGCACTAAATTTTAAAATGTTTGTGATTGTTTTATATGTCAACTAAGTAAATTGTGTGGCCAACTGTTAATATATACAATAAACAATATAAATATAATTCTATATCGAATGGTAGATAGTATATAATATAACTAAAACAAAATATAACTATCTATAAAACAATTTGTAGAAATACGCAAATATTTCTGACTTTTCTCTAATTATTTATTAACCGTCCAATTGGCGTGAAATTTCGCCCATTGAAGCTTGCTTCTCTCAACGCAGGGATTGGTTTTGGTGGCTTAATACAGACATCTAAGGAATGCACGCTCCGATATTTCGATTCCTCTTTCGGCCAGCAGTTGAGTGCAATACCTCTACTTGATACTGCACGGTTTCCAGTCACTAAATCAACGACAGGACGATCATTGTTAGATGAAACGCATTTCATAAGTTTTCAATGTAGACTGGTATTATTTGATTTTTTTTTTTGGCGGTAACAATACATCTAGTTACATACGGAGTACCAACGTAAATATTTGGAGCTATGCCTTGTTGCGGTTCAATTTGAACTTAGCGTATTTGCCAAGCCGAATCTAAGGAACATAATTCAATATGTACGCGCGTAGGAAACTAGTTCCGCATCTCCGACTTAGCCAATCAGCGTTGGGTATTTGATTTTCGGTACAGAAGCGTCCTTCTGTTCCCACCACTTTTCAGACAACTTTTGTCGCGTGTAGACGTACAGTCATTTCGGCCCTATTCAAATCACAGAATCTGTTATCCAGCAAGTTGTAGGTACTTCCTGATCCAGCCACTCTTTATTTTTTACTATAAAGCTTTTAACGTTGGGAGAACTTGCTTTCCAAGGGAATTCTTGTTAAGAATTCATCTTGGGTATTTGTATTTTATAAGTTGGCGCTAAACTCCTTCATACGCAGTTGATAGTAAGTTCTAGAGAGTTCTATCACAGTAAGAAATAGCGCTAGTGTTAATGTTCTTAGTGTTAGGGTTGATCATATTGAGTTAAAATTGTAGTGTATTTATACACTTTGATTTAACACTAAGAAAAAGTAGTGTACACTAAAAATTTTTTAGTGTGAAATAATTACACTAACAGGCTGCTTAGTGCAATTCAACACTGGCAGAGTAAAGTATATACTCTATAAATATATCGGAAAAGTATTCCGCGCTTTTTGGGAAAACGGTACAACCGATTTTCAATTTTTAAACTGTATTTGTCTTAAAATTTTTTTTAATTTTTTTCTTTTCTATGTATTTAAATTTTTAAATGTTGTAAGTTTGTTATTAAGAACACTTTCTAAAAACGGCTCAACGGCGCATGTGAAGACCAATGTCTTAATGACAAAACTTTTTTAATTTTTGAATTTGGACTAATAATAACGCCCGAAACAGAAATATTCATTTTTCTTTTTTCCATCAAATGCCGATAGGCCGCCGGCTTCTATCGTAACCTAACGCACAGACCGATGTTTGTTTTTAGGACGTATCTACGTACAGATGATCTGCTATGACATCACGTAAGGCATAAATATAAGGATATTCAATTCTGCTTTCAGTACTGTCTTTTTGTGTATTTTACACAACCCAACCTACTTCCTACCTATGTTTTAAATAAGTGGGAAATTCTTAAAATGTGTAAATGTTAATAATAGATAATGTTTCTACTTTTTAGTAACGAGTCATAATTATAAGTACTAAACCACTTCAATAATTTCCTTGATGCCAATGGTATTACGAAACAGAACGTCAATAAAATGCGAATAAAAAAATGCACACAGCCATTTTTTTGACTGAGTAAAATGTACGTATAAATTACAATTTCTTTTATATCTGCTTAGATTACATACCTTGTAACACAGTCATTTATATTGACCGCCCTAGAATTATTTTTGGATTTTGACGCACTGAAATACGGAATGACAAAGTAATAAAATGTCTAGGTAAGTAGATATGAAACTTACATTTTGTACAATAGAATATTAAATCTTAGAAGAAGCCTTTTTTCTTTTCGCGCTTATACGAAGATGCTTTCGCCTTTTGACGAGTATCTTTTATCCATTTTTAGATAATGCGGTTTGCTACTTGAAAGAAAGTAACTATTCTTCACACAATAACTGCAGTGCTAAGTCAGTTCCAGAGAAAAAACTTTAGAGGTACTTGACTACAGGTGTGCGATGTCTGTGTGTGTGTTGAGTGAGCTTTGCATGTTTGTGACAGTGTGTGGCACCCTGACTCATTTATCACAAGTTACCTTATAGGAAGTTGTATTGTAAAATCATAGATACAGGTATAGAATAACACTCAATGAAACGTAGCGAATACTCTAGACAATCTTAGCAATTGATTTTGGGCACATGTAATATGGAAGGCAAACAATTCATACCATTCAAAAAGACAAGAGGTATCTTTCTTTTCGATCTGACTATCGCTTGAGGTTTATTCCTGCAATCACGTGTTCTACAAATGCTCTTCACATTTGTGCATACCTCGAGATAATTCAGTTTTCGGAAAACAGCAGTTACTCAATTTACAAAATAAGTCACTGATTTTACTGATTCATAGTACGGATTATATTATCAGTGCTATAATTATGTACTTCTGAATTAATAGTATTCTTTGTAGCCTAGTAAATCAAATAAAATTACTGATAGTATCTTATTAATTTGCATTTTAATTTTGATTTTTCTAAAAAACCATATGAAATAGTGTTACCCTATACATCCAAGTTCATATGACAGACTAGCTAATGTTTTGAAAAGATCTGATTACTCGAACCAGTATCATTTCTGTAGCGCACTCAATTCGACGAGTGTGCTACCGTCCTAGTTATGGTTGTCCCGGCGGACGAGTTCAAAGAGAAAACGCATTTTCCTCTTTCGGCCGCTATTTCCTATCAGAAAGAAATGAAAAAAAATGTTTTAGTATTAGTAAGGACCGCTGAACCGTCGCTCTTGACCACTTTTTTATTTTTCCTTTTTGGAAGCCAAATAGAACCAAACAAAAAATTAAAAAAAAAGAAAATGTAAAAAAATAAAACGTTGACGCAATTTTAAATACGGTTTTCAAAACAATCTCTTTATCAAATTTAAAATATTTTGATTGGTATGTCTAAAAACAGCGGAAAAAGATCCGCGCCATCTCCTGGAAGAGAATCTCATTAAAAGGCCGTTCAGATTCGCCTTAAGTACACACGATAACTGAACTATGAACAATTTTAAAATAAAATATGAACATCTACAATTTTTTCTAAGCCAACTCGAAAAAAAACTTTTTTAAGCAGCATTGTAATAGTAAATATTAAACCAAATATGACGTAAAGTTACTTGAATAAATGATGAATTAAATTATGTGTTTACCTTTAAAAAAGTTTACCGTAGTTAATAAATCCGATAAGATACAAATATCTGCAATTATTAGTCTCTATTTTGGTACACAACTCAAACGGCTACTTCAAGCAAATTGGTCGGTATCCTACGCACCTATTTGTAACAGCAAATAAGCCACAAAAGTTTAATATTTGCAAAATATGTAGAATGCAGATCATGTAATTTAAAAATCACTGTTACAACTTGATGAATTATAATTATTTCGTCTTACGAATGCTATCTGGGGGTCCAGAAACGCGCTTTTGCGGAAATAAATCTGTAACTTTTGATAGAATTGGAATTTTTTAATATTTTTTTCAGGATAATGAGATTAAATATTGGCGATTAGAATAGCATAAAAGAAAAAAAGGATTAAGCATAAAATCACGACGTACTTATTGGCGGAAATACATAAATTATTCAAATAATGTTAGGTATTGCAGTTTCTATTCATTAATTTTTTTTTCCAACTATTTTAGTTAAATATACATATGTATGTGTTTTTTGTTCTAGTGTTACAGCAGACCATTTTTGTATAGGTATTCTATATGATATATGTAATATGCATTCCATAAACTTTATACGCGCGTGTTGTGTTGAAAGAACTAATTTAAAACATTCTTCTGATACAGGTTTTTGATAAATACGGGTCAGGTTATTCATTTCTTTTGGGGTAGCTTTGCATATGTAGCATCTTGATGCTGATGATGTATTTGTTATGGTTTTTTCTTTTCCATCAAGCATTGTAAAATGTAATTCATAAGCCATTCTAATGGAACATTCTAGAAGCAATATTTCTGTTACGTGAAGTTGCCGAATTTGATCATGCTTTAATTTCCGCATTAGGTTTCTCAATAGTTTCTTTCGCATATTCAAATTTTATAGGTCGGCAATATCGTGTAGATGCTAGTCGGGGATTTTTTCCGTAAATCCGTTTAAGATCTTTGTAGTGATATACATTCTGCACACTTTCTGTTATTTCTATGTCAGAAGCACTGAAAATATAGCCAAAGAATGAGCTGAAACATGCATTGCAAAATAATTTAAAAACATTTTACCAAAGAAAAAACGATTTTTTTTGCAGTACGAAAGAAAGGTAATATTTCTCGACTAAATCATTTCCGTTTAAAGATTACAGTATATTTAAAAAAAAATACCATATAGACATTCTTAGAATAAATATGGTTTTTATTTCCAATACATAAATACCTTCGTGGGCAGATAAGTGAAATAAAAAAAAAAAACATGCTTCTGAAAACTAAAACTTAAAAAATTAAAAATCAATAAACCAAGATACCTATATAAAAGTACACACATTCAAATTGATATAAACATACATAAATATAAATGTAGCTACAGATATATCGGGATACATTGTCGGCTGCATAATACAATGGCGAATGCTAACTTTATTAGACATGCTCGCAATTAAATGTGATTTTCTCGGAGAGGAGCAAAGAGGAGCAGCTGATTCCTTTTGGACATTATACTAGAGGCATTAGAGGTCATGTACATGTAAAAATCAGCTTGTCGATAATTGCCGATGACCACTAAAAGTCTACCTGAACTTTTTTTTCATGTATAAATGTAGTATTTAGAAAATTGTTGATAAAAGCAAGCATTTTACAAATCAAATCAATTTTTTTTAGTAGTCACATGAACTATAAGGATCATAGAACATACTCCAGAAGTTATATTCATTTTAGATAACAACTTATTAAAATACAGCATTGTTAATTCTAACAAAAATATGTGGTTATTTCAGGATTTTTACTTATTTTGAGCGGGGATATTGCATAGTTTATTACGAATAAATATTGCAAAATAGCATTTTTCATGAAGTTTGAACATTTAACTAACTATTTACGACAAATATATCATTAGGATTCATACTTGTCAAAAGTGATTTTTTGCCGGCCCTGGACCACTGTGCGTCGCGGCGTTATTCAGTCGTCGGTTTCTACTTTTTCGCGCCTCTAGTTGGCGGTCTCGCGTTCCGATAGGCGAAAGGTGGCAATAATTATTACTTTTCTAATTAAAAATCTCGCATCACACATGCAACATGCACACAGCGATGTGGAATTTTCTCTTGCCGAGTTTAGGCGCATAGCGGAGATCGATGCCCGAGCGCCGTGGTTGCCCAGTTCACACACCAGATAGCGTTTCAAACTTCGCGGGCACCTTCGGCACGGTCAGGCGTCGGAATCGCGTTCAGTATAAAACACGGCGTCGACGTCTCCGCGATTTATTCCTCAACAGCGACCTGTTAGGCACACACCATCGACTATACCAACTCGTTATAAACGCTAACGTCTATTTCCATAAATTAAATAACATTCCAAAACCGATTTCATCTCGGGATAATCAGCGACAATCGCATCTTTCCCCAATATTCACGCACCGAGTGTATCGTAACAGACAGCAACAAACGATTGCCGAATTTTTCTGGTAAATGAAAAGTTTAGATGTACTTCCGCCCGCCCTCGTGTTGACTCTCATCTCTTAGACGACTTTCTTGTTTTTCTTTTTAGTCGCACCTGTCCCCGGAAGAAAATTCAAGTGTGACATCCCGTCGGTATTGTGCTAAATCAACAATTGCCACGCGTTTTGAGTAAACCCATTTACTTTTAAATAGTGCGTTGTGATTCTAAAACAGATGATGCTATAAGCTTGCCCCCGTTGTCGTTAGATAGAAAATAATCGAGAAAACAAGAGAATGGCGATCAAGAAGACCATGTGGATCATATTCCTCCTCACCGTTGAAACAGGTCAGTGTCTATTTAGGGTTTTTACACGTTGCTGTGTTCTCGTTTTTTTTTTTTTTTTATACGTATATAATGTTACGAAACAAAATGTTTTGTAACTTTTTCAAAAGTTCGCACGCTCTATTATTATATGCGGAACGGATAACTTCAAAACGCACAGGAATTAGATTCTTATACACTTGGTAGTCCGCCAATTTCTTGTAAGAAGAAGCGCGCACCGTCGACTGAAAACTTCGTGAGAATAATAGATTAATTCGTTAAATCTGACTGGTTTGGATGTTTATTCCGGTAATCAAATCTAATTACGTCGACAGAATGAATATCCCTTTTCGATTGAAACTTTTTAAGAGTACCCTAAATTCGTTTGGACGCAAAACAACATAATTGCGTCCAGTTGTTTCTTTAAGAAAAAAAAACAATACAAGCGGAAAAGCTCGAACATAGTTAAAGAAGTCGGGATATGAATTTTTCAACTCCCTCCGCTGATATTGCAAAACTGTGCGTTGTTTATTTAATAAATAGCAAGACAATGAATAGAAAGACAATAAATAGCGCTTTACTTTTATGAATAAATATATGTTATGTATTAGTGTGCTCCCCTTTTATTACTTTACAATTACGCTATTAGTTCAAATTGTTTAACTTTCAACAAGCTCTGTATATTAAATTATGATGTAATTGTAAAGCAATTTTATCTGCGTTCCCACTTCACGTGAAAAAAGCAAAAGCCTGATTGCATGCGTTATATGCAGTTCCGTAAAGAACAACAATAAAGGTTACGGAGAAGATAAGGTCGTTTATGAAAATAGGATTAAACAATTTGTACTTCACTGGAAACTTGTAATTCTTTCAAATGAAAAAAGAAAAGGTATAAAACATTGGAAATTCATCTCAATCAACAACACGTTTCTTTCCAACCAACCTACGTGCAAAAGTTATATACAGGGTGATTCTCAATATATATATGCGACAAACTTTAAGAGCTGATTCCTGAGGTTATTTTGATCATAAAAGTTCATATGAGTATTATCCAAAACGGTTTTGGTTTTTAAAAGTTATTGGAATGTTTAATAATAAATTATGAACTATGACTCACTGTTGAAAATATTACGGTGTTGGCGTTAATTTTGCGCTAGTCAAATATTTTAGTGTTGATTTTTCCAAACTTTGCCAGACGAGTTGACTACGCGTATTTAATAGAACAGAAATGACTAGGATTTCGTGTGAATTCTTTGTTCAGATATGAGGATTGACTATTTTTCTAGACATTCAGAAGCGTCAACCAATCAGAATTTTTCCCTCGGATAGAGATATAGAAACCCCACCTATTCTAATACAGTATTGCATTATACGCACCACCTGCATTGCACGTGTATCTGTTTTCGTGTTTGATTCTCCGTATTAACATATCCAAACAAACCACCAAATGTGACTGACTTGCAAAGTGTAACCTCGTGTTATTAAATGTTAATTCCAGTGGGCATAGAAAATTTCAACATCTTAAAGATGTATTGGGAACATCTATTTACGCAATTAGTTTAGACTTGAATCAAATAGCATAAACATTCACTTAATTTTATAATGGTTCTCAAAAAATCATTTTAAAATTGGTACGTTTAGTTGAAACCAAAACTTGTGAATGAGTGGTTTTGCATATTTATAATTGAGAAAACGTCTTAAAGAGAGAATATTATAGCACTAAGAAATAGGAGTTGCATATTAAAAAGACGTCGTGTTTAGAAAATGGTGTTAAAACACCCAATAGATCGCATTCATTTAGTTAAACAGCTAGTAAATTTGTCTAGTCTAGATCAAATAAAATGTGACTAGAAGTATTTTATAATTCCATGTGTCAGTTGGACAAAATAACCCCTTAGCAATAGACAATACTTGACTATCTTTGCTCGTCAAATTGAAACTTCTATAGTTCTCGACAAAATAACACGAAAAGAGTGTGGACCTCTCCTGATAATTAAATTAGTCAAAAAAGTGTTAAAATTTTCAACAGTGTAACACGATATAATAATATAACAGTTGGTTCTTCAAAAACTATCGTATTGAGAGGGAATTGTTTATTTGTCATTTCAATATTTGTCAATAGTTGTCATAGAGCATTCATTCAGTTTATTGCCAGTTTCTGTTTTCTAAAATGAATTACACGAATGCTGAGATGTGTGATATGCATTTCGTTTACTGTCTTGCCAATGGAAATTCGCGTGCTCCTAGACGTCTTCATGAAGAACCGTATCATCCTGCATTATTCAATATTTGCCCGTCTTCATCAATGTCTCAGTGAAACGGGAAATTTTAAAAAACGAACGACTGATAACGGGCACCCATCTACAGTAAGAACTCCACAAGTTGAAGAAATGGTACTAAATAAAATTGAGGAACATCCTACTACACTAAGCACCAGAAAAATTGCGTTTGCTTTAAACATTAGTCAGGCCACAGTTTGGAGAATATTGAAAGATCAACTGTTGTATCCATATCACATTCAACGGGTGCAGGCACATTTGCCGGCAGATTTTCCGCAAACAGTGGCTTCTTGTCGATGGATGCAACACAAAATCCTGACTATTTGGCTCAAATATTCTTCACCAACGAGGCTACTTTCTCTAGAAACGCGATTATTAATTTTCATAATAATCACATATGGGCCGAAGAAAATCCGCACGAACTAGTGAATGTCCGTCATCAACATCAATTCTATGTCAATGTGTGTGGGCCGGAATTGTTAGAGATCACTTGATAGGTCCACATTTTTTACCGATGCGGTTAAATGGCGAGGTATACCGCAATTTTCTTGAAGAGCAGCTACCCCTACTGCTGGTAGAAGTTCCGTTGCAATTAAGATTACAAATGTATTTTATGCATGACGGTGCTCCAGCGCATTTTAGTTTAGTTGCTCGCGAGTTTGTGGACAATGCGTATCCAGATCGGTGGATAGGACGGGGAGGTCCACAAGCGTGGCCTCTTCGGTCTCCAGACTTAAATTCTTTGGACTTTTTTTCTCTGTGGTCACCTTAAATCATTAGTTTATACGACTCCCATTGAAAATGTCGATAAACTTTTCAAACAATTTGAAATATCCCTGGTGTTTTAGAACGGACTCGCCAGTCAATACGACGAGGATACAAGCATTTTATTGCATTTTCAACAGTTAGTATAAGTTAACAAAATGACTTGCTAAATCGAATTTATCAGTATTATGATTCTGTAAATCTAATCTCCGTATTCCTCTTTTTGACCTACGCATATTTCATTACAAACACTTCATTTGTTGATCTTATAAATCTAGTCAAATATTTTAGTGTTGATTTTTCCAAACTTTGCCAGACAAGTTGACTACGCGTATTTAATAGAACAGAAATGACTAGAATTTCGTGTGAATTCTTTGTTCAGATATGAGGATTGACTATTTTTCTAGACATTCAGAAGCGTCAACCAATCAGAATTTTTCCCTCGTATAGAAATATAGAAACCCCACCTATTCTAATACAGTATTGCATTATACGCACCACCTGCATTGCACGTGTATCTGTTTTCGTGTTGATTCTCCGTATTAACATATCCAAACAAACCACCAAATGTGACTGACTTGCAAAGTGTAACCTCGTGTTATTAAACGTTAATTCCAGTGGGCATAAAAAATTTCAACATCTTAAACATGTATTGGGAACATCTATTTACGCAATTAGTTTAGACTTGAATCAAATAGCATAAACATTCACTTAATTTTATAATGGTTCTTAAAAAATCATTTTAAAATTGGTACGTTTAGTTGAAACCAAAACCTGTGAATGAGTGGTTTTGCATATTTATAATTGAGAAAACGTCTTAAAGAGAGAATATTATAGCACTAAGAAATAGGAGTTGCATATTAAAAAGACGTCGTGTTTAGAAAATGGTGTTAAAACACCCAATAGATCGCATTCATTTAGTTAAACAGCTAGTAAATTTGTCTAGTCTAGATCAAATAAAATGTGACTAGAAGTATTTTATAATTCCACGTGTCATTTGGACAAAATAATCCCTTAGCAATAGACAATACTTGACTATCTTTGCTCGTCAAATTTAAACTTCTATAGTTCTCGACAAAATAACACGAAAAGAGTGTGGACCTCTCCTGACAATTAAATTAGTCAAAAAAGTGTTAAAATTTTCAACAGTGTACTAAGCAGATGATCGAAGTAAAATTAAGGCTTAAAAGTTACATTACATTTAAGTCAAATTGTAAAAATAATTTGAAAGTTACGCTAACAATAGTTGCATGCATCGGGGAATAAATATTCACCCAGGAAGAAACGATCAAGACAAGAAACTAGCAAAACAACACAAACTGTAGATTTGATACAAGATACACACTGAATTGTCAGACTAAATGTAATAAGTAAGGCGTTACTATCAAATATAAACTAAAAATACAAACTAAACAAATGCAAAGCAATCATATATCGTAAAAGCAAAACAATTAAACTAAAAAATAACTACAATGCAGCCGGATTAAAGTAATATGGGTAATATTATGTTCATTTGTGATCGAATCATCTCTCGTGTAAACACGATTGTTTTTCTCTATAAATATAAATTTTTTTTCCAGGAATACACGTTTATGTAAATTAATTTCAGAATCCAAAATTGTAACCTCATCAATATTAAAATCAAAGTCATGATTAAATTCAAAATGACGCGAAACGAATGGTGTTTTTGTTACGTTTGGCATTTTGTTCGGAATATAATCCTGCTTATGATTCTGTAATCTCCGTTGAAAGTACTGTTTTTTTTTTGTTTTTGGGCCATATATGCAGCATTGTATTCGCCACACTTAATCCGTGTAAATTAAATTCTATCTCAATCCTTTTGGAAATCTAGCTTTATAATTTTTGTGAAAATATCGTTTATTGTTTTGGCCTTATAAGCTACTAGTTTGTGTGTATCCGTATTAAGTAACCTGCTTAATTTTTTTGTTAAGCCGTTAATATATGGCGTAATAGACTCTAATCCTTTAACTTCATAAAGGTGCTCCGTTTGAGAAACATTCTTTTCACAACGTAGCTTTAAATACAAACGGAACACTAAATTATAGAGTTAAAGAATAGGGTCATTAGTAGTATTGCGATGAACGTGGTTTTATTCGTCTGTATAGCTAGTCTGAGTAAATATTGCACTGCGAAGCCACATAACGAATGAAACAAAGGCTCAAGGTTGCTTTCGTGATATGAATGGGTATATTTCGTGAAAAGCAGGAGCAAGCAGCTCCGTTTAAAACAGAGTTGGGTATTAATCCCACTAAATTTTTAATCAATTAAATTCAGGATTAAAATTGTTAATCAGAGATTTAATCGAAATTAATTTAATTATCAGTTAATCATTAAATTTTTAATCAATTAAATTTCCAATTAAAATTTCAATAGGAAATTAATTTAATTGGAAATTAAATCACAGAGTCACAAGTAAATATGTACTTATCAATTGGTTAAATGTTAATTTTTAATCGGAAATGACTAAATCTAAGTCGTATCGCGTTCCTGTTACAACTGAATATTAAATGGTGATCGTGGCAAGACGGTTACAAGCGAGAATAGCCAACAAAGTGCGTAGGTACATGATAGAACGTATCATCTACAGTCGTGGACTTTCGGAATGACTGTCTGTTAAGCAGGGCAATATAATACGTTAAAAAATTGGGCTAATTTAGCAAATGTTTACTAAATCAAATTTGAATGCGTATAAAGCAGAGGCGGTATTTTTTGGCAAACCGAGGCAAAGAAAGCCTACATTTAAATCACGGGAGGGTAGAATTTTATACAAAGAATTTGTCAAATATCTCCGGGTTATTCTAGATCAGGGGTCGGCAAACTTTTTTAGGACAGGGCCAAATCGTAACGAAAATTAAGTTCAGCGGGCCAGGTTGTAAACTCTAACGTGTATATCTTTTATTAAGTGTTCCTCTGTGTTTTATTGAACCGAAAACAATGTACCAAAAAGTTTCCGTCGTATCATACAGGGTGTTTCAAAATTACTGACTTGTCAAAGAATCTTAAACTTACAAAACTTATTTTTTTTTTCAAAAACACCCTGTATATTCTTATATTTTTCTGCAACATTCCCTATAGGCTTCAGAGGTTTTATTTTAAATTATTCCTATTATTTATTATTTTTTCCAAATGGTCAAATAATTTTTGCCTGGTGGATTATAAATGACATTACAATAAATTATTATTGCTAGTAAATATTATAATAATCATTGTTTTCTATATGTTAGTACCAAGAAAAGTACGCAATATATAAACCAAACAGTAAATATTAAATATTAAAAGTTTATTTTCATCTAGTTCGCATTTTGCAAAATGAGGCAAAATGCGAACAAAAAGTTAATAAAGTGTTTGTGTGATATAAGAATTTGCAGAGGATTGAAATAGCTACATAATGGAATCTTTGCAGACGATGTGGTATAATAAAAGACAGTGAAAACAAAGAAAATTTGAACATATGGAAAGGAAACATGGAAGAAGAGGGCATGACAATAAATATAGAAAAAGCTAAAATCCTCGGAAACCAGAATGTTGAAACTAAAATTGAAATAAATGATACTAAAATAGAGCGAATGAGAAATTTAAATATTTAAGAGTAACATTGGAAGAAACAGGAAAACAAGATGCTGGAATAAACGATTGATAAAACAATCAAGTACTACGCAATAAACCAAAAATTATTAATAAAAAAGACAAAAAAGACAAACCTATAGTAGTGTTATGAAGAAAGCCAAGAAAAATAAGATTCCACTATTTTAGGGCATTTGGAAATACATCTCAGTAGTTCAATACCTACTACTTCTGAATATTTGGGCACCTTGAAAACATCTGACCAGAAAATTTTGAAGTAAAATAGGATCCATTTTTAGGAATTCTAATACAATCTAGATCACAAGAAATGAATTGCGACATATATCTTTTTATTTAAAATAATTTGAAGGGACGAAAGTTCAGTTGAGAGGGCATAAGAAACAGAAGTAATAATTACTATTAATAGACGGAACGATTGTAGAAATTCTTTCTCATTTAAAAAAAATATTAATAATTTCTCTGAGTTCCAAAAATCTCAATAAAACTTTTCTACTATTGCACCATCGAACTGGCGATGGTTAACTCGCCGAGAGCCAATAAAGTTAACCACTGCCACAACTGGTTCAATAATGCAAAATGGATAGAGGTGTTTGATGAATTATGCAATGACTTATTGAAAGCTTCGCACAAAACAAAAATACTTGGGCAGCATCAACAATGACTGTTGACTCATCAAGAACTAACAAAAAACACTAGATATTTTTTTGCCTTCTCCATTAAGAAGCGTATTGTGATATTCTCAATTTATCTGACAGTCGCTTGAGCTGCGAGGTCAACAGAAAAACAAACCCTCTTCTTTGGGCACACTTCTTCAGCTTTATCGCAAATCTATTCATGAATATTTAATGAATGAAATCAATCTGGCCAGATTAAAAATTAAATCAACTTCAATTTTTAATTATTTGCTTTGATTGAAAATAAAAATTTCAATTTTTAATCAGTCACTTCAATTAATAATTGAAAATTTTTATTTCAATTTCGATTAATTAATTTGATTGAATCTTGCGCAACTCTGGTTCACAGCCCGGCTTTTATAATAGGTTACAATTCAGTTTTTTTGGGCAAATACCTTATTGATAATACTATAAATAAACTGGATGCTTTTGGGTATCTCGACTTCCTTTATGGCACTATCGGCTATCAATCATGTGATTATGTTATTGCTTCAGGTGTGCCACAGGGGTCAATTTTGGGTCCTCTGTAAAATTTGTCCCCCCGTAAGTCGAGATGGACCTGTTTTCTTGTTAAATTCAATTGGAGGTACGAGGGGAGGTCCAAAAGTTCGTGGAATGGAGGGGATGGAATGCGGATAGGTGCGCTCGTTATGTGTCATTCTGATTAGGGACTCATCATTAGTATATAGGTTAAGCTGCAGCCCTATTGCGTCAGTCGTTTACGAATAGTTGCCTGCTAAACAAGTCAATCCGGAAGAAAACTGAAACTATGGAGAAAATTGAACACCGTGCTGTAATAAAATTCCTTACCAAGCAAGGAAAGAACGCTCAAACCATATTGAATGAAATGGAAACCGTTTATGGGGAACAGTGCCCTAGTAAATCAATGATTTAAAAGTGGCATGGTCTTTTTAAACAGGGCCGGGAGTCGATTGAAGACGACCCCCCGCTCAGGACGGCCAGTTGAGGCCACCACATCAAACATCGTCGAAAAAGTGGAAGAACTTGTACTAGAAGATACCCGTTTGAAGAAAAAAACAATTATCTGCATTAGTTGGAGTATCAGATACCACCATTTTGCGTATCCTACATGACCACCTGGGTATGACAAAAGTCAGTGCAAGATGGGTACCGAGAATGCTCACGCCACTTCAGAAACAATACCGCGCCGATGCGTCCGAACAATTTTTGGAGCTGTGTGGAGACGAACCTGCACACATTTTGGAGCGGATTGTTACCGGAGATGAAACATGGGTTCATCACTTTGAGCCTGAGTCCAAACAGGAGTCCATGCAATGGCATAAAAAGGGGACACCACCGCCAAAGAAATTCAAAGTGTCAGAATCGGTTGGAAAGTTGATGGCTACTGTTTTTTGGGATTGTGAAGGGATATTATTGATTGATTACAAAGAAAAAGGAAGGAGCATAACCGGAGAATATTACGCAGCGATATTAGGAAAATTAAAGGAGGCCATCAATGAAAAACGTCGAGGAAAATTGACCAAGGGTGTGTTCCTCTTGCAAGACAATGCGCCGGTTCACAAGAGCCAGAGTTGGCAATGGCTGCTCTGCACAAGCATGGCTTTCAATCAATAGTCCATCCACCCTAACAGTCCAGACCTGGCCCCTAGTGATTTTTATTTGTTCCCCAATTTAAAAAAACACTTACGGGGAAGAAAATTTTCCGACGACAATGAGGTAAAGAAGGCAATTTTAGCCCATTTTGAGGCGAAAGATAAAAAATATTTTTATGATGGTTTAGAAAAATTAATTCATAGATCTAATAAATGTATTGTGCTTAAGGGTGATTATATTGAAAAGGAAAAATAGATTTATTGTGTTATTTTATTTAAAACCCTTTCATTCCACGAACTTTTGGACCTCCCCTCGTATGTATTCTAAAAGTTATTCCGGGTGGTTGGTTTTGAAATGAAAGCCCGCGGTATATATTGCTCTGATTTCTAAAATAAATATTTTCGCGTTCTTATTGTAACGTTGTCAAATAGTATTAATTTCTCAGTAAGCGCTATTTGAGAGAAGGTGGCTTACTGTTAGTCAATATTAAATTATTGTTTTAGACTAACTCTCGTCGATTCTTCCTGTCGAATTGTATCCGATTGTCACCAGTTTTTTTTTGTTTAACTTGTTGCGAAATTGTGTTACGGTTCTCTTTTCGCTTTCTGTCCGTCAGCGTCGCTGCGTGTCGCCGTTCTCGACGATAGCGAAAAGAAAAAAAAAGATAATTTCTCTTGTTCGTCAATATCGCGCGGCATTGTTTTGGGCGACTTTCAAAAAGAGATAATCCTGCGACTGTGTTATTTGACATTTCCGAAAATAGAAGGCCTTAAATAATTGGCCTACTCAATCTCTAGGATGCCGTTGACGGGACAAACAAAAGAAAATATATTTGACGGGACGATAATGCGATGCGAAATCGTTTCCTATAGAAATCTTTCCGTTATATCGAATTTGCGGGAACGTAATCGGCCGGGCTATAATTAGGAGAAACTAGTAGAAAATCGAATTTAACGGTTTCAGTCCGTCTTGGAAACTTCTCCCCCTTTCCAGTCTACGTAATAAAAGTTCTTTAAAGTAAGCACGATAAAATGCCGATTTACTGTTATAACTTTATTTTACACCTAGTCTTTAAGGGGCATTAATGTTATTTCCTCAAATATATTGTTTTATATGCATAGATAGGTGTGTAATTTTTCACGACCGCATTATTCTCGTTTGGCTGTATTCTTCGATTTTATATAAAGATATTCTTAAACGCATGTGAGGGTATATCGAATATGCATATCTAAAAATATCGTAAGCGCACATTCAGCATTGCCACAGTTATTGTATTAGGGAAGTTTTTTATATACCACTAGCAACCTTCACCCAGTTAACTTTATTTTCAACTTTTACAAGTACATAGATTCATATACGTATAGCGACTGAAAGCAGTCTAGTTTCTATAATAAATAATGGAACACATTAAAACTGAAAGAGAATGTACTAAAAGTGATGAAGACTAAGAAGAGAGAAATTAAAAGTGATGATAATATCCAAGAGTAAAAGTAAATATGTTACATATTTATTGAAATAAAATGGCTTTGGGAGCATATACCGGACAAACTGCAACGTATGTGAAGAATTCGAAACATTTCGTGGATATTCTGTCTACGCTGAAGACTGAACCTACAATTTCGACATTATATCGCTATTCACGAACATACCCACGGAGGACGCACTGGCCTTACTTCCAGAACTTGAACTACAAGAAGACATCATTGAATTAGTGAAACTGTGCTTATCCACGACATACTTTTTGTATGAAGGAAAATACTACGAGCAGAAGAACGGAACAGCAATGGGAAGTCCTTTATCACCTGTAATAGCCAACTTGTTTATGGAAGCATTTGAAGAAGAAGCCCTAAGTTCCAGCTATATGAAACCCAAGTGTTGGCTGCGATATGTCGACGATACTTTTGTAATATGGCAACACGGAGAAGATAAACTACAACAGTTCTTGGAACACATAAACTCACAGCACCCAGCCATCAAGTTTACCATGGAGAAAGAACAAAATGGAAATCTCCCTTTCCTGGATGTTATGGTCAAGAAAACAAAAGAGGGAATGCTACAGCACGCAGTATTTAGAAAGATATTTCGTAGTATTTCGATAATATTTGCCCTGTGCGTTACTTAAATCTGTTTGTCACCTGTTTACAGTGGTTTGAATAATGATAAGTATTGTTGTAATATAATGCGTATATATACTAGTAAATAAAAAAAATATACATATATAGTTACGGATATTCTTATAAATAGATATGTCTGAAGAACAATTTTATATTCGGCTTCAATATAAAGGCAATTTTGAGTAGTGTAGCATTGACGGGGAGATAGAAATCGCAATAAAAAAGGGTTACTAATTGATTTCATTATGCATGAATATGTAATCCCTTACAAGTCTAGTAATTGTAGAAATAGTTGCCACGATGTAGTATTAGTTTGTGTCTATTAGAAGAAGGATTCGCTTCGTTTTGTATGTTAACATAACCTAAAAATTATTCTTTAAAAAGAACATACTGTAAATGTAGTATCTAAATAAATACTTTTTAGTTGTAAAGTTATTCGATTTGTATTTTTCCTTGCCTACGATTTAACAATTCACAAAATAAAATTTAAATGAACTAATTTTATTAATATGTTAACTATGTATACTTGTAATTTATTTCGAGTTTTTACCTTAAAGTATGTGGTGTTACATGGTAACAATACAAATCCTATGTAAGAGACAACGTATATTATAAGTAAGATACAAATATGTATATTTAGCCAACGAAAATTATTATCAAACAACTAATCCTGCATAGGGTCTTCTGCCAGCATAATTAAAAGGATAATAATGTATTGGGTTTGGCCTTGCTGTTTGCAAACAATTGAGTAACATTTTGTCATGCTGCTGGCTTTTTCAGAATAACCAACAATTCAGTTATTTTTGACGAAACTTTAATCAGTTTTTTTGCAACCAACAGTACTAGACTAAAGGTTATCGCACATTAGTCCGTCACAAAACAGCACGGTGCGCCCCGTCAAAAAAAACGGATAGAATTAAAACAGTGCAAATGAATGAACAAGCGCCCATTATACCAGCATACAGCGCAATGCTATTGGTTTTTGTGATGGGGCGCACCGTGCCGTGCTGCGATGGGCTAATGTGTGATAACCTTAAGAATAAAAACACCATTTCTGTTTCTTGATTTAAAGAAAGGAATCCTTAAGTTCAAGTAAGTACCGTTTTCATGTTTAATTAAATAAAATAAAAACGTTTGATTTAAAAGTATTAGATATTTACTACTAGAAAACGACAAACTAATATTAAGCTCCCTTTGCATTTATTTTAAGGAGAGGCCTGGTTTATATCAAATTTATTTTTTCTCAATTCAAAGTTCTCATAAGTTCGAATTAAATACATAATATTCTTGAAACCAGTTTTTTTTTTATTTGTTTCAAGTAACCAGCTTTCCTTTGTCTAAGGACATTAAATTTCTTCAAACAAGGAATTAATTTCTTGGGATATTGAGAAAATAATTTCTTCGTCCAAGAAATTATTCATTTGCTTATATATAAGAACGAGAGGTACTTCAGTTGAGAAATTCTCACTTGATTCTGGAAATTACTTCTCTGTGTGTACACTGTTGAAAATATTACGGTGTTGGCGTTAATTTTGCGCTAGTCAAATATTTTAGTGTTGATTTTTCCAAACTTTGCCAGACGAGTTGACTACGCGTATTTAATAGAACAGAAATGACTAGAATTTCGTGTGAATTCTTTGTTCAGATATGAGGATTGACTATTTTTCTAGACATTCAGAAGCGTCAACCAATCAGAATTTTTCCCTCGGATAGAAATATAGAAACCCCACCTATTCTAATACAGTATTGCATTATACGCACCACCTACATTGCACGTGTATCTGTTTTCGTGTTTGATTCTCCGTATTAACATATCCAAACAAACCACCAAATGTGACTGACTTGCAAAGTGTAACCTCGTGTTATTAAACGTTAATTCCAGTGGGGATAAAAAAATTCAACATCTGAAAGATGTATTGGAACATCTATTTACGCAATTAGTTTAGACTTGAATCAAAATAGCATAAACATTCACTTAATTTTATAATGGTTCTCAAAAAATCATTTTAAAATTGGTACGTTTAGTTGAAACCAAACTTGTGAATGAGTGGTTTTGCATATTTATAATTGAGAAAACGTTTTAAAGAGAGAATATTATAGCACTAAGAAATAGGAGTTGCATATTAAAAAGACGTTGTGTTTAGAAAATGGTGTTAAAACACCCAATAGATCGCATTCATTTAGTTAAACAGCTAGTAAATTTGTCTAGTCTAGATCAAATAAAAATGGACTAGAAGTATTTTATAATTCCACGTGTCAGTTGGACAAAATAACTCTTTAGCAATAGACAATACTTGACTATCTTTGCTCGTCAAATTAAACTTCTATAGTTCTCGACAAAATAACACGAAAAGAGTGTGGACCTCTCCTGACTATTAAATTAGTCAAAAAAGTGTTAAAATTTTCAACAGTGTAGGAGAGTCGAACTCAGGGATGGAATTTTGTACGCTGGTAGGTTTATTTGTCGCGAAAATGCGTCGACTACATACATGTATTCATGTTTTATATTTAGTCTCACAGAAGTAGCTTAGGAGCGCTAATTAATATGGTTTATTTTAGTGGTGGATATACACGCTAGACGGTATAAATAACTCTACACAATAAAAGGCGGGAGATAGGACAACTGACACGCGTCTAAGTGATTAAGCTTCCCTGCTAACCGGATTTGTTTTAGTGATGATTATGGGTAATTAAAACGCTTTATAAATCTTAGAATTTCTAAAAACCATGTGCCTACTTGCTGTTACCACTCATATAACTCTTTCATTCGCCTAAAATATCACGTAAATAGTCTATAACGCGAGGTAAAACACGTGTATACGAATGAAAAACGGCATTATGAACATATTGACAGCAATGTCATTTCAAGACATGCAAATTTCTCTGATTGTTCGTTTTGCGATCTCGATATTTCGTCTCCAATTTCCCAAAGCGAAAAATACAAAGTTGCTTTGGCATGCTCTGTCTTACAGAGCGTGCCTTTGTAGATGACATGGCGCACTGAGGCAAAAAAAAAAAAATGTCAAGTCAATATAAAATTGAGATGTGCATAAACAACGATGAATGAATGGTTCTGTATATTTATAATTGAGAAAACGTCTTAAAGAGAGAATATTATAGCACTAAGAAATAGGAGTTGCATATTAAAAAGACGTTGTGTTTAGAAAACGGTGTTAAATCATCCAATAGAACGCATTCATTTAGTTAAACAGCTAGTAAATTTGTCTAGTCTAGATCAAATAAAATGTGACTAGAAGTATATCATAATTCTACGTGTTAGTTGGACAAAATAACCCCTTAGCAATAGACAAAATACTTGACTATCTTTGTTCGTCAAATTTAAACTTCTATAGTTCTCGACAAAATAACACGAAGACAGTGTGGACCTCTCCTGACTATTAAATTAGTCAAAAAAGTGTTAAAATTTTCAACAGTGCAGGTTCAGAAGGACCACATTTCAAAATTATTTTGAATTATATATTGACTCAAAGAAAAGTTATGAAAAATGAAATGGAACACCCTGTATATTATGGCATATTTTGATAGTACAGACGAAATAAAGGCAAGTTAGTGTTGTTAGGTTTTTTATACTTAACTCAACTCGTTTACGAGATAATTAATTAACTATTTTTCAAAACGTAGACCAAAATTTAAATGTAAATAATATATTTCGTATTTTATGTATTCAAAATATATGTAAACAAAAAAGTTATGGGCAGAGCTTTGTGTGTTGGGACACCGCTATAGTTCGATATACTGAAGGGCCTTCAATTTTCATTGTCAGGTAGGCTATCATAGTACACTGTTGAAAATTTTAACACTTTTTTGACTAATTTAATAGTCAGGAGAGGTCCACACTCTTTTCGTGTTATTTTGTCGAGAACTATAGAAGTTTAAATTTGACGAACAAAGATAGTCAAGTATTTTGTCTATTGCTAAGGGGTTATTTTGTCCAACTAACACGTAGAATTATGATATACTTCTAGTCACATTTTATTTGATCTAGACTAGACAAATTTACTAGCTGTTTAACTAAATGAATGCGTTCTATTGGATGATTTAACACCGTTTTCTAAACACAACGTCTTTTTAATATGCAACTCCTATTTCTTAGTGCTATAATATTCTCTCTTTAAGACGTTTTCTCAATTATAAATATGCAAAACCACTCATTCACAAGTTTTGGTTTCAACTAAACGTACCAATTTTAAAATGATTTTTTGAGAACCATTATAAAATTAAGTGAATGTTTATGCTATTTGATTCAAGTCTAAACTAATTGCGTAAATAGTTGTTCCCAATACATCTTTAAGAGTGTTTGAAATTTTTTATGCCCACTGGAATTAACGTTTAATAACACGAGGTTACACTTTGCAAGTCAGTCACATTTGGTGGTTTGTTTGAATATGTTAATACGGAGAATCAAACACGAAAACAGATACACGTGCAATGCAGGTGGTTCGTATAATGCAATACTGTATTAGAATAGGTGGGGTTTCTATATTTCTATCCGAGGAAAAATTCTGATTGGTTGACGCTTCTGATGTCTAGAAAAATAGTCAATCCTATATCTGAACAAAGAATTCACACGAAATTCTAGTAATTTCTGTTCTATTAAATACGCGTAGTCAACTCGTCTGGCAAAGTTTGTAAAAATCAACACTAAAATATTTGACTAGCGCAAAATTAACGCCAACACCGTAATATTTTCAACAGTGTAGGCTCTATGATAGTGTAAGATCTTCTCTATCCGAAACCCTATTGATTATTCTAAGCATTTTAACGCGGAAAATAAATTGTAGGCGTATAGGGCGTATTCTAGGGCCGATCTCCTCCGTTTGGGCGCTTTTAAAAGAGATTATAAGGGATTATTAGTTTAGTGATAATGGACAGACATTATCAAATCGGCCGACGGTCAATATCCCAAATCCCGAGCCGGCACGGGCGGTACGGCGCGCGTCCTGATTTAAACTGAATGTTTTCTTCTCGATTCCTTCACGGTAATGTAATCACATTATTATCGAAATTTGCCCCAGAGAATCGTCCGATAATGTTTTCGAATTAAGTAATCCAGTTGGGGATCACTCGCTGATGACGAAGATTTCCTGTTTCGAGTTTTATTAAATTTTCTTCTAATTCCTTTCCTCCAGAGAAATATAATATACTTTATAGCTCCAATACCTTGATAATATTTTTTTTTTTTTTCGTTAATAGTCTTCATTAAATCCTTAAGTTAGAGACAGCAAAGAAAAATTAATACAAAATCAATAGGAATGTGTTCGTGGTGACTATATTAAAGAGCTGCACCAAATAAAGGCGCCTAAAAGAATGCAGTATTATCAATCTTAATGCAATTCCTTTATGGAAATATCTTCTTGAATATACACAGAGATTCAAAATGATTGTCAATTCCGCTCCTATAGATAGTAACAGGGTGTAGGTATATGCGGCGTGTTTGTAATGAAGGTTTGAACTAAGTCAGTGTTGGAACACAAGAAAGTCAACGAATCTATCATAAATAAGGAAAACGTAACCTATATTTGAACTCGCATTATATAAACGACTATGGATTGGTGTTTCTGCTTGTAAAAATTAAATGTAATTAATTTAACTTTACTAAATTATGATTTTACAATTCAGTACTAACTGATGTTTAACTAAATTTATTTATTACTTTAAATGATAACATATAATTAGTATAATTATTAAGTGACAAATATCATAAAAAAAGTACATAAATCAATGATTATTTTATCAAAATGCATCCAACAAACACTTTGTTATATTAATTTACTTACCAATATATTTATTGATAAATTTTAATATAAGCATACATAACAGGGTGTAGGTATATGCCGCATGTTTGTAATGAAGGTTTGAACTAAGTCAGTGTTGGAACCAAGAAAGTCAACGAATCTGTCATAAATAAGAAAACGTAACCTATTATTTGACTCGCATTAATAAACGACTATGGATGGTGTTTCTGCTTGTAAAAATGAAATGTAATTAATTTAACTTGCTAAATTATGATTTACAATTCAGTACTAAACTGGTGTTTAACTAAATTTTATTTATTACTTTAAATTATAACATACAATTAGTATAATTATTAAGTGACAAAACTGCATCTCTCAGTTCTTCTATGGTATGCATGCGTTTCTATAGATCCTATTTTTTAGATAGCCGAACATGAAGTAATCTAATGGGGTTGATCAGGCGATCTTGGTGGCCATCTTTGTGCTCTAAACGAAACCTGTCAGCAAAAAACTGTTGAAGATATGGCAGGTTTGTTCGAGCAGTATGTGCTGGAGCATTATCGTGCTGAAAATAACCTGCTTCAAAGCTCATTTTCTTGTAACTCTGCAATAAACATAATTCCAACATCTGTTGGTAACGTTGGCTGTTACAGTTTCCTCGAAGAAAATTGGCCCTATTATTCGTTGCCTGGACATAGCTAACCAAACTCCAACTTTTACGGGATGCAATTGCGTTTCTCAAATTGTTGATTCGTGATCTAATGGTAATAATTCCTGTACCGTAGAAACTTTATAGGGATGTAAATGTAACTTTTTTTTGACAGCTCATTGCGGTGAAGTGTATGATAAGCCTATAAGATTATAAAGTGATAAACTATTTCACTTAATGTTAATATTGATTTTTTACCTGTTTGTTGAGCTAATTACCACAGATAAATTCCCTTATTTTCTTACAGTATTCAGAAATACTATTGTTGGCGATATTAGATGTAAATATAAACGATTTGAAAAAAATTATCAGATAAATAATCGAAAGATACTACAACACGCACGCCAATGTCGCTAAATGTCAAGAAAATTCATTTAATGTATGAAATTTGTATGTAGCTAACTTCGCTCATTAAATTGGTAATAAGTATAGATAAATTTTTTCGGAAAACAGTTTTTTTTCTTACGACAATCATTTTGAATCACATGGTATAATCCAATTTCTACAAATAGATTTTTCTCACTGATAAGCAGAATCAGTTGGTTTTTTTTTTTTAGCGTAACTCTTAGTTGATTTATCAAAAGCTGTCTGGCAATTTTCTAAAGATCCGTGGTGGGCATTTAGGAACCCTTTCATTTTCCACGATTAAACGACCACACGTAATATTTCATTTCGGTAGGTCCCTTCCATAAACATCGTACATTCGCGTTTGTTGCCAAAGTCTGCATTTACATGTTAGATGATAAAAGCCGATATTAATCTTTATTTTGTTAGCTAGTATATGTGCGCACACGCGAATCCTGTAACAAATATGAGAACCACCTGGTTATAGGTGAGCAGTGAGCAACCAACAGAAATGTATACGCAAACGTCCACCGGCAAGATAAACTGCTATTGTAATTCTATTTAATACCTGTTCAGTCTGGGACCCCTGTACATTTCGCCCAATGATTTCGAGATACTTTAAAGCTCACACCTAAATTGCCGGCGTTTTCAACATATTTGTTCGGTCGCCCGCCTAGTGGTAATCTCTTATACCTTAATACTAAATACAATGTGCCCACCGTGCCGTGACGAACGAGACAAATAGTTTCGGATATCGTTTATAGATAACGTGAAATTATAAATACATCACCGAATTATCAATAAAGTATTAATAAACATATTTAATTGATTCTACAAATGGAATTTTGTTGTAAAAAATCGTACCGCAATTATTTAACTGCAGTAAATCACCAGGAAAAATATAGAGGAACTTTAAGCTGGTAAGTTTTATTTTAATATGTTCGTGAAATTGTTTGGTTAGATTTTATATCGAATCGCCGACCATTTGGAGCCCTAATTTTACTAGTTAATATATATTCACGGCACGAACCGAATACCCAGCAATTTTTACCATCAAATGTTGCACATACTGATTTACCCGCCATTTAAGCATAGAATCACACAGATAAGCGTCTCAAAAACGCGGTAATTTAAATAAAACGCATTCCTATTTCTATGATGCATTCATATTGCAGAACTTGGAATTACTAACTAAAAACGTAATTGTTATTCAATAAGCGAGAGTTATTGATTTACCTGAGATATTTACATCCTTATACAGTGTGTTAAAAAAAGGTTGTTGGATATTTTACCCAATTGTAGTACTGGTGGAAATAAACAAGAAAGTCTTAGTCAACATGGGTCCGCAATTCAACTGTTTTTGACATATAGTCGATTGCATATTGTTTTAGTAGGATAAAATTTTCAAAGAAATTCTGATCGCAATGTAAATTAAACAAATGTTTATTTAAAGTAAAACTAAAGAAATTGTTCTACATGTCCACCGTTCATTTCTAAGCACGCTTCACACCTTCTTATGAAAGATCGACGCAATCTTTCGAAAATTCGTTGCCTGAGTTCTTCCAAATTGTTTACAGATCGTGCGTACACTAATTGTTTTAGATGCCCCCAAACATAGAAGTCTAGAGGTGTCAGGTCAGGGGACCTAGGAGGCCATGCAGTTGGTCCACCCCGTCCTATCTATCTCTCGTTGTAATCTTGATTTACGAAATTTCTAACTACGATGGAAAAATGCGCAGGAGCTCCATCGTGCATAAACCACATATTTAATCTGTTAAAAAGTGGTACATCTTCCAACAAAACGGGTAATTCATTTCTTAAAAAATCCAAGTATACTTGTCCCATTAAACGATTAGGGAGAAATACTGGACCAATTAAACAGTCTCTAAAAAAAGCAAGCCAAACATTTAGCGAAAACGGTTTTGGTGATGCAGTTCAACAACAGCATGGGGATTTTCATCTGCCTAGACGTGATTGTTATGAAAATTGAATATTCCGTCTCTTGTAAACCCAGCCTCGTCACTAAATAAAATCTGAGTCGCAAAATTAGGAGTTTCTGCCAGCTTTCGTAAAACCCAATGACAAAAACCCTACGTGCATCATAATCGTGAGGAGCAAGAACTTGCACGCGTTGAATGTGGTAGGGATAGAGCTGCTGTTCCCGCAGAATTCTCCAAATGAGAGGATGACTGACGTTCAGTTCTGCGGCAAGTCTTCGGGTGCTAAATATTGGGTTGTCTTCTACCCGTCTCAAAATATCTAATTCTACTGCGGGAGAAGAAACTGATCTAGGTCTACCAGAACCACCATTAATTTTGAAAATGAACCAGTTTCGGACAGCCGGATATGAAGTCTTGAGAAAATCTTATCACTCGGTAACAACCGATTTGGAAATTCTTCGGCATACATACGCCGTGCTTCAGTGGCATTACCATTCGCACGACCATACATAAAATGCATATCGGCCATTTCTGCATTTGTGTACTTATGCATAATTTGAGAACAAAAAAAATTGACGCAAATGATAAATAATCTGATGACAGATGTCTGACAGAACTAATTTTAAGTCACAATCAGTTGTTTGACAAAGGGAACTATTCTCAAAACCGAATTTTATTTTAAAATATGCAATCGACTATATGTCAAAAACAGTTGAATTGCGCACCCATGTTGCCTAAGACGTTTTTGTTTATTTCCACCAGTACTATAATTGGGTAAAATATCCGACAACCTTTTTTTTAACACACTGTATATGTTGTTTTTACACGGTTTCACATTTCGAATCTGTTATAAATAAAGAAACCCATGTGTTTTATCTTAAACGTTTCCTTTATCTCGACAAAGTTAATCAACAACCTGGTTATATGAGAGTCTCATACACACTAATCCACTTAAACTAAGCACGTTAACATTAAATATTGGAGTAGAAAACATTGTCTATCACAGCATCCGGGATCGTATTGAAGAATTAAGAGTGGTATCTATCTATTCCAAATTTTTTTAATGTCAAAGCAGCCTCTAGACTGTTGCAGACAGAAATTCTACCTCCGTATGCCATCTGGCACTTGAGAGGGCATACTTATGATTAAAAGGTAATAAAATAGATGACGCTAGGATTGTAGTAATAGTAGTTGGCGACACTGTAAAGCACTTCTACTAAGAGTTAGTTAGGTTAGCGTCAGCTAGTTAGTTGTTAGAATGTTAGAATAGAAATATGTAACTGAAGTGACTAGTATTAAATAAAGTATTTTTTAAATAAAACAAATAAAGTATTAAATAAAACATGGCGCAGTCAGTAGGATCAGGTTTAAAATTGGATTTTACTACTGTTAGGAAGTATATGCACATTAATCAAACGAGATTTAACAAAAATGTTTTAACAAACCCGTTGTATACATCCAATTTGCCCCACCCTTACATATATCAGTCATCATTAAGGTGTAATTAATGTGATTAGCGACCGTATAATAGTTTTATTACGTACTCAACGATGCCGAGTGTCTGGGTAGGCGTCGTGCCCCGCGATCTTTCACGTAAGACCGGAAATCTATAAACTTACACTCTCGCTAAATACGGCCGTAAACTGAGTAGAATTTTAATGAAATAGGTCATCAAATCTGTAGTTTTATAAAATACAATAAAGCCGAGCGCGCCGGGACGCTTATCACCGCTTAATTAACGTTAAAGACCGAGAAGTAAGGGCCCAAACAACAAATTAATATAAAAAGCTGGATCGTGTAGAAAGTAATTGGTGGGCTGCCTTTCCTCCATCGTTTCATTCTCCCGCTGTAATAATATAGAATCGCGGTAAAGGCAATATACGACAACTGAATTATCTGACACACACACCACGATAAGTGAAACGTTTGTTGGGCATTAGATTAGATTAGGTTAGGATGGACTAGCCATAGCGCTTGTTTCACCGTGATCTTTTTAGATCGATTGTGAGTTCCTCTTTGTTTTAGAGAATGTCCTATAATGTTGTCTTCTTAATTAATCATATCACCTTTGCGTAGCTATTTGCCCAGAAACCTCGTCCTTGCCAGCTTGCGCTAAGCACTTTTTGACGGTTATTCATAATTTTGAGTTAATCTGCACGATTTCATTATAATTCGTGAGAAAAATTCAAATCAAAATGTCAGTTTTGAATCAGAAACCGATAAATCCAAATGTAATGTGATTTTGGCCTCAGATCCACTTATGTACTTTCTTAGCATTCTCCTGCCCTCTCTTACTGCCTAGACGACACTAAGAATTATATTTTAAAGGGAGCTCGCAGAAATGTATATTATCGTCCAAGACATTGCCTATCCGGTTCTAAGTTTTTAAAATAATTATCGTACTTGTGAATAATCAATAAAATTGGTAAAAGTAGTGATTTGGTGGTTCCAGCTTTGAAAAAGTATGTCGACTTGTTTGAGGAATATAGGAAATGAATACGAGTGTTGAAGAAAGATCGCACTCAAAACTTACCACTTTTTGACTGTTATTCATAATTTTGGATGAGACCTACACGAATTCATTACATTATATATTTTGTGAGTAAACAAGGAATTACATCCACTAACCCAAAACGAAAATGCATACGAAATAAATGTTGTAAAACTTGATTATTCTACTTATTGTCAATGTGCTATTGGAAACACAATTTATGACAAGTCCGAAAACAGTGAGTATATACAAATATTGTTTACAGAAGTGGTTCTTTCACATACATTTTTCAGACTAACATAACACATTAAACATTGTGGACAGTGTTCTTAAAGAAAAAGACTTTTGTATGGTTGAAACACATTGTTGTGGTAGATATTATTTGTTCTCAAAGAAAAGGAAGTTTGTTACGAAACGATGGATGAAATATGGCAGATCGGAGGATGCATACAATAGTATAAAGCGGATTGAATTAAATTAGTTTGGAAATTTGACGTACAACTTTATCAACGTGGTTACAAACAGATTCCCATTCTTCACGAGTTATAGAAGCAAATTTGTTTCTAGCTAATGCCTCCACATCGGCTAACTTAAAAGTAACATTTCTTGCAGCGACCCAGTTTTTTACAATAGCCCATATTTTCTCAATAGGGTTTAATTCGGGATGGTACGGTGGCAGCCTTAGAACACTATGCCCATGAGATGCTAGTAACTTATCTAATTTAAATTGTGGCGTTTCATTTTTATTTTTCTTTATTCTTCATAAAGCTCTGTTTTGTAAAGCTAGAATCAAAGAATATATTCCTGCCGTCAACCACTCGATCATTTCAGCCTTTTTTGTTCCAGAAGTTGGGTCATAATGAAGTTTTACATTATGATAAGACGCATTGTCCACTATCAAAACACTTCTAGGTGGAATATTAGGCACCAATTGTTTTGTCACCCATGTTAAAAAATTTGTCGCATTCATATCATCGTGATAGTCACCTGATTTTGTACCTTTAAGAAAAAAAAAAAAAAAAAGAATTTAATGGTGCTTTCATCTTCATTCCTTCGGCTGTGTATGGGAACTATGAATGTATGACTCATCCGTAAATACTATTGGTCTATTTTCATGGAGGTAACCTTGTAGTTGGCGTAGATATTTTATGCGTTTAGCTCGTATATCGTAGCTTTCCATCAATAATTTCCGTTTATCAGAAGTTCTTTGCCACCTGCAAGTGAATAAATATATAAATTTACTGTCATACATTAATTTTCTGTATGAGTACATACTTAAATCCCATCTTTTTTAAAACATTTGAGAGAGTGGTCAAACCTCCTTCGAAGGATATACCATTTTCTTGAATTTTTTCATAAATTCCTATAATTAAATAATAATGCTGTTGTATAAACATTAACAGAAAGAAATTATATTTTTTGTACCTCTTATGGTAGGTCGTCTTTTTTCATGTATATAAAAATTATGTACAATAGTACGAATTGTTTGTTTATTTCAATACGAAAGGGTACTTTTTGGACTGGGGCGTGTTCGTTTTCTGCCAGGGCTACTAAAAGAGGTAGCTCTTCCTGCATCTACATCCTCGGCTTCCTTGACAATACTTCTGTATGTAATGTCAGATATTCCCGTTGCTGCAAGTAACCTCTCTTTATAGTGCGACAAAGGTATTATTGGAGCATTATTTGCAGCTTCTTCCTTCATAAATTTTAATACATGCGCAATGATTTCCCTTCCCTGGTTATGAATTATTTTGCCTTTCACGCCAACTTTCTTTGGTGTTGATGCGACTGTTTCAGCCATCATAAGCTTATAACTGATTATAAAAGAGATTTCTATAAAAAAAATCTTATGCAATGCAGTCAACTTACCACTATCTATAAACGAAGTATGAGATGTCTTGAAAAAGACACTTATTTATATGAAGTAGGTAACACTAGATAATAATAAATAACACACGGTAAAAAAGCGATCAACTCCCACAAATTCAGAGACAGACACTAATTTGAATTTTGACAGATGCGAAAGTGTCGACTGACGACGCCGCTGAATTCAAACACCCCTATAGCTGGCATAATGGACTCATCCGACGACTCCAGCGCCCAAAACCGATATGACGTAATATGTATTTCTTAAATTGTGACTACTCTAATTAGCTCAACCGATTAGCTCACTCAATTTTTCGCAGAATGATATCAAAGATAAAAAATCCGGATTCCTTAAATATCGTCATTCTGATGTCAAAAAAATCAAGTTGTACAAATTGTTTCTTCAGGGTGTGACACTTAATCTAATGTCACTGATTGTGAGTATACCTCAACCTTCAACATGTGTTTGACGAGCATTCTGGCAATTGGGATCGCATTGCAGTTCGGTGTAGGTATATAAAACGAAAGCAGGCGAGAAAGATGGCGGGAAAACGCGTGCCGCATGCTGTCGGGGACAAAATCGATCGCTACCTGATTACTTAGAAAAATCCGAAATCGCCGTTACGTGGAAATAATGGAGATCCCTGCGTGTGCCCCAATTCTCACGCCGCCGGCGATAGAGAGAGAGAGGCGCGTTCGCTTCCCTATTTTAGAGAAATAACCGATTCGGCGCTTCGATTAATGAACATATGCTTCCACGATTCCCGTATATCTACGTGTAAAATTTTGATTAATGGACTTTGATTACGTTATAATATCCAGTTACTGGCTTGCAATATCTTAATAGATTCAGCGCGCTTGATAATTCATGGAGAATGGACGCTGATTACATTATGCGATCCGCCTTAATAAACGTTCATTTGTTATATTGTTGAAAAAAAAAATGAATGGGAACATCCATATACGACGCGTCGGTATATACTTGTAAAACGGATACTTTTTAATGCGATGTATACGTCGAAGCGCTTTAAATGTATTTCATCATCGGATAAAGAGGAGCCCTCATATCCTCTTGTGTTCAACTTAATGAATCGCGTTTTAAAAGGATGCTATAATTTAACGTGTAAAGGTAAGTCTGCGTAAGCTTATTTACGTATAAGAAAATGAAGTGCCATGGATTATTCAAATCCACCCTCGCCTTACCTGCAGAGCAATTTAATTATGGGAGATTATTTAAAAAAAAAAAAAAACAACATGCGATAGCTGTAGCACTAGGGAATTTTATTTAACCCGGTCTTATACATTAACCTACATACAGGCATGATGTGCTTTTATGATTACAAATGTCACTATTTTATTAATGTAATTATTACGTCATCGTACTTCTTTAAATGTTTAGTACTAGGAAATTCATGGCAAAAGGAACCGCATTCAGAATGATCAGGGAACGATCAGACTTAAACAGGTTGACACACTGACTGATGTTCGCAAAAATCCATTGTTCTTGAGTGGTCCGTTTTGAATGACCTTCAAGTCCAGCTGCCATTTTGTAAAGCTGTTGCCGGGAATTTTCAAACGTGTAGAATAATTTATATTTTAAAGGAAGTAGAAAAATAGATTAAAAAAAAATACACAAATTTATGCGTTTTTTATTCTGATTTTATTGCAAATATTTATGAACAGTTTATAGTAATAAAAAACACGATTCCAGTAAAATAATGTTTGATTAAGTGATACATATATTTTTGCAAGTGTTTTACGATAATTATGTTCATTATCTTTCCTTTTTGTGAAATAAATCTTTGTTTATATTTTTATAGTGTAAAAGATTCTTCCAGGAATAAATATGTTGTGGTTCTTTCTCAAATAGTTTAATAAAAATGCAACAGCATCGGTGGAAGGGACTTTCAAATTTCTGACACGAATACACAATAACTTTTAATTAGGGTTCACGAGTTATGACTATATCGTTCCGTGCGATACAAAGATTGTTCCTTTCTATTCGACTACTTCATTTCTAACATCCAACCCTGCATTGGTTTGTCAACAATAATGTCCGGGGGTGCACAAGTGGATAGAGTTCAGACGTAGACTATATAATATCGAATTGTCTATAATATGAATAAATGCGATTATAATTTATACCAGTATAATGCAGTTCAAACCAAAATTACATTATTTTAAAAAGTGAACATAAAATGAATTAGGATAGTTACTGCGATAAATAGCAAAATGTGTATCTAACAAATAAATTGATTTAATGTGACCTAGGAATCTCTGCACAACGATAATAGTTCTTCTTATTCATGTACTTTCTTAATTCTTGTCGTGTCATTTATATTAGATTCATTCGGAAATCCCAAGAAACTGCGACCATCGTTAGCATCAAAATTTATCTTGCGAGAGTGACTGGCACTACAACATGATACCTATTGGTGTCTTCTTTCACGATAATTTGAGTTATTTCACTTAAACCTAACAATATAATATACAAGAAAGTATGTAAATGTTATGGCCACTAGCCACCCGATCTTACCCTTAGGTAATTATTACCCTTGAATAATAGAAATGCTTAGATTAAGTAGGTAAGTATTATCAGTTCAATATACTTATATTTTGGAAGCAAATAATGGCAATACTTCAAATAATACTTTTATATACTTCTATCAAATGTACATAAATTATTAAGGCATAAATATCATAGTTTCCAGTTGAGAAAATCTATTTACTCAAATCTAAAATAATTATTCTTGTGGTGAAAATATTATATGTTCATAATGATTTTAGTATATTGATTACATTTGAGCTAAAAAAATGTTTCGTCTAACAAATTCATGGGTTTGAAAAACTGAACAAATTTTATTCTCAATATAAATACATCATCTTCTTGCTTATATAGGAAGTTATGTTATATTCAATATGATGCACTTATACTCAAATTGAGTAATTATTTTTTTGTGTGTACACTGTTGAAAATTTTAACACTTTTTTAACTAATTTAATAGTCAGGAGAGGTCCACACTCTTTTCGTGTTATTTTGTCGAGAATTATAGAAGTTTAAATTTGACGAACAAAGATAGTTAAGTATTGTCTATTGCTAAGGGGTTATTTTGTCCAACTAACACGTGGAATTATGATATACTTCTAGTCACATTTTATTTGATCTAGACTAGACAAATTTACTAGCTGTTTAACTAAATGAATGCGATCTATTGGATGATTTAACACCGTTTTCTAAACACAACGTCTTTTTAATATGCAACTCCTATTTCTTAGTGCCATAATATTCTCTCTTTAAGACGTTTTCTCAATTATAAATATATAGAACCACTCATTCAAAAGTTTTGGTTTCAACTAAACGTACTAATTTTAAAATGATTTTTTGAGAACCATTATAAAATTAAGTGAATGTTTATGCTATTTGATTCAAATCTGAACTAATTACGTAAATAGTTGTTCCCAATACATCTTTAAGATGTTGAAATTTTTTATGCCCACTGGAATTAACGTTTAATAACACGAGGTTACACTTTGCAAGTCAGTCACATTTGGTGGTTTGTTTGGATATGTTAATACGGAGAATCAAACACGAAAACAGATACACGTGCAATGCAGGTGGTGCGTATAATGCAATACTGTATTAGAATAGGTGGGGTTTCTATATTTCTATCCGAGGGAAAAATTCTGATTGGTTGACGCTTCTGAATGTCTAGAAAAATAGTCAATCCTCATATCTGAACAAAGAATTCACACCAAATTCTAGTATTTTCTGTTCTACTAAACACATGTAGTCAATTCGTCTGGCAAAGTTTGTAAAAATCAACACTAAAATATTTGACTAGCGCAAAATTAACGCCAACACCGTAATATTTTCAACAGTGTACCTCTAAGTGCAACGTCTCACTTCAATACAAAATTAACGATCCACATCTGCTTCTTCATTCTTCGGCAGTGTTTACACGCGACGTAAGATAAATCATACGTGACACCTAAAATTCAAAAAAACAGCGAACTAGCGGATACGCAGAATATATCCAACATCCTACATTTCCGATTATATAGGAAATAGACATCAGCTTCGACGTTTCAAATAAAAACGAACTGTTTTCGCTTGTATCTTTATATACCCCATCCTCGCATGGCATTATCCCGCTTACGGTTTAGAATGGGGATACATCTGCGCCTTCCCAATTTTTTTTTTTTTTTGCGTGTCACTTCCTCCAATACGGTATCGTTTTAAAATTCAACTTCACTCCCAAAATTGCCTATATACTTTTCGCAATGACTACTTACCGGAGAGCCGGGTATACACACGAATTTCTCATTTTCTCCCCCAACTGGAGGAAACACGTTAGACAAATAGATTGGCGCCGGGCGAAAAGAAAGATTCCCATCCCAAATATTAATTTCGAAGCTACACCAGCTGCCTTTATGTATATATGCTCTCACACACGTACTATATATACACACCTTAAGAGCGGAATTATATACCGACCGAAGATGTGAGTTTGTATAGAGCAGACAAACACAACCCCCAAGTGTATAAATACCTTAAATACAGGTGGAATGCGAATAAATAATACGGCCTCTCATACGAGATCTGCATACACTCGGAAACCCCGGTTAAAGCTGCTGATTTATATAAACGCCAGTATTTATTTGTAAACGCTTAAACTGGTTTGTTTACCCGACTAGGGAAAGTGCAAGATTTGGTAAATAGCTTATGGTATACGCTACAATGTATTTATAAGCGCGGCGCACAGTGGTTCAGAACGCGAAAAACGTGATCGAAAATCATATTTTCAACTACTTCCTACAAAGTTAAAATTGCAGTAATTTGATCTTGGATAGAGCAACTATTTGACGATATAAATAATATGCATCTTATTTTCATAAGTTTTTCTACACTGTTGAAAATATTACGGTGTTGGCGTTAATTTTGCGCTAGTCAAATATTTTAGTGTTGATTTTTCCAAACTTTGCCAGACGAGTTGACTACGCGTATTTAATAGAACAGAAATTACTAGAATTTCGTGTGAATTCTTTGTTCAGATATGAGGATTGACTATTTTTCTAGACATTCAGAAGCGTCAACCAATCAGAATTTTTCCCTCGGATAGAAATATAGAATCCCTACCTATTCTAATACAGTATTGCATTATACGCACCACCTGCATTGCACGTGTATCTGTTTTCGTGTTTGTTTCTCCGTATTAACATATCCAAACAAACCACCAAATGTGACTGACTTGCAAAGTGTAACCTCGTGTTATTAAACGTTAATTCCAGTGGGCATAAAAAAATTCAACATATTAAAGATGTATTGGGAACATCTATTTACGCAATTAGTTTAGACTTGAATCAAATAGCATAAACATTCACTTAATTTTATAATGTTTCTCAAAAAATCATTTTAAAATTGGTACGTTTAGTTGAAACCAAAACTTGTGAATGAGTGGTTTTGCATATTTATAATTGAGAAAACGTCTTAAAGAGAGAATATTATAGCACTAAGAAATAGGAGTTGCATATTAAAAAGACGTCGTGTTTAGAAAATGGTGTTAAAACACCTAATAGATCGCATTCATTTAGTTAAACAGCTAGTAAATTTGTCGTCTAGATCAAATAAAATGTGACTAGAAGTATTTTATAATTCCACGTGTCAGTTGGACAAAATAACCCCTTAGCAATAGACAATACTTGACTATCTTTGCTCGTCAAATTTAAACTTCTATAGTCCTCGACAAAATAACACGAAAAGAGTGTGGATCTCTCCTAACTATTAAATTAGTCAAAAAAGTGTTAAAATTTTTCAACAGTGTACTGACAGCTTCTTCAGGATAACTGAACTGATTCTCCATGGTCCGACAATCTTCTTATATACGCCCCTGGTGCATCCAACCGTGTAGTTTTCTGCTCCATTGACCGTGACGGTTCGTAGTAGACTCTTCCACGTGTTGCTAAAGTGGTACCCTTCTTCTCTGTTAACGGTTTTATTCTTCTCTATTTCTATGGCTTCCCTGATGAGTCTTTTCCCGTAGTTCTTGGTGGTAGTTATTACTTTTACATTCTTGAAATCCTTTTGTGTCCGGTGTCGTGCATGTGTTCTGCCACCGCTGATTGCTCGGTCCTTCTTAATCTTGCGTCCCTCTCGTGTTCTTTTATTCCTATGTCGATGGCTCTTCCTGTTTGTCCGACGTAGCACTGTCCGCATTGGCATGTTATCTTGTAGATACTTTCTGTGCGCCACTTGGGTATCTTATCCTTTGCGGTCGGTAGATACTGCTGGATCGACGTTGCAATCCCGAAGCGTACTTGTACGTACATTTCTTCAAAATTCGGCCTACTTTTCGGTGACTCCTGCTATGTAAGGTAAACACGCCATCCTCTTCGTGGTTCTGTAGTTTTTCTCCAGTGTCGTCTTCTTCTTAGTGGCTCTCCTTATGTCGATGTCAGTGTAACCATTCTTCTTTAGTGCTTTCTCCAAATGTATCTTTTCACTGGTAAGATGTTGTTCGTCACTGATGGTTTCGGCTCTGGATAGCAATGTTTGTATTAATTCCTTTTTCTAGATAGATACATTTGGAGAAAGCACTAAAGAAGAATGGTTACACTGATATCGACATAAGGAGAGCCATTAAGAAGAAGACGACACTGGAGACAACTACAAAACCACGAAAAGGGATGGCGTGTTTACCTTACATAGCAGGAGTCACCGAAAAAGTAGGCCGAATTTTGAAGAAACGCAACTTACAAGTATGCTTCGGGACTGCAACGTCGATCCAGCAGTGTCTACCGACCGCAAAAGAGAAGATACCCAAGGGGGGCACAGAAGGTATCTACAAGATAACATGCCAATGCGGATAGTGCTACGTCGGACAAACAGGAAGAGCCATCGACATAAGAATAAAAGAACACGAGAGGGACGCAAGATTAAGAAGGACCGAGCAATCAGCGGTGGCAGAACACATGCACGACACCGGACACAAAATGGATTTCAAGAATGTAAAAGTAATAACTACCACCGAGAACTACGGAAAGACTCATCAGGAAGCCATAGAAAATAGAGAAGAATAAAACCGTTAACAGAGAAGAAGGGTACCACCTTAGCACACGTGGAAGAGCCTACTACGAACCGTCACGGTCAATGGAGCGGAAACTACACGGTTGGATGCACCAGGGGTGTATATAAGAAGAATGTCGGGCCATGGAGAATCAATTCAGTTATCCTGAAGAAGCTGTCAGTATGAACAGCGAAAACGTCGAGCGAAAGCTTTGACCACACGCGAAACCGCAAGAAAGCTGTAATTATAGTTACACCGGCCGTGAAAGCCTACGCAGTGTTTTTCTATATTTGCTTTCAAAGTTCAGTAAAATTGAGACGTTTCTCCATATAGAATTTAGGGTGTAATTAAAAAGACTGTACCACAAGCAAATGCGCTTAATTATTGACGTCATTATAATATTTTTATACATTGCTAAGTGTATTATTTAGTGGCATTACTTATTATTGAATAATGTTTACCTGTCACAAGAAAATTAATTGTTCGTAACAGGTAATCGGATTATAAAAATTTGCCTTAAGTAGAGGATTAAGTTTAGTCCTACACAACCCTACACGGTAATTACCTCATTTATGTGTAAATTAGCTATTTGGCTTTGTAAATTCAAGAAAATTAAGCTGCAATATTTGCCTATTCAAAACATATAAAGAAAACTCCACTTGATACCCGATCAGTTGAAACTCAACTTTGAGTCGAAACTTTATGCAGATTATTCTGTGCGCTATTTTCGAAATTCCTGACGTTAGAGTGGTTGTAAAAGATTGTGTTTTTGTTGCAATAGTTTTTTTTTTGAAAAGTTGTAACATAATGGACGCGAAGAAAATAAGTCGATTGCTATTACACGAAGTGAGCTATGAAGAATGATGATAAATCGACTGAAAGTAAGAAACGAGCAATGTATCGGTTTATACTTGATACATACGTGCTTGCCGGAGAAGATAAATCGAGTAAAAATATTTTGTGTTGGCTTGAACACATGTTTTTTTCCAAGATATTTTCAATATTGGAAATCGTTCAATAGAACATCAAGTGTTTTTATGAAAAAGCATAATGTTTGGCTACAAGAAGAAATTATTTTTCCTGAATCTGTTTACTGCGATCGACCATCAACTTCGGGTATTCGAGGTCATCCTTCAAAGAGTTTTGCTGAAAGTTGTGTTGTTATAAAAAGGCGTAAAACCGAGGAGCTCAGAAAAAGTACTTCCGTGGAAGAACTTGTGCATGTTACTGCAATGAAAGTCGAGATAAAAGTACTGCCGATTTGATAATTGAAAGTACATCAACTACACCAACTAGAGGCAAACGTATAATAGAAAAATGGAGGAATCCCGAACAAGAACAAAATGCCATAACACCTGAAGAGGCTTTATCATTTATTTATTATCTCGGGTGTTTTTACGAAGCAGCAATATATGCTTATTAGAGCAACAGCTTTAAAACGTGGTTGCAAATTATATCCAAGTTACCACGATATTCTAAAAGCAAAAAAAGACGTTTTATCCTGAAAATATTACAATATCTGGCAACCATGTGAAGTGCGTTTGCAAAATTTACTAAAGAAAACTTGTGAAAGTCTTTTAAAAGTGGTGGAACCTGAAAATGCAAACTTAACTTTGATTTGCAAGTGGGGCTTGATGGTAGTTCCGAGTTTTCCACATATAAACAAAAATTTTAAAGTGAAGGTGTAAAAGATGACAGCATATTTATGACTTCTTTAGTGCCATTGAGGCTAATTGACAATGAAAATCATGTATTATGGCAAAATCCTCCACCATCTTCTGTTAAATTTTGCAGACCTTTAAGAATGCAATTGAAACTGAAGAAATCGCTAAAAATGAAAAATTATATATATATCTAACATGTCAAATTCAATGCATTAAGGAGTGCTTTTGACAAACAAATACTTTGAATTTGCAAACTAAACTGTATAATTTGTATAAAAAAATATTTTTCGTACTTGTATTAAGTGATATCAATTTTTCGCATTTACGGGTTGTATTTTTAGGGTAGGTTTTACAAATTCGCGTTTTTTATGCATAGTTTCAGATTCAGCATACCCAAAAACATAAATCTACTCAACTTTTAATGTAAAATTTGTGAAAACTAAAGAGTAAACAATTTTTATAATTTTATTTTTTATTTTTTATAATCAAAAATATCTGTAAGTTATGCAGCATTGAATTCTGTAAAATTTTCGTATAAAAGACTTGTTCCTAAGATCAAAAATAGAGCTGTAATAATGACACAGTCTTCGATGGGACACCCTGTATCTTCAATCAACTGACGAGATGATCACTTCATAAAATGATATCTGGGCGAGATGACAAAAGAAAACAACATCATCCCCCCTTGACATCACGAAGAAACCAAGTGGAATGATCGGTGTAGAGAGAGAGTGCGACAGATTAATAGAGATAAATATTTATATCTCGTCTGTCTCTAACCTCAACAACGTAGGGGAAGTGATTTTAATCGCAAGAGGGTGTACTCAGCGAACCGGCGTTTCCGGAAATTTTTATCTCGCCCAGACGCGAATCGATTTGACATCGGATAAACATGTTTCTTTCTTTTTATAGTGTATCTTTATGATGCGTCAATTTCCCCACCACCAATACAGGTGGTGTTGTTCTCTGAAGTAAAGCAACTGGACGGGTGGCGTATTCGTCTAGCACCAGCAAATATTAAATCGCGATTTTCCATTTTACAGAGTGAAGGTGTACCATGACAGAAGCACTATGCATTTTTTTTCTGCCTAAATGCCTGATTTAGGAGTAACGCCTGCTACAAAGTTTGCGCGATTTTTCAATTTTTAGGAATACGGCAAATGGATAAATGGTCAATTGTTTTTAGGAATCATTGACACAAAATACGCATTTTTCAAGTATCCTAATTTCTCTTGAGTATCAAACTGTGGTAATGCTGTTTTTTAGTTTCTGTCACCAAATAATACTTCGTTGCTTGAGCTACCAGCTTGGACCATGAAGTTATTTCTGGTTTTGATTCCTGTGACGTAATCCTTAAACCTTCTTCCTCTGAAATGGTTATTACGTTATGAATGCAAGCGTCCCACACTAAAACGATCAGTGGCGGCTCGTGGTCGGAAACGTAGGGTGTTCACAAAATCAAGAACATGCAAATTTTTAACTAAAATCCAATCATTTTTTTCGTACATGTCCTTCTTAAATTTTCTTGTAAAGTCTCTAAATTTGACCTTCGTAGTTTGCGTCAAATTAAGTTCTGGTTTTGGTCCGCCCACACTTTTAACTTGAATTTTTTGTTCATAACTCAAACGAATTAAAATTGTCTTTCAAATATTGCACAGTAAGACTGTTCGCATCCATAGGTCTTATTTATATATTGTTTAGTGTTTACTTACAATACTACTTTGTTTGTTTTGTGTGCATTTCATTATTTTTTTTACGTACTGTATATTTCGTTTCATTACTTTTTTTACGTACTATATATTTTCTTTTTTGTTTGTCGGCTGCAGCAAAGCGCATTAGTGTCGGCTTTTTGCAGAGGGATTTAGCGATGCGGCGTAGTTTTTAACTGCGGCTGCGCTGTTGCCAATTTATTTTTGTTTTTCTAAAAAAAATCAATTATTATTTATATCTTTGAGGGAAATGTACGTTTTTTGGGAACAGTTAAAGATTTACGAGTTTAAGTTTGTGATTTTATGTGCGCGGGTTTAATAAACGTATTGCTGTAGATGAAGTGTACCTCAAACGAAAATTTAAATCAGTGTTTTAAATAAGATAGTTTTTTTAAATAAATATATTGCCTGATTTCCTTTTTTTTTACAAAGTTAAATTTAAGATATTTATAAATTAACACTAAGTATTTAAATTGTTACAACCATGATTATTGTGTTAATTATATCAACTTTTATCATCTACAATTTCTTGAAAATCTTCTTATACCTAAAACTAAAATATAAAATTAAATTTAATACAGACCTGTATTAATTACTCATCTAAACTGCACGAGTGTGATTAAACATTGAGCACTGGCTTAATATCAGCAACAAATTAATAGATTAATATATTAAAATTTTTAAATTCCAAGCAAAAGAAAACAACAACATGTGAGCCACCCGATATCTATATCACACTGGCTCTCTCGCTCACACGTACGAAGCAGAGAGACAGAAAACAAACAAAAAACCTGGAAACAAATCCGTCCAATACGAAAAAATATAGCAATAGTGAAATAAATAATATAATGTGATGTATAGTCACGAAAATTCTGTATAAACTTAAAGTATAAAGAATACACCGTTATCCTAAAATATCAAAAACAACTTTCAAATTGAAAATAACATTAAATTAAGAAATTTATTCAAATAATTGTTTTTTTTTTTAATAAAAAACTACAGCGGTACTTATTTAAAAAATAAAATAATACGCACCCTTGGTTTCATTCTAAAACTGTCACCAACAAACAGTATTAGTTCTTATGGTAGTTACGACCTGTGAACGGTGAGTCATTCATAAACAAAACATATATAATATAGTTTATCCGTAAAACACAATATCTGAACGTTGATCTCGATCGATTTGTTAACATGACACAGGAGCACACTCAATTTGTGCACCGTTCATATGGAATCTGCAGCATCCCTCCCCACCTCGGCTACGTCCTTTATGCGGCTAGGCATTGGATAAAATCAACGTAGTCCCGCCTACTCGGCACACGTGCTCCGTCGTCGGTCGCTTGCTGACGATGTACATACATATGTATAGAAAGGAACGTCGCGTCGTTTATTCGTTTCGCTGCGTTATATTTCACGAATACCCAGGTAGCACCAAATATTAGTAAAATATTTTATTTTGCCAATACATATTTTATATAGGAAGTGACAGATTTTTTTTTATTTCATAAATATTGCTAACTAATATTTCTCGCATATTATCCAATACATATGTAGTAATATTTATTTCTTATATAGGTATATATATTTTTTCAATATATATTCCATATAGGAATGACAGATTTTTTTTTTATTTCGAAAATATTGTAATTAATATATAGAGCATATTGAGAAATACTGGTTTTCTTATGTTGCTTTAATATTGCTAATCCATATACATGTGGATGGTCTCGTGAAAGTATCTGCTATATGATTTTCCATTTGCAACAATAATTATAAAGCATTGATTTAAATATCAGAACTCAAATCTGATCTCAAATCGAATAGGAAACAATTTGGATCGAGTGTGATTTCAGTTAGGATGTTGACGCTAATAAAACTTTTAATTATTGCTGTAAAACTTAGAAAAATTACATATGAGATTATGTCACAACACACATTCCTATGTAACAGTAGAACCTCCAGTATCCGGACTAATTGAAGGCTAACAAATGTCTGGATAATGAAAAATCCTGATAACCGAGAAGACATAAAATATTACATATGAACTTTTTTTGTCAATATAATTCTGGTAATGAGAGGTTCTACTGCGAAATAAAAAATATGGATAACAATATTTAAGCAACACAAGATAACCAGTAATTCTCAACATACTCTACATATTAACAACATACATACACAAAAAAAAGGGTTAATGCTGGACGGCATACTTCTACAAGATAAAAAAGTGTGCTAAATTTTTTTATTTCAAAGATTAAATAATTCAAATGCACATTACTTAGATATTACAAGATTTTGATTGCGCTAGGTATACTGATACTGTCTTTTTAATGATTCATCTGGTACCTCGTATGTCGATCTCATCCTTGTGGCAACTGGATTAAATTTTATACAACAATTGGACATTGTTTATCAGCAAATATTCCATAACAACAATCGCCTCAAGACATCTGCAACACATCAACTTTTGTATAAAAACATCTTACTACTCATATACTGTACAACTTACCACTAAAACTGGGGTGCTCGTAGAACTTAGACCGCTGATAGCTAAAATCGAAATATTCACGTAATATATATTTTTGGCAGTATTTTAAACCTTGATGGAAGTTTTTATGCAGCTATTGTATTAAGGAAACAAAATTTAATAAAACAATACAAAACATGTATATAATTATTGCAATTATTGTCTACTTTTAAAAGCCTTGCCTACTGTATCAACGCTGTCATAACAGCATTCGTCTCATTCTCGTTGTTTCATCCTTCTGTCATCTTTCTACAAAAAAATCTTGTTAATGTACTGCATCGTGTAACGTTCTTCTTAGCTATCAACTTACTGTTTTTTGCTATATTTTGCAATATCCCCAATATGTTCACCGATATTTTGATATTTGAAGGGTCCACGGGAATAACGATCAAAGTCCATTTTTTGTGAAAATGAGATAAGGGTGCCATTTTGTAGGAAATTCTGAGTATTATAATAATGCGCGTTCAAATTATTTCAAAAACGGTCGTAGTCCGTAGAAAACAAAGTTGCTATAATGTAGTTTCGTGTTAAACTTTAAGTGTCAAACTTTAAAAATTCATTTCTCTTATGTATGAATATTGGATTTGATCGTTCTTCCCGTGCACCCTTCATTTGTTATGCATATCTCCATTCTGTAGGCTGCTAATTTCATATTTTTTAAGTGTGTGTTTGACCAAATGATACTTATGACAATTTCGAGTTGGACGACATACCTCTATCCTGTAACATTATTTTTGTAAACAAGCAGTAACACCTGCGTTGTAACAGTTCTTAACTTCTAATATTAAATTTATAATTACGACACTTACCAGTTGTCAATTATAACCAGTGCAATGTTTATTCACGACTTCTGTTCTTATAACCCACAATCATGGACCATAAAACTACACACCACTGCTATGACTCTACTCACCACTCACGTGATGCACACGTGCTTGTCGCTTGTTTACGATACGATATATGCACTAACTCACGTGACTCAAAACAGCAAGTAGGATTGGACAACCGCAGATGAAAAAATTTGTAAAACCTAAAGCCAGTAATTTAATAGTTCAAATACAAATTAAAATAATAAGAGAAAGATATTAATTTTTGTTAAAATAGAGTATATTTTGTACATGCGTTATTCTACTTAAAAATATATTATTAATTCTTTCAATATTACGAACACGAATTATATATAAATGTTTAAGATATTCGATTAAAATGCTATTAGAAGCCATGAATTAAAATTTTTAATAGATAACCGAAATTATGACCAACCCAATCTGTGCTTTGTTTTTTACATGAATATCCCAAAGTGTAACAAAACACTACTTTTGTTGGTTAAGTAAAACCTGATAATATTTATCATGTATGTAGATATAATAGTTGTTAAATATTAAATTCATGTTGTATAAATATTGTATGCTATACATGATTATATTTCCCATATAAAATAATATTAAATAAATATTTTCGTAAAACCAAAATAAGATATTGGAAAACGATTATAAAATAAATATTCAAAAAATATTTTGCAATCAATATTAAACTCGCAATATTTTATAAATATTGCTTATATGTTGAATGTTAACTTTGGGTTTGGAATGTGTGATATAAATATTGTTTCCATGTATAATAAATATGATTTTTAAATATATATGCACAGTTATAAATAAATATTATATAAATGTGTTGTTTATGTTGGAAATATTTCTCATACATATAATATTTGTAAAATATAAAATAGATATTTTATAAATATTGTGTGCTACCTGGGTATATTCAGATCGAGTAATAGATTTTATTAGTTTGTAATCGACGATTTGTTTAGGGGGTTCACGTGCTCCATGTGCTCCTATACAGAAACCGCCACTGAAAACGATACTATTATCATTGGTAAAAACATCTTAAATCGATAAAGAAGGCCTATACCATCGTCAGAGCATCCGATGGAGGTATTATTTCTTATCTGAGATTAACGATATCGAAAAAAAGTAAAATATTATGAGATGCCTTAAGTAGATTTCGCATCAATGTCACTGTCGCGTTAGGCATCCCCTCGTAATACATATATGATATACGTATAACGCGTGTATTCAGAACGGTTATCTGGAAATTTCACGTGAAAACGGGTTTCTAAACGTAGCCCTTGACGGCCGCAACTCAGAGTAAGTAGTTTTAACGCGGGTTATTTGGAAGGGTGTATAGAAATCCGCCGGTATTCGCCAGCATTGTCCCGTAATAGAACAATATCGTAATATAGTTAAGGGGCGACATCGATAACAATGGCGTAACTGCAAAACAACAAAGAATTTTCGCGGTAATGTGTCAATCAATGTCGCTATAGCTATAAGTAATGGCGTTCGAGTTACGGCGGCAATATTCGGAAGTTAAAATATAAAGGCGAAGAAGGAGCGAATCACCCACCAAAACTTGACGATCATGGTGACCTCGTCAATTAAAATGGCGAATTATTGGTGTTGATGAAACCGACAATTTAAGAATATCGCGTAAGTGAGATTATTTTTTGAAAAAGAACACTTCAATAGGTATTAATAATATAATTTAATAGGACATATATGTATAGCGATAATAAAATAAAATTTCAACTAACGGTTTTTGAGAAAACGCCTTCAATGCTATTATTATGTACAGTGTCCTCCAGATTTAATGTCTACCCCTTGCAACGACCGCATAGCAAGGTCAAGTACTTCGGCTCAGCTCAGATTCGAAGGCATAAAAAGAGCACACAGGACTGTTATCCTTATTGAGTAGGATGTAATTATATTTTTTTTATATTATTTCTATAACCAATGAAACATTTGAATATATTAATCTATTGGGTGTTATTACAAGTTCACTAAACCGTAGCTGTTTCTATTCCTTTAAAATTTGTTTTTGTCTTGGTATTATTTGTTCATATCTGTTTTTATTGTATGCATTTATTTCTCATTTATGTTGTATATATATATATATATATATATATATTGCTAATACTAGTATCGATACGGGTATGGGATAGTCTTTGTTTTTTTTTTATAAAATTACTAACCAATACAATTCAATACAACTTACATAGCAGAATGACAAATAAAAGCATTCGGCTACTTAAAATGTATAGAACTGTTAATAATTAATCCCATCGTATTGAAACTATTACAATCAAAGCCCGGCGGGAATAGTTCAAGGTCGTAGAAAGAGCCCTTACTCATTCCCCCCAAGTAGGCAGCGTATACAAGTAGTGAGGTGGCCAGATACCGATTGCAAATGCGCAGCAGTCGGGCATTACGACTTATACTACTATGAGATTCAAAATGATTGTCAATTCCGCTCCTATAGATAGTAGCAGGGTGTAGGTATATGCCGCGTGTTTGTAATGAAGGTTTGAACTAAGTCAGTTTTGGAACATAAGAAAGTAAACGGATTTGTCATAAATAAGGAAAAGTTTCTTTCAAAAGTATAATATTAGTTTAATATGTATTTTACATTAAAAAAAAAATTTGTATTAGAATTAATAATTCGTCAGTTCTACAAGCACCTGCAACGCCCATAATTAAAGCAGCCTATAATTACATCATGTAAAGGTAATTTATATAATAAATTTCGAACAGTGGCAAGTGCTGCTTTACGAATTTCAGCTGGTGTGTACGACAAATTATCATTGTCTGTGATATCATTCGAAATATTGTATAGAAATGTTTATAATATATATTTATGATATTAAATTTTAATTAAATTAGTTTTATTTACTATTGCCGAATACTTAAAATAGTATTCAAACCAATTTTCTAATATTTCTGTTATATTTATATCTTCAAATATTTGTTATATTAGTATATATAGTATATTTCAAATCAAGGGAGGAAAATGCTATTCCAAGCCTTGCCCAAGACTTGCAATAGCACTTTCCTCCCTTGGTTTGAAATATACTATAGTAATATAACAAATATTTGAAAAACATATAACAGAAATATTAGAAAATTATATAAAATAAATGTTAAAAAAATAATATAAAATAAATATTAAAAATACATATAAAAGAAATATTAGAATATCATATTAAACTCATATTACAAAGTAATATGCATAAAATATTTAAAAAACTGTCGTTTATGATATAAAAAAAAATATTTAATTTTTATATTTATTTAATATTTTTGTGCTACTTGGGATATTTCAAACCTTTATTCAGATTCGTTCCTGACAAATCATATTTAATCTGGTTTATTAATGTGAGCGCATTCATTGAATCAGTATTACGATGTTAAGATAATTATCGAAACTTAGACATTGTAAAAATAAATAATAACAAGAAAGGAATATAAAAAGAAAACATTTTTTCCTAAAATAATTATTAAAAACGATTATTTGCGATGATGAAAGGGTTCATCAACATTTCGAATGTGTGGGTACATGGCATAAGGAGAGCTAGATGCGAAAATTCTATTCTCCCTTTATTGCTTTTTATGTTACCGGCTGCTTTTCCCGTTTTCCACCCGCCTCGGCTTTTCGTTCCAATTTTATCTAGTAAGTAGGAAATATTGTAAGGCTTAACGTCGTGCGGCAGATAGTATTTTTTTTCAATTACTTTAATTGAGAACATCTCCGATAGGGGCTAATATAAATTACCCGGAATGAACTCTCATACCAATACGGTTTCCATCTTTTATACCTATGTTAAAGGGCCGGCGTTTTTAAAATCGGCAAGATTCTACACAATTCCACCACGCTGAATATAAATTACAAACTTTCTCTTGTAATAAAATTAGATAGATCCTGCATATCTCCTATTTGATAGTCCTTGCAATCTGAGATACTCTATTCTTGTCTCCCTCATTATCCACAAATGAAAAGGACGATGGTCTAGGAAACATTGGATTAGAATAAGGTTGAAGTGGGCCACGTACCTCTCTCTAATTGAGGAGTGTCCAGGCATAACTTAACAAGTCCAAATTTCTTCTAGAATTGAGTTACACAATTGGAAAAAAAAGTTTTTACGCAAAACTAAATAAGTCTGTTAGTCTGAAATAACTCCATCCCAGATAACAATTTAAGGTTTATACAAGCCTTTTTAAAGGTTGTTCCGACAAGGGAAAAAGCTTGTCAACATGCTTGTTATGGCAAGGATGCAAGGTTATGACAAGCTTGCTAGTTGACACAGGACAAGGTTTTTCCAAAGCAAGGTTACAGGTTAAGCTTGTCTGTAAAAGCATATGACAAGGTTGGAATGACAATGTAGAGCCAAGCTTTAGAGAAAGCCTGTACAAACCTTGATAAAAGTTTGTAACAATCAAAACAAAATAGGAATTGGATATTAATTTCTTCTTTTTCTTGATTTCTTAGTCATAAAAATATAGAAATGTACATTAATGACGTTTCGTTTTAATTTCAAGAGCTTTTTCAAGATATATGTAAAAATATAAATTATAAATGGTATACATTTTTTTTATTTAATAAACAAAACATTGTTTACTATGAATTTTGAATTATGATTTTATCATTTATTAAACAATTTACTTATAATTTACACCATTTACAATTTATATTTTTATATGTATACTTGAAAAAGCTTTTGAAATCAAAGTGACACGTCCTTATTAATGTACATTTCCATATTTTTGACCTAAAAACCAAGAAAATGAGGAAATTAATATCCAATTCCTATTTTGTTTTGATTGTTGTAAGCTCTTATCAAGGTTTGTATAAGCTTTCTCTAAAGCTCGGCTATAGTCAAGAAAAGGAGTTGGGTATATGACCTCTTCTTCATGTGACTTTGAAAATTACTAAAATATTTTAAGGAAAGATATAACCAGCAAACTGAAACCAAATAATAAATTTCGTACAAATAAACTTTATGTAACTTCCAAGTGTTTCCAAAATGTTTTTTACAAAATATTAGTAAACAAAACTCAGAGAGAATTTTATTAAATTAGATATAATTTGCGTTCTTTTTATTATTTTCGCATGCCGTCCATCGTCTCCTAAAATATTTTAATTGTTTTCAAAATCACATCTGTTTGCATCAAGTAAAATTGCTAGAATTCAAATAAAATTAGAATTTCAGAATTTAATAAAAAAAAAACTTCTACATATTTATATATACATATTTAGATTGCGTTTTTATATTTATATAGAAAAACACTATAATCTATTTTCCTTTGCCACCGTGTTGCCGCGATTCTCTGTAATAAAAAAAGGACAACTATTAAAAAATAAAACAATACCAGAGATGGGAAGACAGGGGAAACGGCTATCAGTTTCCCAAGAGTCAACAAGTCATCGTGGATATTATAAAAAGTAACTGTTTCCCCCGTTACTACAAAATACAAACTACCTTATTTTTACTATACTTAGTGGTTATTAAATAAAAACTCACCAAAAATAATTTTAAGCATTTCAGTCTTCTGGAAAAGGTTTTTTAAGCTTTTTCCTGTTAGAGAAGGATTTGCGTCAATATTGTCCTCTAGTGGTTTTTTTAGGATGTTTGATGTCAAACTCTTAACGTTCCTTCCATGGGTTGATATCAAATATCGAATCTGTAAATTTTTTGTTGGAATTAATTCAATAAATGAACGTGGTTTCGGACTTAAAAAAAGAACAGGTAATAATTTAAATAATATCAATTACTCACCAACTTTTTTTTCTCCAAGAAGAGTTTTCAACTATTTGATGGTTTACTAATGTCATAGAAGCTTCTATATTCGCTGAAAAAGAATTTCATAAGTTATGAAATTGATTTTCCTCTTAATCCTTATTAGTTACTATATAATGTCTGTTGTGTTGCGGCAGTCTGTTGGGCCAAACCTAAAACCGTATCCATTTTAGTTTCTAAACACTCTGCTATGAAAGAAAAATCTTCTAAGACCTTCTACATTACGCCTTGGTTTAATTTAATTTGGTGACACTCATTACTGTACTCGGTTCCTAAAAAATATTTGATAATATTAGAATGATTTCTTGAAATAAGAGATACAAATATATATATAATATTCTTATTAATTATAACACTGAATTTATATGTATATTTTTGAATTTATTGAAAAATCCTATTACACTGTCATTAAAACTGAAAAAAAAAACCTCAAACATTTAATTATTCATAATTTCTGAATTATATAAAATCAATTCAATTATTCTACAAGCTATCTAGCTAGCAAATATAAACTATAACTTTTTAAACTAAGTGCATTGGCTTATGCGCTTATGGTGTAGAAAATTAGGTTAGAATTATATGCAATAGTTGGGGCAATTTAATACGTGTTCTTTTTTATTTATTGTAAGTGTCGTTTACTACGGTATTCGCAGGAACGGTATATATATATATACTGTACAGTAGTAAATCAAATGGAAATTAGTAGAAAATATTATACCGAGTCTGGCCACGCACATCTCCATTTGTTTTCTCTGTACACAGACACAGTTTGATTCATCGGTTAGAATTATAAACTATTGATATTCTTGAAGCAACAATGCATATCTAGTAAAAGATATAAAATTAGGTAATACTTACTTTGGCATGAATGATGTTTTAAACTATTATACACTGAAATAGCTCAAACGCGTACGACACAACTGGACACAACAAACAATGGCGGTCGATGACAGAGTAGCGGAATGGCGGTTAAACCAAAAAAAAATCAATATTCGATAAACGATTGACGCCGAATCACTCCGGAAATACACGAAGTCACCGTACCATGATATAATAACTTTGTCGCAACCTTACATTAACCCCAGCATTAACCTTTTACTGTTAAGCTTGTCTGGACAAGGTAAAGTTAAGCAAGTGGCAAGCTTGTCGTAAGCTTACGTGTTATCTGGGATGGGTTATGAACAAAACACAAGTCTAATAAAAAAAATATTTCCTTAGAAACTTAGACTGTACGGTACTGTACATTGAAAGGATATCTACAGAAAATTAGGATCAACTCTGGAGGTACCAACTGTAGACTGTGTAATGAGAGGACAGAGGGAGCAAACTACATTCTGAGTGAATGCGAGATTCTCGACGCGCAAAGACAATTGGCAAGCCAAAAACAAACTCAGAGGATTACTTCGATCAAACAGACAGAGACCTGCACAGATTAGTGGAGAGTACTAGGATCGTCATCAAAGTAATCTTAAAGTAATCATCAATTTCATACGGTTCCAAGTTAATTAGCAAATTAAAGGTCCCTTTCTTCCTGGAATGGACAGAATTTGTTTCTGTTTGTAACATGAGCGCGGCCAGTATCATAGAGTAGGTCCGATTACCAACGAATTATAATGAGTCGAACTAATTTGAAATGTTCCACCTCCCCCCAAGGTATTCGCGTCATAAACGTCGACCGCCTGGAATTGTCAAAGAACTGGCGTGAATTGCTGAGATTTATCGGGGCAAACTTATTTTAAAAACGGAACCGAGGGAATACATTCTACACGCGAATCCTTTAATACCGGACGAAATACTATTATTTCTACCTCTAAATAAGGACGGCGGCGAACCTAACTCGATTGCAGGGATAATTAACTTAATGAGCTTAACAATTACAATGCTTAGCTGTTGATGAATTGTTATCGAGTTCCCAATTGCCGATCCCGATGAGGGGGTTGTTTTGTGGGGGTGTGCTGTTGTTTATCGAAGTTAGGGAATAGTAAATGTGACACATTCTCCTGTACGTTCCAATTAAAACTCCAGATTCCTACATCTTTCGATTCGGTATTGAATTGACTAATGATTATTTCCTGCCACGCGGCATTAACTCGGTGCCATAATTCTTCCCTATTTGTGGCATCAAGGGAATGTCGTAGGAGCCGGTGTCCGGTGTTCTGTGCGTGAGAGATCTAGCGGGCCATGAACGCTGTTTACGTTGCTTTCGGTTAAGAAAAGAATAGTTTGTTGGGCTGTATGAGGTCGAGTATTATCTAGTTTGCATGGAGGTTAATTTTACGGGTTTTACGTAACTAGTAGGATGTGGAACTGAACCATTCTATTGATCGTATTTCGATCGATAGTCGATCTTCGGCAGCCGTCTGACTCACATTTTATTTTTAATTCCATAACTTTTGTAGTTTGCTATTAATCTTGATTCAATAATACGAGTACCTTATTCAACATCAACTTCTATAATCCGACATGTCTGTCTGTCTAGCGACATCTATTGCGAATGTATCTAACTTAACAAAATATAAATTTAATATTTATTACAACAATAACCGATAGCCATTTTCTGCGTAACCAACAAATCTGTATTTAATTCCTTCATCATCCAGTTTTGACCCTAATTCATTTGGTACTTTTGCATAAGTTATACTCCTGAAAATACGCATATATCTCACATTTGGCTTTCTGCACACCGTGTATATTATTCAGTTTTTGGATTCTTCAGAAAATTCTGGACATATTTCATGTACAATTTCCTATACCTATCTTCAACTGTTTAGGAAATGTTAAGTGCTTTCAATAATTTTTTTGCAAAAAATAACATTAAAGAAAGAACATTTTTTGATTACAGAAATTTGCTACAATACACTCAAAAACTAATAAGTAATCTGTTTATTTCTTGATATTGTAAAAAGCAAAAAAAAAAAACATTCCTTTTTACCGATATGAAATAAACAAAACTGTAAATATTTTTGTTTAAAACGACTGGCCTTAGCAAATTGTTGCCTGCCTGCATAACAGTTTAGTTGTCAGTGTTATAGTCGTTTGAATTTCGTTAACTGCGTATCAGAAAAATGGTTCATTTAACAGAAATGCACAAAATAACAATTCTCTCTCTTATTTAGCGATACATAAATATTCAAGAAGTTGCTCTCTTATTTCATGAAAAATTTCCAAATTTGCCGCCTATATCCCAAGAGACAATTAGTAAAATAGAAAAGCAGTTTCGCGAGCTTGGACATGTAAGGCAGATGAAAAGAGCAGCTGCCAATGCAATAAGTGATGATAACAAATTGGATATTTTACTTGAGTTTGAGAAAAACCAACATACTTCTAGTCGACAAGCAGCCACAATCTTCGATGTTAGCCATTCATCGATTATTCGAACATTAAAAGAAAATAAAATGCATCCCTATAAAATGATAGCCAACTCAAGAGCTCACGGAAGACGATTATGATAGGAGAACGTGTTTTTGTGAACAAATGATGGCAATGTTAGATAACAATGTGATCCAATTAGAATATGTTTTGAACCATAATTCGTACGGAGTTTTTTATTTGTTTAAATAGACCTGTGTTATATTTGTTATGTAGGCCGCTGTTAGTACAGCATCTTTTCTTTATTCGCTCTAAGCAGACCACATTTTTTAATTTTCTTGAATGATATGGCATTGATTTCGCAGATTTTGTTCTCATTCTTATTAATAAAACTTAAACCATGAACTAAATTTAGATTGTTTATTGTTTTTAAAGATAATTTAAATGGCCATATCTTTTATGCCAAAAGGTCAAAAAGCCAAGGCACGACTCGAATCTGAAATTAAACGGGGCCAGTTTCGGCACCTATAGCAGTTTCTAAAGAGTACCATGTATAGCAGTGTTAGCGAAAGATCAGATGTTGTTGCAGAGGACGTAAGGAAGAGAAATTAACATGGAAATCCCGTTACATAATATAAAACGTGCCTCATAGAGCGATTTTTTTCCCTTTTGATGTTAAATCCGTTACGGATGGCGAATACGGAATTTTGAAATACGGCAACCGGCGATGATAATAATAATAATAATATCCCGAGACAACGACGCAGACTACGGAGGAAAGGCATCCCGCCTTCGACAAGCGGAGGCCGTGTAGCAAACTGCAGCAACTTAGAAAAGGATAGTGACAGAAACTAGAGATCAATACATAACTGTGAGACTATATGGCGCCCTAAAAGTTTCCTTTTATAATATGCGCGAAAGAAATCCACAGGTGTAAACAAGCGCACCAGCTTTGACGTTAAATTTTTTTAAGTAGACCTCAAAACCAGTCCACGATGTCGTATACTATACTCCATTCACTTTAAGAATGCAGTAGATAGCGCTGCGATCGGCGCCCAAATTACACCGAAGAATGAAAAATTAGCGGCAAATTCAAATTGTAAATTGTCAGTGTCATAAGTGAAAAAGTTTGGTTATCAAAATTTTGTAATAATAGGAAAGGATAACATGAAATCACTACGCTTTTAATAGTTTATTTAGAATGTTATAGTCATAATATAAGGTGATAAAATAATACAAATAAAGTAACAGTGAATACATTTCGGGAATCTTACGGGGGTAGTTAACGATAGCCAAAAAACTTGTCCAATCTCGGTGAAACTATGTTTATTCTATTCCATATGCGACGTTTCGACAATTGCAATTCGTCTTTATTAAGCTTTAAGTATAATATATTAATTTATAAAACACAATAGAGGATGAAAATCAAATTACGATTAAAATAAATTAACATGTGGCCATGTAGTATAGTAAGAATAAAAATTAATGCACATAATGTTAGGATAATAATTTAAAATGAATTTTCTATGGACAAATCAGTCAAGACTAAAACATGTTAAATGTTAGTTGTCAAGTAATATGCCTAGACTAAATACAACGTAGAAACAAATGTACTTCTTAAAAATTGTACAACAACAATAAAGCAGACGCAACATAATAAAAAACGATAAAAACACCTTAAGGTATAAGTATGAAAATATAGCATATGCCTAAATATAATGTAAGTTTAATTGCGTTTCTGGAAACTTCAATTTCAATATATAATAGTTAGAACAAAATGCACGTTTCAATTTATCATTCAGAATCAGATTCTAATGACAGATCTGATGATGATGAGGTATTTGCTGTTATGATGAATTCTTCGATCATATCTTCAACAACATTGTCGAGTTGATACATCTTATTTTCTTCTTCAATTACATGTTTGATGCAATTCCTCCATGCACTACTATCTACAATGTTAAGCCCCTCAATAAGTAAGGTTTTCACCTCAGGGTAATTTAAAAGTTTTGTTGTTAGCTGCGACATGATGCTTTACTTGAGCCCAAATAAGCTCAATGGGGTTCAGATTGCAGTGATAAGGAGGCAATCTTAAATTGTATGACCACTGTCTTCTACCATTTGATCAATAACATATGGATGGGATTATCGTTAATATATTTTCTTGCAAGTTCAAGCAACTCAACCTTTAACAAAGTGTTGTCAACAATAATTCCTTTTGCAAGAAGCCATTCAATTAATTGTTGCTAATGCCATGATAGGCTTTTTTTCTGTTTCTGACTGAGTGGTAGGGAGCATTATCCATAATAATAACAGAGTTTGGTTCCAGAAAAGGAAGCACATTTCTCATCCACTCCGTGAACACTTGGCTGTTCATTTCTTCGTGATAATCTCCAGTTTTCTTGGATTCGAAGAAAAGGAGACCGTTTTCAAGGAAACCATCTTCGCTACCAATATGTAATACAATTAAACGTTTTCCTTTTCCTGAAGGGTTTTTCAGTCCCGTTGAAACTCCTTCCACAAATGCTTGTCTTGCAGTGAGTACTGTGGTGTCTGCCCATATTTTTGCTTTGTATGACTTGCATTAACCCAAGTTTCATCCAAATATATATCTTTCTACCACTAACACGAAATTCCGAATGTTGTTTAAATATTGACGCCTCCATAATACAATATCTTGTCGTTCTATTAAAACACTATTGCCACTTCGCTTCATCCACTTAAATCCTAACTTTTTTAAAATTTTTCAGAGCGTCGTTCTTTTCAATATTGGCAAAGTGTCATCTGCATTAATAACCTGTAAGATACAATGCGATGAAGTAAATGTAAGATAAATGGATAATATTATATTTACACCCAATAGTTTTGTGCACGTAGGTAATTCGTTCTGCAAGAAAAAGGAATGTACGTGTCGTCTAATTGCTGACCTATCTGCTTCGTCAAGGAATCATATGCACTTTGACGAAGACGTTTTTTAGGGGTGAACTGATAACTCCTGTGGTCTCCTTTTCTTTTACAATATCCCACACTGTTCTTTCACCCACCCCAAGTTGCTTTGCAGTCAATTTAATTGCTGCCGATTTAGAACTGTCCCGCTTAAGCTCCAGATACAAATTATAAGCCATTATCCTTTGCTTACTGCCAATATGTTTTCCCTGAGGATTTTTTGATGACCCTGCAGGTAGATCAAATACCTCTTCATCTGCCATACTAAAATTGATGTAAAATATACTATGTCATCACTATCATTTTATATAGTTATTTAAACAATACCTTCAAATATTCAACAGTACTCAGTAGAGCTCTAAGAAGAACTAGTTTTGTAACAATTTGCTTATAAAAATTACACTAACCACACGAACGACACAGAAAAGCAATAGACCTTAGTCTAAAATTCCCCGATAGGATTTTCCGTGTGGAAAAAGATAATTCCGGGTCGCTTTGAAATTTTTACATAATTCACTTCGAAAACAATATCTTGCGTTTCAAAGGGAGGCGCGTAACACTACCACTAAGCAGTTTAACAAAAAAAAAGTTTGGCTTTGCTAATTAATTTCGAAGGGAGATTTTCTTCTACAAAAAAAAAAAAAATAAAAGGAAAACACCAAAGGAGGGAATAATGCTGACAAGATAAAGAAATTATGAATTAATTAAAATGTAATTCCGGCCCTTTGTTCTTTCCTTTCTTAATTTACCTTTTTAATTATGTATATTGTTTGATATAATAGGTGAAAATGTCGGGTCTGTACGTGTGCCTCTGGCGTGCCCTTCTGAGGTTAAACGTCATGTGATATTTGAAAGGGAGATTTTTTTTTTTTTTAATTAGATCATCCCCTTTTGTTCTCTTTTTGAAACTCTAACGAACCTCCCGAAAATTTAAAGTCCTTAGAAGAAGGGACGCTAATTCGTTAATTACTCACGAGAAGGACGATCCCGATCAGAGTAGTAGCGACCCTAGTACAGGCCTGTTTATATGAAATAACGGGGTTCGCATCATATTTGCGCCCAACTACAGGATGACAAAAGGAGTATTTAAAGAAATAAACCCGGTAAATATTTACTCTAATCCGTCAAACTGGGGAATACGTTATTTGAATATGCCTACAGTTATACTTTACTCAAAAACAGATGGCACATTCGCACAGCCGCCCACGTTTTCGTTTTGCGTCCTTCCAAAAATACGCGCTCACCGTCCAAATCTTCATTCTTTTATTTTATTTTATTTTTCCTGTTGAGCGGATAATGTTAAGCCGATTTGACGGAGTTATTGTGTTGGACACAATTTAAATACACTTCCGCTTTTGTTGTTACGAGTTGTGGTATTATAGATTCTTCTGTTTCATTTTGGTAGGACTGTGTACCATTATCGTCACACATAATGTTCGGTCTTTGCCGTATATCCAAGCCTCGGTCACAGTCTATCGTACCCAGTGTATCGCGGAGGCGCGGCCTATCAGACCTGGGTAATTACATGTACTTTAAAAATAATTATAATTACAAAGTACTTTTTTTAAAAAAAAGGAACTAATTACAACAACAAAGTACGTGTCTTAAAAAAGAAATTATATGCATTTAATTACAATTACAATGAAAATAGAATTATTAATTACTTTTCTAATTATTTGTTGGATATAAAAAAAAATTACTTATGACTACAGACCGGATTATATGCAAAGAAAAACTGGAATAATATGCGCATATACAGTGAGGTGTAATTGTTACCCCCCCCCCCCCCCCCCCTGAAAACCTTGATGGTATGAGATAGAGCAATGAAACAAAAACCAAGTTGAAATTAGAGATAATTTGTGATTTTTTCCTATATAGAGATACGCACATGGCTTCTGATGTAAAATAGAGGGCGTAGCTATCTTTAAAATTTTAAATAGGAAGTAATTTCATTTAGAAGCTCATTTGGAAGATATTTCTATTACTTTTATGGTAATGCAAACAGTTTTACGATTTTCGAAATTTTTACCAACTTATCCAAGATTAATAATTGGAGTACTTACGTTACTTTTTCGATAGCCCTCGTATTCGCTTTTTGGATATAGTGTACAGAAATCTGTAATTACAGTAATCTGTAACATAGACAACTCACACACATGACACATACACTGACAGATAAGACACTTTTGCTAAATTTTGCAAAACGTCATATTGTAAATATGTCATATTTTACAGCAACGCTTCCTAAGTCACATAAAACCACAATATTTATACGAGGGCTATCGAAAAAGTAACGTAAGTATTCCAATTATTAATCTTGGATAAGTTGGTGAAAATTTCGAAAACGTAAAACTGTAGTTTGCATTACCATAAAAGTAATAGAAATATCTTCCAAATGAGCTTCCAAATGAAATTACTTCCTATTTAAAATTTTAAAGATAGCTGCGCCCTCTATTTTACATCAGAAGCCATGTGCGTATCTCTATAGGCAAAAAATCACAAATTATCTCTAATTTCACTTGGTTTTTGTTTCATTGCTCTATCTCATACCATTCAAAAGTTATCAGGGGGGGGGACCATTTACGACCTCACTGTATATGCATCGATTTTTGAGAAAATATGCATAAACCTGGGGCATATATGCAAAAAAATTGCGACAATATGCAAAATTTTTACATAAAATAAATAAGAGCAGAAATTTAAACATTAACTTTATTGCACAAAATTTTTCTAAAACAATTTAAATTAAATGTTTTTCAAAATTGTGTAAAAGAAAGTTTTGTCTTCTATCAGAATACATATGTTTCGAAATAGAAAAGCTTCTTTCAACATCCACAGATGTAATTGGTGCATTTTTTAACTTTGCTATACATTCTAAACTAAAATTAAAGTCGAAATCGTTTACTGTTTCACCTTCCAAAATTTTCTTAACTTTCTTCAATTTCAAATACCCCGCATTTTTATTTATCACTTTTTTTAAATTTATCGTATATAGAATTACCTATTGTACCCTTAACCTTCTTATATAGCATATCAAATTCGTCTACTATTTCGACTGATTCCGAGAGCGACATCCCTTGCGTTTCTAGTTTACGAATGGAACTTGATACAAAGCTATAATTTGACTTAATATACAAAAGGTTTTGTAGCAATTCTGTTGATGTTACTATCTTTTTACAGTTTTTTTAGAGCAATGCAATCAGCAGTGATTTCAAGAATTACATTTTTTATTCCTTCAAAATTATCGGCGAAAAACATTGCAGCCTATAACCATGTACCCCATCTCGTAATAATCGGTTCAGGAGGCAACTTAACACCGGGAAGTCGCTCCTTATAAAATTGGATTCGTAGAGGTGCTTTTAAAAATACTTTTTTGACATTGCTAATTAAATCATTAATCAAAGGGAATTGATTCCTAATGTCTTAGGCTACATGATTGAACTCATGAGCTAAACAAGTGGTGTGAATAATGTTACTATAAAAAAATTTTAAATTTTGCGCGGTTTTTATCATGTATGGTGCAGCGTCGGACAACATTAGCAAAATCTTTTCACAAGGTATACTTCAAGGTAAAAAGAAATTTGAGAAACCTTCTTGAACGAATTGGGGAATTATCACATTATTTGTTTTTTGAAGTTCTTTACAATAAATTAAATATGATTTACCTACAATATCTTCATGAAGAATTCCTATTAACAAATTGGGCAATATAACGGCCACACTTATCCGTACTTTCATCTATCATGATATAAATAACATTATTCCTTACCAATTGTTGAATTTCTGCTATTGTTTGCTGGTAACAAGATGTGACATAATTTTTTCGTAAGGCACTTTCGTCAGGTATATTATGTTTGCAATATTTTTGCAGAAATGATTTCAAATTAACATTGTTTAATCTTGCTAATGAATGGTACGTTAGACGAAATTAATGCGTTACACAGATCCGTATTATATTCTTCTTGTTCTGAGTTTCGTGAAGTTGATGCTACACATTGACGTATAGATTGCTGCACACATGCGGATCGCTTTAGTTTTTCACATTTTCCACTATGTGATGGAGTTTTAGCGTATTGATCAATCAGGTATTTTCTCTCAGAAGACACCTACAACAACAATTGTCATTTTATATCAAAAGTTAAAGAATTTAAAAACAATTGTAAAGCTTTTAGTAAAATTAAACTTATCAGTTTACTGCAGGCTTTTTTTTTAATAGAGGGTGGACCACAGAAGGTTAAAAAAAGTAGTGTAAAACTAAACTATTAATATTAGGGTGATGTTACATTGCGACCTAAAAGATTTATTGTGTTCAATTGAGAGTGTATGTTGATATGTTAATTTTAACAATATATTGTTATGCAAACGTCTTCTTCCGCTTCAGGTAAGGTTTAATATTTTCGGCCTCCACAATCAGTTTTATTAAAGTATTTTGTAGTCAAAAAAGAATAATTAGATGAATGGTTGCGGTTAACCATAGAAGTCATTGTAAGCCACTCTTTCAACAACTACAGATATTGCCGCTATCCTGTTTATACGTATACGAATTAGCTTTATTCGTTTGGAAAAAAACGTTGGTAACTCCAAAGCACAACACCGCTTTCTATGAGAACGGTCCGAGATATAGAGCAATCAAAGTATAGAATAAATTACCATCTACAATAAAGGAAGCAGTCATTCAATCATTTAAAAGTCGACTGAAAGCATACTTAATAGAAGAATGTTTTTATTGTGTAAATGAATTCTTAACATCTGCGCTATTGTAAGTTTATGTGATTGTTTTGTTTGTTTGTTTTGACGAAACCTCTATCCCTTTGAATCTATGGTAAATAAACACTATTATTATTAAAATAGTTTTACTGAAGGATCACTTTGCAAAAATGTGTCGTGCAAAAGATCGAGGTGAAGTATCCACGCAGAAACCAAGAGATTTGAAGATGCAAACTCAATCAGATCTAAAGAAGATAGAAGAATAAAGACACCTAAAATGATGATAATTTCAATATTTTAAATACAGAAGATGATTCAAATCAAATCATGTAATGTAAAATTCTTAATTGGTGATCTTGATTCTGAACCCATATTAGGTTTAAAAGATTCTATAAAATGTAAGTTTATTAGTTGTCTAAATGCTATTGAAAATCAATTACCTGATGATTTGAAGTTATCAAAATGCAAAAAAGGGTAATCGTGAGATCGAAAAAGACTGTCCTGATCCTACTCCACTTTCCACGAAGATTATATCAATATTTACATTCAGTGTTTAATGATAAATACAATACAATAACAATTCACCCTGCATTATATTGTTTCTTCAGAAACAAATACCTACTTTAACAAAGGTACACTAATTATTTTACTGATGCCATCTGAAAGCGTTATTTCTCGAAGCAACTGTTTCCTGTTATATTCAATTAGTATCGTTAGACCTAAATCGATGTTCATAATTTCAGCGGAAAATGTTCTTTTCGTATAAAATTCGGGAAACGCTTTTTTTAATTAAATTCCTCTCCGTTATATTGCTTTAATGCTGTATACCCTGGAAATATAAAAGTGTACAAACGAAACACCTAGCCAACAAAAAGGGAAATTAAAATATAGCGTCATCCGGATCCTTTTTGACTGTAAGCGGTTATTAAATGTGCGAGTGCAAAAATGGCATGTTACTATTTTACAGTTTATTTGCAAATAGAAAGCGATTGTGGTTCATCATTTCCTGTTGCTGGAATGTAGGCTTTTTTTCCCCTCTGAATAGTTGGTGTATCGCGTAGATGAAAGCGTATTCATTAGAGATTAAATGCAATATTGTTTTGTAGTCGTGAATGCATGTAAATCGGGTAGAGTGGGTAGAGATTAGTGCTGTGCATTTTAATCGGTTGACCGGTATTAATTCAATTATTAATTAAAGAAAATACATCTTGCATTCTACGCAAGCATAACTACAGCATTTAAAACCATGCTTAAAACTGAAAGTGCTTATCTGTTCACTTGTCATTTACTATTTTAATAATGTACCTACCTACTAAAATATTTTCTGTTTGACTCGCCAATCCCATAAGTGTAATGGATGCTGATCGCTCACCGATTACCGCATTTTTTAGAGGTTAGGTCATGTCAAGTTCTTGTACCATGCACTGTTGAAAATTTTAACACTTTTTTGACAAATTTAATAGTCAGGAGAGGTCCACACTCTTTTCGTGTTATTTTGTCGAGAACTATAGAAGTTTAAATTTGACGAACAAAGATAGTCAAGTATTGTCTATTGCTAAGGGGTTTTTTGTCCAACTGAACACGTGAAATTATAAAATACTTCTAGTCACATTTTATTTGATCTAGACTAGACAAATTTACTAGCTGTTTAACTAAATGAATGCGATCTATTGGGTGTTTTAACACCATTTTCTAAACACAACGTCTTTTTAATATGCAACTCCTATTTCTTAGTGCTATAATATTCTCTCTTTAAGACGTTTTCTCAATTTATAAATATGCAAAACCACTCATTCACAAGTTTTGGTTTCAACTAAACGTACCAATCTAAAATGATTTTTTGAAACCATTATAAAATTAAGTGAATGTTTATGCTATTTGATTCAAGTCTAAACTAAATGCGTAAATAGATGTTCCCAATGCATCTTTAAGATGTTGAATTTTTTTATGCCCACTGGAATTAACGTTTAATAACACAAGGTTACACTTTGCAGGTCAGTCACATTTGGTGGTTTGTTTGGAATATGTTAATACGCAGAAACAAACTCGAAAACAGATACACGTGCAATGCAGGTGGTGCGTATAATGCAATACTGTATTAGAATAGGTGGGGTTTCTATATTTCTATCCGAGGGAAAAATTCTGATTGGTTGACGCTTCTGAATGTCTAGAAAAATAGTCAATCCTCATATCTGAACAAAGAATTCACACGAAATTCTAGTAATTTCTGTTCTATTAAATACGCGTGGTCAACTCGTCTGGCAAAGTTTGTAAAAATCAACACTAAAGTATTTGACTAGCGCAAAATTAACGCCAACACCGTAATATTTTCAACAGTGTGTGATTCAAAATGATTGTCGTAAGAAAAAAAACTGTTTTCCGAAAAAAATTATCTATACTTATTACCAATTTAATGAGCGAAGTTAGCTACATACAAATTTCATACATTAAATGAATTTTCTTGACATTTAGCGACATTGGCGTACGTGTTGTAGTATCTTTCGATTATTTATCTTATAATCTTTTTCAAACCGTTTATATTTACATCTAATATCACCAACAATAGTATTTATGAATACTGTAATTAAATAAGGGAATTTATCTGTGGTAATCAGCTCAACAAACAGGTAAAAAATCAATATTAACATTAAGTGAAATAGTTTATTACATTTTATAGGCTTATCATACACTTCAGCGCAATGAGCTGTCAAAAGAAAGTTACATTTTCATCCCTATAAAGTTTCTACGGTACAGGCATTATTACCATTAGATCACGATAGGCGATTGGAATATTGTCATTGGTTAATAACAATTTAAGGGACGATGACTTGCTAAACAAATCATTTTTCTCGGATGAAGCTGGTTTTATCTAACAGGCTATATCAATCACAAAACTATCGTATCTGGTCTGCAGAAAATCCACACGAATTTCGAGAAACGCAATTGCATCCCGCAAAAGTTGGAGTTTGGTTAGCTATGTCCAGGCAACGAATAATAGGGCCAATTTTCTTCGAGGAAACTGTAACAGCCCAACGTTGCCAACAGATGTTGGAATTGTTTATTGCCGAGTTACAAGAAAATGAGCTTGAAGCAGGTTATTTTCAGCACGATAATGCTCCAGCACATACTGCTCGACAAACTTGCCAATATCTTCAACAGTTTTTTGCTGACAGGTTCGTTAGAGCACAAGGATGGCCACCAAGATCGTCTGATCTAACCGCATTAGATTACTTCATGTTCGGCTATCTAAAAAATAGGATCTATAGAAACCGCATGTATACCATAAAAGAACTGAGAGATGCAGTTTTTGTCACTTAATAATTATCTAATTGTATGTTATAATTTAAAGTAATAAATAAATTTAATTAAACACCAGTTAGTACTGAATTGTAAAATCATAATTTAGTAAAGTTAAATTAATTACATTTCATTTTTACAAGCAGAAACACCAATCCATAGTCGTTTATATAATGCGAGTTCAAATATAGGTTACGTTTTCCTTATTTACATCTTATTTATGACAGATCCGTTTACTTTCTTATGTTCCAACACTGACTTAGTTCAAACCTTTATTACAAACACGCGGCATATACCTACACCCTGTTACTATCTATAGGAGCGGATTTGACAATCATTTTGAATCTCTGTGTATAATCCCATCCCCACCTCCTCTTGAGAAAGTGTAGAAATTACTTGGCCTGAACAAGTCATCGAGTTAGTGTAATCAAGCATTTAAACGAACACAGCTATTGTTATAGCTTTCGAGATACTGACGAAAATCAGAGAATCCTGCCGCAGAAAAATGCTTTGTTCTTATACCATGTAACTCTTTGGATCTCTATACAGCTTCATCGAGATCTAAGTTTTCGGATTATTGGTGTTCCGTTGTAGATATACTTATACACATGACTGTCTCTACGAATAATATTAATGACTGACTATAAATAAAGCGCTGTTATATGAAGCCACGAACTCCCATTATATTTAGAACATGAGGACTGATACACAATATGATGATGACGAGGACAGGTGTCCAGCAAATAAATAAATTTATAATAAAATGCGGGAGTGAGGAGGGGGCATTCGGTTTACGCGTTTTCCATTTAGTATACGGATCGCTGGAGCTAGTAGAAGTAGTTAGGAGAAATTATCATAAATCCCATTCCCTGGAAGGGCCGCCAATTATTTTCATTTTTGCAATCCGCACGCCTAACAATCCCCAGAAGATTTTTGATTATAATAAAGTGTCTCCGGGACATAAATATTCATAAAATTCCAACAGATCGCCCGACTGCCGCGATTTGCATTCTGAAAATGTAGTTCTTGCCGAATTGAATCATAAAATGCCATCGCGGGTTTAATTAAAACGTACTAATTGTTACTTAGTGTACGTCCTATTGCTGCCGAACAAGCGGAACAAGTTAGCGCGATTGGTTTGTCTTATAGCTTAAAAATCAATCAAGTAGATGGGGTACTTTAATCTTAGGTCTTCTCTCTTTTTTCTTTTTTTACGCCCGAGTCATCTTTTTGCAGTCGATTCTTTTTCGGGGGAATAAGAGGCAGGAGCCCCGTATTGGGAGCCAACGGTGGCGTGTTGACACATGCAAAACATAGAAAAACAGGACTAACCCAGCGGTCGAAAGTAAGGAAAACAAGAACTTTTAGTTTTTTTTTGGTGCTGGCGTGAAGTGTTTTCGCCTGCAATCGAATTATGTATTAAGTTCGGTGGTTCCATATATCCGTTCTAGATGCTTCAAGTGTAATATCTATTACGTATCTAAGATTTCACTCTAATTAAAATTAAGATAAGGAATTTAGAAAATCACAAAAAAAGTCGGCAAAATCAATACGGAAAAATTTTTGTCAGCCCTCTACTAGTACAATCTTATTTGGCTTTACACATGTATACCTTAAGGCGAATCTGGACGGCCTTTTTTAATGAGATTCTCTTCCAGGAGATGGCGCGGATCAACCATAACTAGGACGGTAGCACACTCGTCGAATTGAGTGCGCTACAGAAATGATACTGGTTTGAGTAATCAGATCTTTTCAAAACATTAGTTAGTCTGTCATATGAACTTGAATGTATAGGGTAACACTATTTCATATGGTTTTTTAGAAAAATCAAAATTAAAATGCAAATTAATAAGATACTATCAGTAATTTTATTTGATTTACTAGGCTACAAGAATACTATTAATTCAGAGAGTACATAATTATAGCACTGAATAATATAATCCGTACTATGAATCAGGTAAATCAGTGACTTATTTCGTAAATTGAGTAAAGTGCTGTTTTCCGAAAACTGAATTATCTCGAGGTATGCACAAATGTGAAGAGCATTTGTAGAACACGTGATTGCAGGAATAAACCTTAAGCGATAGTCAGATCGAAAAGAAAGATACCTCTTGTCTTTTTGAATGGTATGAATTGTTTGCCTTCCATATTACATGTACCCAAAATCAATTGCTAAGATTGTCTAGAGTATTCGCTACGTTTCATTGAGTGTTATTCTATACCTGTATCTATGAGTTTACAATACAACTTCCTATAGGGTAACTTGTGATAAATGAGTCAGGGTGCCACACACTGTCACAAACATATAAACCTCTATCAACACACACACGGATATCGCACACCTGTAGTCAAGTACCTCTAAAGTTTTTTTCTCTGGAACTGACTTAGCACTGTAGTTATTGTATGAAGAATATTTACTTTCTTACAAGCAGCAAACCGCATTATCTAAAAATGGATGGAAAGGCGAAAGCATCTTCGTATCAACGCGAAAAGAAAAAAGGCTTCTTCTAAGATTTAATATTCTATTGTACAAAATGTAAGTTCCATATCTACTTACCTGGACATGTTATTACTTTATCATTGCGTATTTCAGTGCGCCAAAATCCAAAAATAATTCTAGGGCGGTCAATATAAATGACTATGATACAAGGTATGTAATCTAAGCAGATAATAAAAGAAATTGTAATTTATAGGTACATTTTACCCAGTCAAAAAAATGGCTGTATGCATTTTTTTATTTGCATTGTATTGATGTTCTGTTTCGTAATACAATTGGCATCAAGGAAATTATTGAAGTGGTTTAGTATTTATAATTATGACTCGTTAATACAAAATAGATACATTATCTATTATTAACATTTACACATTTTAAGAATTTCCCACTTATTTAAAACATAGGTAGGAAGTAGGTTGGGTTGTGTAAAATACACAAAAAGACAGTACTGAAAGCAGAATTGAATATCCTTATATTTATGTCTTACGTGATGCCATAGCAGATCATCTGTACGTAGATACGTCCTCAAAACAAACATCGGTCTGTGCGTTAGGTTACGATAGAAGCCGGCGGCCTATCGGCATTTGATGGAAAAACGAAAAATTAATATTTCTGTTTCGGGCATTATTATTAGTCCAAATTCAAAAATTAAAAGAGTTTTGTCATTAAGACATTGGTCTTCAAATGCGCCGTTGAGCCGATTTTAGAAATTGTTTTTAATAACAAACTTACAACATTTAAAAATTTAAATACATAGAAAATAAAAAATTAAAACGTTGGCGCAATTTCAAACATTATTTTAAGACAAATACAGTTTAAAATTTAAAAATTGGTCGTACCGTTTTCCCAAAAAGCGCGGAATACTTTTCCGATGTCTTTATCTCTGTCGCACACTTGGACGTCCAAATTCGCCTTAATTAAGCGGACTCACGTAACTTACTTGAGATAAGAATATCCTTAGATCTATGTCTGATTTTACACAGGTTCACATTTCGATTTTTTTTTTTTTTTCAAAATAAAGCCATTTTTATTCGCACTTAAATGTTTTCATTATACATGAGAGATTGATTACCATCGAGGTACAACACTATCGTGCCTACGACATCTTCGAAACTGGTCATTGACGTGCAAATTGAAGGAGAGGACATTTTTGGCAACAGTCTTGCATGCCTGCTCCATACGTACTGAGATAATCAGGAGGGTAATTGCAATGTAAGGTCACCTATAAGTTCTTAGGAATACATGGATAGAGAGAATACCATAATTAATTAAAAATTTACCTCCTCACCAGGGCTTATTGACCCATTAACCGTAAATGTTACTTATAAAAGGTTCTGTTACCTATACTATAACCGCGAACTCACAATAAGAAGCTATTATGTTTATGTACTTTTGTTAAACAATATAATTTTGATGGTAATGATTTGTACGTAATAATATGTTATAAGTTTTTATCTCTCTTAGAAGTCTTATTATTATGTATATGAATTGTAGTTATATTAATATTTAGCCATTCTTGATATAAATTACGCGATTTAACTATAATGTAATCAAACTGTACAACTCCATTATAATTTTTGGCGCCAAGCTGGGGCCATATATATATATTATATATATATATATTGCGAGCGACTAATAAACATCATTGTTGTTATCTATTTTGTAACCTCTTTCTTTTCTGTTTCGACTGATTATTCAATAGATCGCATGACATCGTTCCTTTTATCAACTTTGCGACGACGAAACGTATGTAAGGTAACAAACAACGAAGTTGCTTCGACAATAAATTGCGAATTCCTACACTTCTTGTACCTGAAGCTCGAGACCCATATATAATGGAGGCGATTTGTTTTAAACCCCCGCTGCGTTTGTCATTTGTCGGACTGTTTATGCAGGAATCGGCAACTAATCGATAGAATTCGTTTATTCCCATCTCTTTTCTACTGGTGCGCGTTTTCACTTCACTTTTTGGAACGGTAATTATTGTAAGACTTAACAACACGACACGCTAGTCAAAAGTATTTTTAATACTGGCATGGGTGTATATATATAGCATATATATATATATATATATATTGTACAATATAACAACTTTACGTTTAATTTTATTTACAAACTCGAAATGTTGATAAGTTGAACAAAAAGCTTTTTATTATTTGTATACACTCTTAACTCTAGAGCAGTAACGAACGCTTAGTGAGAGTCGTAAAGCTTCGCCTTTGATGTTAATGCTCCATTTTACTAGCTGTTGGATAATTTAATTACCGGCAATAAAATAAAAAAAAATAATATACCGGTATACGCAGTAGATCAGTCAAATATAGAAATGCGAGTATTAAATGAAATAATTTGTACTGAAAGAAAAACATGATCCAGGATACGATTTATGCAAAATTTGGAATATGTTTTTTTTTATACCTCCAATAAAAATTTCCATTTATACGTCTGGGGAAATATAAATATTCGATTTTCAAGGGATATAAATGTCAAAAAAGCCCGCGCTGAAGGATTTATTAATATGACAAATGTTGTACGCAATTAATCTGCTCAAAACGAATAGGCACATGACACCACGTGGATTTTTTCTTTAATAAGTACGTAATAGCGAAATCGAATTATAGATTTTAAAATGCTGCGCATGGGCAAGCATCAGTTTTATCGGTGAAATTTGTTAAACATTCTGCATCATTGCTGCAATTTTTTCCGTGACTCAATTTATATTGTTAATTCATTATATGTTGAAATCCATCAATGTGGTATGTAAAAGGGCACAAGAAGAAAAACGTCCTTAGCGATTTGCTAGACTTGCAACAATACAACAATGTCCATAATTTTCAGAACAAGATACTAGATCTTGTACTATTGAACTTTACTTGCAAAGTACTTCTTGATGATATACCAAATGTACTTTTTAATTTTTGAATTTGGACTAATAATAATGCCCGAAACAGAAATATTAATTTTTCTTTTTTCCATCAAATGCCGATAGGCCGCCGGCTTCTATCGTAACCTAACGCACAGACCGGTGTTTGTTTTGAGGACGTATCTACGTACAGATGGTCTGCTATGGCATCACGTAAGACATAAATATAAGGATATTCAATTCTGCTTTCAGTACTGTCTTTTTGTGTATTTTACACAACCCAACCTACTTCCTACCTATGTTTTAAATAAGTGGGAAATTCTTAAAATGTGTAAATGTTAATAATAGATAATGTTTCTACTTTTTAGTAACGAGTCATAATTATAAGTACTAAACCACTTCAATAATTTCCTTGATGCCAATGGTATTACGAAACAGAACGTCAATAAAATGCGAATAAAAAAATGCACACAGCCATTTTTTCGACTGAGTAAAATGTACCTATAAATTACAATTTCTTTTATATCTGCTTAGATTACATACCTTGTATCATAGTCATTTATATTGACCGCCCTAGAATTATTTTTGGATTTTGGCGCACTGAAATACGCAATGACAAAGTAATAAAATGTCTAGGTAGGTAGATATGGAACTTACATTTTGTACAATAGAATATTAAATCTTAGAAGAAGCCTTTTTTCTTTTCGCGCTGATACGAAAATGTTTTCGCCTTTTGACGAGTATCTTTTATCCATTTTTAGATAATGCGGTTTGCTACTTGTAAGAAAGTAAATATTCTTCATACAATAACTGCAGTGCTAAGTCAGTTCCAGAGAAAAAAACATTAGAGGTACTTGACTACAGGTGTGCGATGTCTGTGTGTGTGTTGAGTGAGGTTTGTATGTTTGTGAGAGTGTGTGGCACCCTGACTCATTTATCACAAGTTACCTTATAGGAAGTTGTATTATAAAATCATAGATACAGGTATGGAATAACACTCAATGAAGCGTAGCGAATACTCTAGACAATCTTAGCAATTGATTTTGGGCACATGTAATATAGAAGGCGAACAATTCATACCATTCAAAAAGACAAGAGGTATCTTTCTTTTCGATCTGACTATCGCTTGAGGTTTATCCCTGCAATCACGTGTTCTACAAATGCTCTTCACATTTGTGCATACCTCGAGATAATTCAGTTTTCGGAAAACAAGCAGTACTCAATATACAAAATAAGTCACTGATTCTACTGATTCATAGTACGGATTATATTATCAGTGCTATAATTATGTATTTCTGAATTAATAGTATTCTTTGTAGCCTAGTAAGTAAATCAAATAAAATGACATAGTATCTTATTAATTTGCATTTTAATTTTGATTTTTTTAAAGAACCATATGAAATAGTGTTACCCTATACATTCAAGTTCATATGACAGACTAACTAATGTTTTGGAAACATCTGATTACTCGAACCAGTATCATTTTTGTAACGCATTCAATTCGACGAGTGTGCTACCGTCCTAGTTATGGTTGTCCCGGCGGACGAGATCAAAGAGAAAACGCATTTTCCTCTTTCGGACGCTATTTGCTATCAGAAAGAAATGAAAAAAAATTGTTTTAGTATTAGTAAGGACCGCTGAACCGTCGCCCTTGACCACTTTTTTATTTTTCCTTTTTGGAAGCCAAATAGAACCAAACAAAAAAATTAAAAAAAGAAAATTTAAAAAAATAAAACGTTGGCGCAATTTTAAATACTGTTTTCAAACAATCTCTTTATCAAATTTAAAATATTTTGATTGGTATGTCTAAAAACGGCGGAAAAAGATCCGCGCCATCTCCTGGAAGAGAATCTCATTAAAAGGTCGTCCAGATTCGCCTTAACAACAATAACGTTTTATTAGTAATACCACCTTTTGGCATATAAATTTATTATCGAGAACATATGAATACGTCTAAATTAAATTTCAAAGTTCCCGCGTTCTCTGAACGTTCAAACGGAAAGTTATGCTATGTTTAAACGACATGTGAATCAGAATGGCCAACCTTGATGATAAACATTACTGGATATTGGTTCTAAACTAAACTCCACAAATAATATTTTATAAAGTTTTACCATTCGGGGGGCGTTTTTGATTATAGACGATGTAATAGATGAAAACTCAACCGTACGAATGATTTTTTTGACGGGATTGAGTATTATGTCCGTCGTCTACCGAAACGGCAAAATCACGTGGAGTGCTAGAGATGGGAAAATATGAGATATCTTGCTTTTTTTTCCCTTCCTACCCTTATATACATACATATAATATCACTTTGTACAATGTGCGCGCGATAAAAAGGGAATTCGCCTCCATATTCGCCACTCGCGTAACATTAAGCTAACACTTCGTATTAGTTTTATATTCGGCATTTATTGCTTACACACGAAATGGAAAGGCGTACTTTATTGCTTCCTGCCAACTAAACGGTCGATAATTTTAAATGTGTGAGAGCGTGTATATTCCGTGAACGCTGGCTTCCGTGACTGTTAGTAACTTTCGCCTTTTTACATGCTCCCGGATCACTGGATATACCACCCCATAAAAAAAAATATTCAGAGCGGTATCGGATTCTAGGGTTTGTTTTGCTTATTTTACAGTTAGTTCCATTTCCATTTCATTAGTGCCAAGTCGTGGGGACGGAAAAGCTTTGTCGTTCGAAATTGCCTAAAATTACTTTTAAAAGTCGGGTTCATTCATAAGCATACGCCCTGGAGACTAACATATCGGTACCTCCATTGAAACAAAAATGTAAAAAATTATTGCTCACGTGAAATGGCTTAATTGGCTTAATTAGGTGACGACATCATTGAACCACTACACTGTTGAAAATATTACGGTGTTGGCGTTAATTTTGCGCTAGTTCAAATATTTTAGTGTTGATTTTTCCAAACTTTGCCAGACGAGTTGACTACGCGTATTTAATAGAACAGAAATTACTAGAATTTCGTGTGAATTCTTGGTTCAGATATGAGGATTGACTATTTTTTCTAGACATTCAGACAGCGTCAACCAATCAGAATTTTTCCCTCGGAAGAAATATAGAACCCCACCTATTCTATACAGTATGCAATTATACGCACCACCTGCATTGCACGTGTATCTGTTTCGTGTTTGATTCTCCGTATTAAACATATCCAAACAAACCACCAATGTGACTGACTTGCAAAGTGTAACCTCGTGTTATTGAACGTTAATTCCAGTGGGCATAAAAAATTTCAAACATCTTAAAGATGTATTGGGAACATCTATTTACGCAATTAGTTTAGACTTGAATCAAATAGCATAAACATTCACTTAATTTTATAATGGTTCTCAAAAATCATTTTAAAATTGTACGTTTAGTTGAAACCAAGACTTGTGAATGAGTGGTTCTGTATATTTATAATTGAGAAAACTTCTTAAAGAGAGAATATTATAGCACTAAGAAATAGGAGTTGCATATTAAAAAGACGTCGTGTTTAGAAAATGGTGTTAAAACACCCAATAGATCGCATTCATTAATTAAACAGCTAGTAAATTTGTCTAGTCTAGATCAAATAAAATGTGACTAGAAGTATGTTTATAATTCCACGTGTCAGTTGGACAAAAATAACCCCTTAGCATAGACAATACTTGACTATCTTTGCTCGTCAAATTCAAACTTCTATAGCTCTCGACAAAATAACACGAAAAGAGTGTGGACCTCTCCTGACTATTAAATTAGTCAAAAAAGTGTTAAAATTTTCAACAGTGTAGTTCATAATTTATTATTAAACATTCAATAACTTTAAAACCAAACCGTTTTGGACATATACTCATATGAACTTTTATGATCAAAATAACCTCAGGAATCAGCTCTTAAAGTTTGTCGCATTTATTGAGAATCACCCTGTATAGTAAATTTTACATTTAAAGACAAACAGCCATCCTTCTTTCATGTAGCCCATAACTAGATGATTATTTCAATCTATTCCGAAATATCTCGTTAGTCGGGCCGAAATACGGATGCCCGCTTTTGACACTAAGCCTCAACGGCGTCTTTTCTAAATTTACGACGAAATGCGAATTAAAAAAAAAGAAAGCAGGGCACCTATATATACGCTTTGTTTTCGCGTTATTCCATAAATCACCCGGAAGTTGTCCGTATATTAATCCGAGGGAATAACAGGAGCAGAATGGGGTGACAAATTAAAGCGACAGAATTAAATTATTGACAAACTGCTAGCTCACAAGAGTTGAGAGTTGATGTCGTAATTTATTTCTCCTTTAACGTAAACCGATGCGTGAATATGTATGTCTTGTGACGAAGATTTGAACCGATCCTGACAAACAGTGGTTGCCGAAGGACTTTTGGCTTTATAACGCTTGATAAACGTAAATTAAGAGTGCTTTGATAGTGTGATTGTTTGTATTTTCTTTTTTCGATATAAGCAATGCTTTTTTAATTAAATAATAAATTTTAAAAAAACGGACGTCTGATAACGGACATCCATCTACAGTGAGAACTCCACAAGTTGAAGAAATGGTACTAAATGAAATTGAGGAACATCCTACAACACTAAGCACCAGAAAAATGCGTTTGTTTTAAACATAAGTCAGGCCACAGTTTGGAGAATATTGAGAGATCAACTGTTGTATCCATATCACATTCAGTGGGTCCAGGCACTTTTGCCGGCAGATTTTCCGCAAACAGTGGCTTCTTGTCAATGGATGCAACACAAAATCCTGACTATTTGGCTCAAATATTCTTCACCGACGAGGCTACTTTCTCTAGAAACGCGATTATTAATTTTCATAATAATCACATATGGACCGAAGAAAATCCGCACGAACTAGTGAAATGCCGTCAATCAACATCAATTCTCTGTCAATGTGTGGGCCGGAGTTGTTGGAGATCACTTGAATAGGTCCACATTTTTTACGGATGCGGTTAATGGCGAAGGAATACCGCAATTTTCTTGAAGAGAGCTACCACTACTGCTGGAGAAAGTTCCTTGAATTAGATTACAAAGATTTTTATGCAATGACGGTTGCTCCAGCGCATTTTAATTTACGTGCTCGCGAGTTTTTGCGACAATACTTAGCCAGATCGTTGGATAAGACAGGGGAGGTCCACAACCGTGGCCTTCCTCGGAGCTCCAGACTTAAATCTTTGCGACTTTGTTCTCCTACACTGTAGAAAATTTTACGACACTTTTGACTAATTAATAGTCAGGAGAGGTCCACACTCTTTTCGTGTATTTTGTCGAGAACTATAAAAGTTTAAATTTGACGAACAAAGATAGTCAAGTATTGTCTATTGCTAAGGGGTTATTTGGTCCAACTAACACGTGAGAATATGATATACTTCTAGTCACATTTTATTTGATCTAGACTAGACAAATTTACTAGCTATTTAACTAAATGAAATGCGATCTATTGGATGATTTAACACCATTTTCTAACACAACGTCTTTTAATATGCAACTCCTATTTCTTAAGTGCTTAAATATTCTCTCTTTAAGACGTTTTCTCAATTATAAATATGCAAAACACTCATTCACAAGTTTTGGTTTCAACTAAACGTACCAATTTAAAATGATTTTTTGAGAACCATTATAAAAATTAGTGAATGTTTATGCTATTTGATTCAAGTCTAAACTAATTGCGTAAATAGATGTCCCCAATACATCTTTAAGATGTTGATTTTTTTTATGCCCACTGGTATTAACGTTTAATAACACGAGGTTACACTTTGCAAGTCATCACATTTGGTGGTTTGTTTGGATATGTTAATACGGAGAATCAAACACGAAAACAGATACACGTGCAATGCAGGTGGTGCGTATAATGGCAATACTGTATTTAGATAGGTGGGGTTTTTTATATTTCTATCCGAGGGAAAAATTCTGATTGGTTGATGCTTCTGAATGTGTAGAGAAAATAGTAAATCCTCATATCTAAACAAAGAATTCACACGAAATTCTAGTCATTTCTGTTCTATTAAATACGCGTAGTCAACTCGTCTGGCAAAGTTTGTAAAAAAATCAACAACTAAAATATTTGACTAGCCGCAAATTAACGCCAACACCGTAAATATTTTCAACAGTTAATATTGAGAATCACCCTAGATAGTATTTACTTCTAGAAGATTTTTTTACCGCGTACGCTTGTCATTTATTTAACACACCACTGAAATATAAGTATTTTTAGAAATATCTTCATTATGTTTGTGAGTTCATTTTTACATTATTTTTGCGGTAAAAAACATCTATGACACATAGATAGTGTCGAACTCGATCCACAAAACAAAGTGCACAAAACTCATGGTGTATGCGAAATAGAAAAAAAGAAAAACAGCTTCGAGTTAGTAGAAATACTTCTGACCAGGTAACCACATGAACACCCTGCGTTTTTTTTTATTAGGTTGCGTAACCGTATATTTCTCTTCATATCTTGCGATAAATTGAATCGGATATTAACCGTAGAAGAAGAATTTGTCATCGAAATAAATATCTCCTTCTGCGGCGATGTGTGTATTATTTGAAATTGTTTTTCGGTATCGTGACGTTGACACTAACGCATTTTTTCTTCTTATTTCAGGTCAGTCACACGATATATTAGTGCTCCTCCGGCAAATGGTATGTAGTAAAATACACGCGATAACACTGTAAGATATAACGTCGGGCGGTAGGCCCTAATATGTCAAAATGCCTGCATTGTTTTTCGGCTAGGTGTCGAGGACGTGGGTAGATGGGGAGGAAGAGGGATAGAGAGAGAGAGAGATAAGTCTAATTATTGATAATATTGCACATACCAAGGTAAACTTTAGTTTGCTTGGACCGCTTCCCACAGCGTGTAATTCACGTCGAGCGATGTTTTGGAACATTGCCAACACACTCACTTAAATTGTGATTTTGGAAATGATAGTAATACAGGGATCCTCTTGCTGGATGCTGGGAATGAGATTTTGTTCATTTCAGCTTTGGAGATAAGGCTTTTATTGTTTCCCTCGGAAAAAAAAAAACATCAGAGATGTTATAGTTTTATTGCGCAAATCTCGAAACAAAGCTTGTTGCTTTCCTGCTCAAATAAAGTATTTCTCTTTTCCTATGTTGTCGGAAACATTGATACTGATGCCTATTATATTCGGTATGTACGAAAATTTGATAATCATTGCCGGGATATGAATATTATGTTCAGGATTTTTAGTCAATAAAACAACTACAACTGTAATTGTAACGAAAACCAACTATATATTGAAAACTGACTGACAGCTTGTTAGGGATTTTTTCTATACTAAGTTTACGTGTTGCTATTCATATTCATTATTGAGAGGGATAATATATTGACAGCGGTTTATAAGTTTTTGTTGTAAATGTTAAATTGGAAATAAAAGGATCGTTTACAAGCTATTCAACCATTACATTACATATCTTGTAAGGTAACTTAATAACTAAAAAGTCACTAACATGTCTAAAGTATTGCATAACTCACTCTTCTAACGTGTATATAAAAAGGAATGTGAATTAACAATTATCTTAACATATTCCACAATGCGTGCGGTTTAGTTAGAATTATTGGTAATCGAATTAGATATTATATGATTCACTTACCCAGGTAAATAAGGCAGTTGGGGTTGAAGCTAATTGAAAACGGTTTGTGTGCTAATAGCTACACCGTCTTTGGGTTTCGTACACATGCCTATTTACCTACACTTTGTGAAAATGGAGAATTTATAATGTATAGTACCATGCGATAGAGGATCATAAAGTAATTTAAAATTTCTTCGGATTGTGGATGTATAATTGAACTAATAATAATACCTTTATTTCAACAATTAGGGGATTATATATTATACAAATACAAATACAACCCAACCACCTATCCCCCAAAATGCAGAAACATACGTCAAAGAGAACAAAACTAAATGTAAAAAAACTAGACAGGCATATTGTGCCAGCTAGACAATATAAACTAAACTAAGTTATTATAGTTTGTAACTAAAAAAATCATTCACCGAATAAGGTTCTAAATTACAAATCATATTATGAACTTTTTTTTTGAAGGATGCGAATATTGCATCGGTTTTTATTTCTTGTGGAAGTGCATAAAAAAATTGATGCAATTATAGGCTACACCTTTCTCTTTTTTTGTTAATCTGTGTGATGGTATATAGTAATCAGTTCGAAATCTTGTTTCGTATACGTGTCTGTTTTTCGTCCTTTTCAAAAAGTTTGTTTTTAAAAATAAAAATTAAACACTCCTGTATATATATTCCGTACACTGTTAATAAGTTATTGTTTTTGAATATTGTCCGACAAGATGCATTGAAGGAAAGCCCGAAAATTGTTCGTACCGCTCTTTTTTGAAGAACAAAAATCTTCTGCATATGGGGAGAGGAGCCCCATATTGGAATGCCGTACCTCACAGCCGATATCACGTAGGCATGATATACCATTATCGGAGTTTGCCGATTTGTCAGTGACCTTAATATTCTTAGCGCGCAGCATGCATTCCCAAGCCTCCCACAAAGGTTATCAATATGGTTATTCCATCCCATTTTATCATCAATAGTGATACCCAGAACTTTGCAATATCTGTACAGTGGAATGTTTATCTAAAGAAAGTGATATTTTATCAGGTGTTTCAATAGTATCATTCCATTTGTAAAGGATGGCTTTGGTTTTACTAGTATTTACTATCAGTTCATTATTTTTAAACCACTGAAGGACATTAGTGTACAGTAAAGAACCCGATTCTTGAAGAGTTATAAAATCACTGCCCCAGAACAATAAATTCGTATCATCTGCAAAATTCACTATTTCATGGTCGTCAACAACATTTAAACACATATCATTTATGAATATTAAAAATAATAAAGGTCCTAAAACGCTTCCTTGTGGTACACCTATAACAGTATCCGTCCACTCCGAATAGATGTTTCCTTGAGGAGAATTTAATTTTACCCTTTGTCGTCTATCACCTAAGTACGACTCAAACCACTGGTAAGAAACACCTCTTATACCGTAGTTATATAATTTATCCAAAAGAATCTTGTGCGACATTGAGTGACACACTAAAATTAGTGTGTTTTCGTTTCGAGTATTGTTAAAACATTATCATATTTTTCCGCATTGGAAAACGCTTACCTATAGTTAGCTAGGAAATTACAACACTTGCGAGATTAATATTATAATATTTATTTAAGTTTGCCGTCTCTGATGTGATTACGTTGTCATTTCAATTAGTTGTTGGTCGTCTTTTTTTTATTACTTTGAAAAATGCTTCTCTACATTTATTTTTAAGACGTTAACTTATATACCATCACGCATTTTGTAAATCTAAATAGAAGAAATATCGTATCCAGCAAAAAAATTGATATTAAATAAAGTTCTTTATTTTTTCATGAATATTTTAGTATTATTTGTTATTAGGTGCTATAGAATAAGATTGGCTCCAATTTGTTGTAACAATTTTGTGTTATAACGTGAAAATAAAAATGGGGCTTTGATCGCCAAAATATTTTTATTTCAAAGACTATAGTTATTGGTTGTTTTAGGGTTAAAATAATTATTCATCGGTCAATTTCAGGATTATTTGTATTGTATGTTTTAGTCCTAATTATATATAATAATTCGAAGCTGGCCATCTTCAAGTTTATAACGTCAATCGAAAAAAAAACAAATCAATATTGTGACTAATTAAAAATAAAATTCAGAGAGATCCGTGAGATCGAATAAGACTGTCTGATCTTACTCCACTTTCCACGAAGATTATATCAATATTTACATCCACTGTTTCAATGAAGTTAGTTAATAATAAAACACAGTAACGTGCGGTCATTGTGCGGTTTTTGTCTAATTGTGCGTATGCAACTTAATATTCACTAATGTCAACCCGGATAACAAGTATAGTGCACCAAAATTGCATCTAAGGTATGAGTCATTCAACTAACTCCCGCGCAAATATAACGTAGTAAACATTTTTCAAAATAGTATATTTCTGATAACAAATACAATCAGGTTTAATTAAAGGTATAGAAGGTTTAAACAATATACTATGAGATTCAAAAAGATTGTCAATTCCGCTCCTATAGATAGTAGCAGGGTGTAGGTATATGCCGCGTGTTTGTGCAATGAAGGTTTGAACTAAGTCAGTATTGAAACACAAGAAAGTAAACGGATCTGTCATAAATAAGGAAAACGTAACCTATATTTGAACTAGCATTATATAAACGACTAATGCTTGGTGTTTCTGCTTGTAAAAATGAAATGTAATTAATTTAACTTTATTAAATTATGATTTTATAATTCACTACTAACTGGTGTTTAAATAAATTATTTATTACTTAAATTATAACATACAATTAGTAATAATTATTAAGTGACAAAACTGCATCTCTCATTCTTCTATGGTATGCATGCAGTTTCTATAGATCCTTTTTTTTAAATAGCCAAACATGAAGTAATCTAATGGGATTAAAATCAGGCGATCTTGGGGCCATCTCTTGTGCTCTGAACGGCCCTGTCAGCAAAAACTGTTGAAGATATTGGCAGGTTTGTCGAGCATATGTACTGGAGCATTATCTGTGCTGAAAAAACCTGCTTCAAGCTCATTTCTTCTTGTAACTCTGGCAATAACAATCCAACATCTGTTGGTAACGTTGGGCTGTACAGTTTCTCGAAGAAAATTAACCCTTTATTCGTCGCCTGGACATAGCTAACAAATTTCCAACTTTTATGGGATGCAATTGCGTTTCTCGAAATTCGTGTAGATTTTCTGCAGGACCAGATACAATAGTTTTTGTAAAATGATATAGCCTGTTAATAAAACCAGGCTTCATCCGAGGAAAAAAGATGAATGTTTAGCAAGTCATACGTCCCTAATTAATTATTATTAAACCAATGACAATATTCCAATCGCCTATCGTGATCTAATGGTAATAATTCCGTACGTGAAAATTTATAGGGATGAAAATGTAACTTTCTTTTGACAGCTCATTGCGCTGAAGTGTATGATAACCATAAAAATTATAAAATGTAGTAAATTATTTCACTTAATGTAAATATTGATTTTTTACCTGTTTGTTGAGCTAATTACCATAGATAAATTCCCTTATTTTCTTACAGTGTTCAGAAATACTATTGTTGGTGATATAAACGGTTGGAAAAAAATTATAAGATAAATAATCGAAAGATACCACAACACGTACGCCAATGTCGCTAAATGTCAAGAAAATTCATTTAATGTATGAAATTTGTATGTAGCTAACTTCGCTCATTAAATGGGTAATAAGTATAGATAAATTGGTTCGGAAACAGTTTTTTTTTTTATTACGACAATCATTTTGAATCTCATAGTATATTGTAAGAATACATATTTATGTCGTATCTTAACATATATCGTAATTTATACGAGGTACTGAATGAACAATAATGGATGGATGCTTTTCATAGTCATACGCTCACGCCAAACGTCAATATGTTTCTCTCTATACATTTAAATTTTTTAGTCTTTACCTTTGATTGCAATAATACACCTAAATAAGTGATTTATGGCTTTGATAAGTAAATATGTTCTCCGAAAGCTGCATTTCCACCCAAGAAATTTTAAAATTCTCAGTTGCTGGTGTCTCGATTTTTCCTGCAAGAGACGTATGTTGCGTAGTAGCATACACGTTTGAAATTTTAACACTTTTTTTGACTAATTAATAGTCAGGAGAGGTCCACACTGTTTTCGTGTTATTTTTGTCGAGAACTATAGAAGTTGAATTTGACGAGCAAAGATAGTCACAGTATTGTCTATTGCTAAGGGGTTATTTTGTCCAACTGACACGTGGAATTATAAATACTTCTAGTCACATTTTATTTGATCTAGACTAGACAATTTACTAGCTGTTTAACTAAATGAATGCGATCTATTGGGTGTTTTAACACCATTTTCTAAAACACAACGTCTTTTTAATAATGCAACTCCTATTCTTAGTGTATAATATTCTCTCTTTAAGACGTTTCTCAATTATAAATATGCAAAACCACTCATTCACAAGTTTGGTTTCAACTAAACGTACCAATTTTAAAATGATTTTTTGAGAACCATTATAAAATTAAGTGAATGTTTATGCTATTTGATTCAAGTCTAAAAATTGCGTAAATAGATGTTCCCAATACATCTTAAGAGTTGAAATTTTTTATGCCCACTGAATTAACGGTTTAATAACACGAGGTTACACTTTGCAAGTCAGTCACATTTGGTGGTTTGTTTGGATATATTAATACGGAGAATCAAACACGAAAACAGATACACGTGCAATGCAGGTGGTGCGTAAATGCAATACTGTATTAGAATAGGTGGGGTTTCTATATTTCTATCCGAGGGGAAAAATTCTGATTGGTTGACGCTTCTGAATGTCTAGAAAAATAGTCAATCCTCATATCTGAACAAAGAATTCACGCGAATTCTAGATCATTTCTGTTCTATTAAATACGCGTAGTCAACTCGTCTGGCAAAGTTTGGAAAAATCAAAACTAAAATATTTGACTAGCGCAAAATTAACGCCAAACCGTAATATTTTCAACAGGTGATGGTGGTAAATTACCTTAAAGGGCCGATCAAAGCGATCACAGCCGATAATTTAAATAATACAATTTCCGTATAAAACCGAAATCACTTTGCCTGTAACTATACTGCCTTTGTATAAAAGAAATAGTTTCTTTGGGCGATTTATCTGAATTTATATTTGATATCATATATCCAAACAACTACTTCATTGGCATCAAAGTAGTAGTGTATTCAATTCAAATAAACTTTCTTACTGTGAAATAATTTCCTTAAAGAAATGCATTTCTTTGCGGGAAATCTTTTTACTCAGTGTAATTATAGACAATTAGCCTATAATGGCTTGGTAATATCTCATTGGTCGAAAAAAAAAACATTTGCAAACGATTTGGATGAGAACACCACACCCTGGCTTACCGTTTTCTCATTTCGCCATTAGGAAAATATCACGTTATGGATGAGGCGTTTTCCGTAACCCTTAATATATCCCTGATTAATTATTACCAATTTGTAATTTATTACCATGAGTTTCTTCCGTCCGCCCGCTGAAAGGGCGCGATTAACACAAATCAAATTTCCCCGACGTTGATATTGAATAATGGTGTTTTTATCGTTGCAGTAATACTTTTAAACGTCCCCGGATTTTATTTTCGGTTATATATCGGCCTAAATTAACGGCGTGATTTATTTTATAATTTGATCGATTTTAATTAATCGGGCGGTCTGCGTAATTGATGTACCGGGAAGGGGAGCGAAATCCCCGTCTGTCAACCGCGAAACAAAACAAAAAAAAAAAAACATTTAGAGTGTTATTTGTTCCTAGCTGCCTGTAATAAAGGTAATTGTATTTTTTTTTCGTACAATTCATTGCCTTATTGGTAGTAATTATCAACTTACAGTTAGTATCTATTGACTTTTCTTTGTAATTTCCTAACAATTCTCTGCCTCGTTCTCACCAGCATCGGGAGTTCCACAAGGAAGGAATCTAGGACCGCTTCTGTCGCGTGAGTGTGTTATTAACGATGTCCGTGTGCATGTTAGACTGTCACGTTGCTATTTGCTGATGATTTGAAAAAATATATTAATGAGATTAAAACCATGAGGATTGCTATTACCTTCAACGTCAAATCGATCAACTAGCTGTCTGGTGTTTTGGACAACCACCTGGAAATTAACATCTCAAAATGCAATGTCTCGACATATACTCGTAAAGGCAATCCATTGCTTTGCTTAATAAGATCTCCATCAGAGATAAAATATCGAAAGAATGGGAACATACTTTATTGGTGATAATAGAGTATGTTTAAATTACCGCAGAATTATTCTGTTGTTGAGTATAGCGTCAAGAGTGTATGAGAGAATCCTGCAAAAAGGATGAACTTTATAATACAGTCACGATTGGAGTTCATTTAGGAAGGGAAGAGGAGTACCATATATTCACGACTAAGCCAGTTAATGAGAGAAACAGAAGAAATAATATATTTTTGCAAATAGTGCCGTAAACATACCATTTATTCCACTAGTCCGAGGGTTATACAGCACTAGTGCGTATAGACGGAACTTAACAGATTTTTTTAGTTGGTCAATTGCAAAAAATGGGTTCATTGATATTTGTAGCAGTTTTGAGGTTTTATAAAATTCATTATATTATTCAATTCAGTAAATATTTACATTTAATTAAGTTTGAATTATTTTCGAAGTGATAGTGATACCTGTGCAGTAGAAATTCTGTGAAAATATCGTTCCTGCGATAGTGAATTGTTCTGTTGAGTACTCCTGTAAACAGTCCCAGAAGTTCAGTAGATTCATTATTTCCTGTGCAAACATATGCCGCATAATTTTATTTTTCATAAAGAGGCAACGTACTTCAGCAAGCCTCTTTTCAGCAATAATCGTTATAGTTAAATATGCCTCAGTATTTGCTTATGGTCGATGGATCTTCTAAACATGTCCTATAAAGATGAGGATCTGGTAATGAAGAAAACTGGCATTGTTTAGGAAATTCCCAGGTGTTATACCGATAGATATTAATTAGCAGCCATAGACGATAAGTTAGAAAAAAAGTTTGTGAGTACTGTTTAGGCCGCAATATTAATTTTTTATAGTTGATGCAGTTTCATAATCCTGCGAACATTCTGGTCATTGTTTTTTTTTTAGGTATGTGTATAATGAATCGATTGTATTGAGATTTCCAAAATATATTATTAAATTTCTCGCCTAAGGCTCATTCATCTTTTAAAATAACTAGATATAAAATTACAAAAAGTAACGAAATAAAATCAAACTATTAAGCTAAGTATATTATCATCGCGTGTTTCAAAATCTTGAATATTTCTTCTAAATTTTGATTTTTTGTTTGATAACTTTAGAAGCCGTTTTAATAATGTTGAAGTTTAATTATTTGATATTCACATTCTATGTACATTCAAACACGATCTTACATGAATAATCGACCATAATGAGAGATTGTATCTTAAGTAGATTTAAATGCAGTAAGACCTTCTCAACAATATGAAGAATTTCTTTTCTTTGCACATTTTCAAATTTTTGGTATCGATTTTGATTACAGTTAGATTTTCGGAGTAAATTATTAATGGTTTTTAGCTATTTGCGTATTTCAGGGAGTGCATGAAAGAGTTGTAGAACTCATATAAATTTATAATATAGTTACTTAATATATATAAAAATTTCAAAATGTGTCAATTTAAATACTTGTCAATTAAATCTTTGCGAACAAGGTACCTGGTGAAACGCAAATTCCCTAGATTATCAAATTTTCTCGTTTTCTTTTAAAAAGGAAATTTTAAACTAATTGCAAAATAGCATAAAGACACGTTTATTTGACATAGCCTCATCAGTAAGAAACGAGTGGCTACCTCGTTTCCTACTCGAATTCGTACTTTGAACGTAAAATGGAACTTTTAATATACTATTTTAGCATTCTAATATCAAAAAGCTTTTGAAGTGTGCCAAGCAACTATATAGAAACCAAATTAGTACAACATCAGCATGCGCTAACATATATAGTATAAAACTCTGTCAAGTGACAGGAGGGTTTAAAATGGCTTGGGCTTTTGGCAAATACGATGTGAATCTGGACGTCAAACTGATTGGAGTTAAGGAAGAGCATCTTACGATGCTTAGCCTTTGGCCATATAAGATGATTTGATATGTATTAGTTATAATTTGTGTATGCAATAAATGGATATTATTATAAGCATGTACAATATACTGTACGTATTTGGGATGGAATACTTTAATGAAGAGGGGTAGGAAAAACAGGAAACTGATGGACTTCATAAAAGGTTAACAAGCAATGGAAACTGTATAGATTAGGGACATGCAATCTGGAGGGTTTACAACGAACGAAGATTAGAGGGGCGTGTGGTGAGTCATGCTGTCACAAGTGATGATGATGTAATTAAGATGTGAGAAAGCATAAGGAATTAAACGGGTTTTAGAAATACAAAGAGATGCAGATTTCGATGCGTCTTCGCCGAGACTGATGGAATGAACAACTTAGTATATATGAGGGCAAAAATTAGAATTAAAATTAAGTAGAAAGACAAATTATGGTGATAGAAATAGATGAAAAAAAATCATATAATCAGAAAAAAACAATTGAAACTCGCGTTTACGACTTATAATAGATAACTTTGTTTTTTTTTAATGGACAATCCTGCATATTCTTGGTCAGCAGTGATAAAAATCAGTTTCTGCATGGATTTGTTAAATACTATAACCTTAAAAGAAAAACAACAAGCTAGACTTATAACTGATGGATTCGATATAAAGCCAACTTAAGATGTTTGTTTTAAAAAAAAAAGAAATCGGGGTTTCAAAATTTATTGATAACGATGACAATGCAATAAATTATAATTAGTGTTCGACTACATTGCTATATATTCTATAGATACTGTTTAATAACTGGCTTGCTGATTGGGAAATCACACATACAAGTATCTAATTAAGATTTAACACTTTTATTAAACAGGATCTTATTAGTATTGCTGGTGTGTAGAATCGTTTTACCTAGCGTATCTTAAAACACCTTTTGGACGTTAGTTCATTATTTGCTCAAGGTGTTCATTTTAATGAGAAAGGTGCGCAATGCGGATAACAAGGTTTAAATTAATTGAATTGTATTACGCAATTTACATCACTTCATTTACCGCCTGTTGTGTATGGTAATCAAGACTTCTCATATACTTGTAGACGGTGAAATGAAATGTACGCTATTGGAGTTACCTCCAGGCCAATTCTTAACTTTACTTGGGGACTTTCCTGAATGCTTATATTGGTCCTTTTCAGTTAATATTGTGCCTCACCACAATATCAGGGCTACCTTGAAAAGGTGGTAATTTTATGCACTTTAACTAATTAAATGCGAATTGAAGCTCTCCAATTTGGATTATTTATGCAACCGAACTACTAAGTACTGCGTATGAGTGCATAATTCAGAATTTTCAATTAAGGGGTTCGTAATCATCAGCACCTCAAAGCTTTAAAAAAAAGCATGTAATAATTCCTTCTACCTCGATCAATTCTTTAACTATGGATGAACCTCTTTCATTCTCTCTTTGTTCGCCATCTTCCTCGCTTCTACCATTGTTGTTTTTTCTGTAATTGTTTGTCGCTATTATTCATATTCAAGTTTGTCTAGGTCTTTCCGGCCCTATTTTTCTGTATTTCGCTGCACACCTTTTTGTCTGCACTGATACTTCCATCCTCATGTGTCCCACCATTTAATTGTTTCTCTTCTATAAATTATGATTCGATTGTAGTTTAGATTTTTGTTATATCTATGTTCTGATTTTGTTATTTTTCGTAACTCCTGAACTTTCTCAGGAACTTATTTATACTGCTTGTTTTTACTTTCTTGTTTTTCATTTAGTATCCATTGATTGCGTTATAGTTAGTAGGGCGGGTCTAATAATCGATTAAATACTTTTTTTTTGGTTTTTCGTCATATTTATTTTTTTTGTGAACTTATTTTGTTTGTATAGTCAGATTCATTGGTTTTCCACTTTCTTTCCATCAATCTCTATTTTAAGTTCTAAGTTTTATTTCCTTGGCTNACAATGCATAACTTTAAACCAAATCTTTTTTGGATATACTCATATGAACTTTTTGATCAAAATAACCTTCAGAATTCAGCTCTTTAAAGTTTGTGCCTATTTGGAATCACCTGTATAGTGGGTGGGTAGCACAAATTCTGTCTTCGAACAATCTTTAATTTTTAAAATTCACTTACAATTAGTTTGGCTAGGCATCTTCAGCGTATTTTGAGTATCTGTTAACATTATGAATTGTCAAAAATTTTAACATTTGTTAAGTATTTATTTACTTCAGTGAGTTTTTTATCTTGAGACACGAATATCTCTAAAACACTGCATCAAATCAAGAAGATCTTAATAAGATTTGTTAAATGTAGGGGGCTCACTGAATGGTGCTTTTACTTGCAATCATTCTAACTAAATTAAAGCGAAGCGTTACGTTTCAATCAAAATTTCTTAATTTTTTCAATTTCAAATAGCCCGCATTTTTTTTATCACTTTTTAATTTATCTATATAGAATTACCTTTGTACCCTTAACCTTACAGCATATCAAATTGGTCTACTATTTGGATTGATTGGAGGCGAATCTTGCGTTCTAGTTTACGAATGGAACTTGAAACCAAGCTAAATTTACTTAATATAAAAAAGGTTTTGTAGCAATTCTGTTGATATCGTTATTGGAAGTTTTGGATTGGTGGTATTATGGAAATTAGTAATAAGCTAGAAATATGTTCTTTCCAATCCTTTTATTATTAAAATCTTTTTTGGACGTATTGTGTCTCAGAGGATGGCATAAGCCAAACCGAGTCGACATCATTTTTAATTATTACTAATTTCCAATATCTTTTGTGCTCAGTTTCTTTTTACAGTTTTCTAGAGCGATGCAGTCAGCAGTGATTTCAAGAATTACATTTTATTGCTTCAAAATTATCGGCGAAAAAAATCTGCAGCCTCTAACCATGTACCCCATCTCGCAATAATCGTTTAGGAGGCAACTTAACACCGGGAAATCGCTCTTATAAATTGGATTCGTAAAGGTGCTTTTAAAAATACTCTTCTTTGACATTGCTAATTAAATCATTAATCAAAGGGAATTGATTCCTAATGTCTTCGGCTACGCGATTGAACCCATGAGATCTAACAAATGGTAGTGAATAAATGTTCTACTATAAAAAAATTTTTATAATTTTGCGCGGCTTTTATCATGTATGGGCAGCGTTCGGACAACATTAGTAAAATTTTTTCACAGGGTAACTTTCAGGTAAAAGAAATTTGATAAACTTCTTTGAACGAATTGGGCAATTGTCACATTATTTTGTTTTTTGAAGTTCTTTGCAATAAATTAAATATGATTTAGTTACAATATCTTCATGAAGAATGCCTATTAGTAAATTGGCAATATAACGGCCACACTTATTCGTACTTTCATCTACCATGATATAAATAAAATTATTCCCTACCAATTGTTGAATTTCTGTTATTGTTTGCTGGTACAAGATGTGACATTAATTTTTTCCTAGGTACTTTCGTCAGGTATATTATGTTTGCAATATTTTGCAGAAATGAATTTCAATTAACATTGTTTAATCTGCTAATGGTATGCTTAGACGAATTAATGCGTTATCCAGATCCGTAGTTTTATATTTCTTCTCGTTCTGAGTTTCGTGAAGTTTGTGCTACCATTGACGTATCAGATTGCTGCACACATGCGGATCGCTTTCGTTTTTCATATTTTCCAATATGTGATCGAGTTTTAGCGTGTTGATCAATCAGGTATTTTCTCTCAGAAGACACCTACAACAACAATTGCCATTTTATATCAAAAGTTAAAGAATTTAAAACAATTGTAAAGCTTTTAGTATAAACTAACTTACCAGTTTACTGCAGGCTCGACCAAATATTTTGTCGCTATCCTGTACCAGTTCCAGATATGACGTTAATCCATAAAGAATTTTGTTCGCTATACTCATTGTATGTACGCACAAGTATTTAAAAACGTAACACAATTACATGCTGTTTCGCTCAAATGATATTCAATGAATGAATAGTTTATTCGGAATTAATATAATAAAACGTATTTACCACATCCCTTCTGCTAGAGCCGAAATTAAAACGTGCAGTTCTTGGAAAAGGTATTAGAGAAACCAATGTAAAAGATTTATCGTTCTGAGAATTGTCGGTTGTCGATCTGCATTAGGAATTACTAGGAATTTTTACTAATAAAAAGGATAAAAAAGCTTAAATATGCATATTATGCATTTTTGTAAAATATGCATAGGAATGCCTAAATATGCAATATATGCAATCACTAATTAGCGCTAATTAACTTCGATTAGTGTAATACGTCTACATATAGACTATAATTAAAGTTATGCAAAAAATAAAATATATGCGCTTTGCATATAATCCGGTCTCTAATCATCAGTTTAATCGATCTCTTTCTTCTTACCTCATTGTGATATCACAATACTTTTACTGTATTGATCGTGGTAAGGTATTTGACATTTCCAAAACTTTGTAGCAAATCATAAACATTTCATAACTTTCAAAATTCCCTAACTTGGATTAATTAAAAAGGGAGAACCACAAACCTGGCAAATCTGAAACATAATTAAAACCTTTATATATATATACTGGAAAAAGGTATAATTAAGAACAATAATTTTTTGTTTCAATGTACACAATAAAATATTGTTTATTATTGGCAAGAACAAACTTCCGACGAAAGCTCGGATTATCAACTCTGGCCGGTTCGTAAAACTTCTAATTAATGATCGCCCCGAAGCGATCCGTGTGCCGACGTTCTCGTCGCTTTGAGTTGCGTTCAACCGTAATATATTGTTTCAGGTCCGAAGTTGGATATTAACTCCGACGACGGTTACCACGGTCTCGTGAAAGAGAACGAGACGCTGGTCGAGGTCACGCCCGCCATCAGGGCAATAGGGGCGCCGGTCAAGGAGTTCAGGATAGTGAACAAACACCACGGCGAGGCCCGTTCGATATAATCAAGAAGCCCGACGGTTACGCCGAACTTAGAGCGAGACGGGTCTTAAACTGCGAGAAACGTAGAAATTACAAGTTTGACATTGCGGCTGTCGGCGAAGATGGAAAAGAAGGACCAAGGTAAGTTCTCCATAACTGATAAACTCGTAAGCGTTCCGAGAAAGAGAGACGGACGTGTTTTATTGTACCCTGAAAAATCGATTTGTTCGACATTACCAAAATTGGTTATGGTTACTAAATAGTAGAGTTAAATATGCACAAACAAATACTTGTTTGCCTGAACCAAATTATCTAGTCATCATATTTTCGTTAAATCTATTACATATATTGGTAGCATAACTAAACGAAATATTTTAATAATATAAATCATGATCTACATCAAGTATGGGCAACCTTTGAGATGTTGCGGCCCAAACTTTAGTGTGCAAATACGTTCGCGGGCCGCGTTTAAAAGTAGTGCATTTTAAAGTAGTGTTCATAATTTTTAGCGATAGATATCAGGCATGAAATAATACGACAATGTTATTATAATGCAATTTATTAAAATAAGAAAATGAAATGAAAAAAATAGGTACAACATTGTAATTAAATCGTGAAATTTGGAATTATTACAAACTACGAAAGTTAATAGCGACACGGCGACAATCAATGAGAACCCTTGAGCTTGAATTTGGGAAACTAATCCATCGATGTTTTGGATGAATTCCACTGATAAAAAAGACGTAAAAGATTTTCCAAATTATCTGTCAGTCAGTCTTGTACGATGTTTTATTTATTAACTTTCATAATTGAAAAGAACTGTTAGCATTTATAAGTACTGCCAGACGCACAAATCAATCTTCTTGCGAATTTTCTAAGGCTCCGGAAAATGGTCTTCTTCGAGGATTTTTTGTAGAAATCGCACAACTCCACGTCTTTAAATTGTAGATTTAGGAGTGAGTTTTCTGAAGTTCGATCAACTCCATTTGCAAGTGTATTGGAGCATTTTGTATATTACTTTTTGTTGGAGTAGCTATAAATTGAAACTGTTTTCCATGTTTTTAAAATCACTAAATCTGTTCGAAAATTGCTCCGACAGTAACTTGATGTTCAGCATATTGAGCATAAGCAGTATTTTCATACGCAGAGAGCGTGGTGAATGAGTACTGTTACCAGACAGCAACTGTGCCTCGCACAAACGATGTTTTTGAAACTTTCAAACGCTTTACAAATCATTACATAACTATCCTTGTTTTTGAAGTTTCAAATTTAAATCATTCAAATGGCTGTAAGGTCGACCAGAATGCTAAGTTACATATCCATTTTGGGTCACTCAATTCAGATAGTGGTTTATCTTTTATTTGCATAAATCTGCTATCTCTCATTTCTAAGCTCGTAAAACCGTTTCATGCATTTTTCCTTTGCTTTAACCATCTGATTCACAATAATATGTTATGTCGTCATATTCGGCTGATATTCATCTAAACGCGCCTGAACTGACGATGGTTAGCACTCGCGGATCGTATAAAATTGATGGGTTATTACCTACATCATAAAATTCTGAGTGAATGGACTTAGAACACAAGTTCTGTTGGTGGATAATGCAATGAAGACTATCAAATCATCTTTTTGCACATTTAATTCAGTTGCTTTTTCATACAAAATTTCAATGAAACCTTTACGTAAGCCGACCATAGGAGGTGCACCATCTGTACATACACCAACTAATTTTTACCATGGCAAACCAAAACTTGTGAATACTTTCTCAAGTTCATTAAAAATGTCCTCTCCTGTAGTGGTCCTTTTAGCGGCTGTAAAGCAAGCAATTCCTCAGTAACAGTGAATCTTTATCAACACCTCGAATAAATATAGTCAGTTGACTGTGTCAAACAAATCGGTTGCTCTCGTCTAATGCTATGGAAAATGATTCAAACCAGCCATACGGTCAGTCAAAGTTTGTTTTATATCTTTAGCCATCATTTCTACACGTCGGGCAACAGTTCGTCTTGACAAACTAATTTTTTCAAATTCATTTTTCTTTTCAGGACACAAAACATTGTAAACTTCTAACATACACTGCTTGATAAATTCTCCTTCGAAAAATGGTTTTAATCACTTTTCCAATTTTGAACTAACTATAAAACTAGCTTTCACAACTTATGAAGTTGTGTTCTTTGTTTATGAAACATTGCTGCTGTTTTTCCAAATTTGCGGTAAGCTTTGGATTTTGTTTTTTCTTATTGTCTGTGTCGGTAGTGGTGCAGCATAGGATGCTTAGTTGAGTAATGCCTCTTTATATTGAATTCTTTCATCACTGAAATGGATTAATTACACAGCAAACAAATAGGCTTACCATTGTGCAAGGTAAAAAAGAATTCTTCAGCTCATTTTTCTTGAAACTGGCGATCCTCTGCATCTACTTTTGGTTTCTTTCCACCAGACATCATTTTCGTTTACTGTTCGTTCGATAAACTTAATAACAAAATATAATTAGTAGCTTGAATCTGTTTAGTTGAATTTGTTGTTAAACTTGTTCTAATTAACAATGAAAGTGGTCCCTTTAATATTGCTAGAAAGTTAACGTTTTTTTTTTCTTCGTTCAACTAAAAATACGGTTAGATAGACAAATCTGAAGCATTAAATCAAATTAGATTTTGAGTTTTGGAAACTGAAGAATTGAAGTACGACAGCAGCACATCTCTTTTGTAGCAGTTTTCTGTCTATATAGTACAGCAAATCCGTTAAATACTTACATGTATTACAGAAATTGTCCCATAGATGTCGTTTCTCGTATTTCATTCCAGTAACAGAAACATACGTTTCAAAAGCTTCGATTGGCTCTTTGTTAGAGTTACCATAACAATATAAATTTGTTGTACTAACAACAAATATCTAACAATATTTTTTTCATTGTGCAAAAATTTTGGTTCGCCATGAACAATCAAACAGTATTGTAAAATTAACTAAATTTTAAAATCCCTCCCCAACCCAGCTTTCGCCAATTACAGGTTCTTTTCACGGGCTCAGCCAATGAGTCGGCTATTATGTCAGTCGAACTTATGTAAGAACTTTGTATAAAGAAACAGACCATTAAACTAAAAAGAATAAACCACATAAGTTTAAACGAACAACACTTTAAAATTATTTAAAATAAATGTAATCACTTCGAACTCAGGATATAAAATGACTCTAGAAAAGTCGAGACTAAAATTTAAATAAAGGCAGATAATTCCAGAAAATTGCTGCATTTATTATAGAAAAATTAAACTAAAGTAATGTACTAAAGACGTAGTAGAATACTTAAAAACCATATATGCAGAAGGTTATCTATCAAGTAAAACTTAGAAAAGGGGCGTGTATGTTTATTTTCTTCTGAATGTTTACCGAACAAGGAGTCTACAGTAGAATTGGGTTTTACGCTACGTAAATGCTCTTTTATCCTAATTTTGAAATTTCTAAAGGTCCTTCCAACGTATGTGCAATGGCAATCATTGCATGTCAGGAGGTAAACCTCTTTCTTTTTTAGTTGCTCTATATTAACTTTATTGCATTTAAAGAAGCTCGTCAACCAATCTTTTTTTTTTTAATAAAAATGAAACATGTATAAGCATTTTCCCAAAATTCATTTAATAATAAATTTATGAATATTGTGCGTTAATATTTTATTGACACCTGTATGTCTCCCGTCTTCAAAGCGATTCGCAGCTATTGCCATGTGTCATTAGTTTGTTCCCAGAAAAATGCCTTCATAAAAATCCTTCCTAATCCAAAAAATAATAAAAAGCATAGCTGGAAATGCGTCACTGCAATTGTGCTAAAAATGCTTACTTTCTTTTAAATTAATTAGGTGTTTTGATTACTAGCGATCTTTTAGTTGGCTGTTTTTTTTTCCTTAAAATTTATGGCTTCAACTTGACGTAGACATATAAACGCATCAGCAGTAAATACTGGCAGACAATTAAGCTTTCAAGAGAGCAGATAGTAAAACGCTCACAGCGTGTGGTGGTAATTGCGAAACCTGCAGGGGTCTGTTTTATATTTTTAATTAAGCAAGGACATCTGCGAGAGTGTCAATTTATACAACGATGACTTTACGACAACTTAAGAAACATGGGTCTATGAACCGGAATTGAGTTTTAAAACAGTGCACTCGCGGATCGAAATAAAAAGAAAACTTTGGCAATTCTGTGTTTGGGTTAATTTCAAATAAAATTATACGATAGAAAAGGAGGAAGTTCTCATTGTAGCAATATGTAATATACGTGATGTCATGTCACGTAATATTTGCATATAATTTGCTCACAACAGCTACGTAGGCATCTAAAAAGTGTATATTCAACCTGATGTTCATATTATAGGTACCATAGACTATGCGAAATTTGAGCATAGAGAGAAATTACGACTTATTAAGCGTATTTTTTTTTTTATACAGGGTGATTCTCAATATATGCGACAAACTTTAAGAGCTGATTCCTGAGGTTATTTTGATCATAAAAGTTCATGTGAGTGTTTGTCCAAAACGGTTTGGTTTCAAAGTTATTGAATGTTTAATAATAACTTATGAACTGTGACTAACACGATATAATATCGCAGTGGGTTCTTCAAAAACTATTGTGTTGAGAGGGAATTGTTTATTTGTCATTTCAATATTTGTCAATAGTTGTCAGAGTATTCATTCAGTTTATTGCCAGTTTCTGTTTTCTAAAATGAATTATACGAACTCTGAGATGTGTGATATGCATTTCGTTTACGGTCTTGCCAATGGAAATTCGCGTGCTGCTAGACGTCTTTATGAAGAACGATATCATGCCGCATCATTCAATATTTGCCCGTCTTCAAAGATGTCTTAGTGAAACGGGAAATTAAAAAAAAAACGGACGACTGATAACTGGCACCCATCTACAGTGAGAACTCCGCAAGTTGAAGAAATGATACTAAATGAAATTGAGGAACATCCTTCTACAAGCATCAGAAAAATTGCGTTTGCTTCAAACATTAATCAGGCCACAGTTTGGAGAATATTGAAAGATCAACTGTTGTATCCATGTCACATTCAACGGGTGCAGGCACTTTTGCCGGCAGATTTTCCGCATAGAGTGGCTTTTTGTCAATGAATGCAATACAAAATCGCACAAAATCCTGACTATTTGGCTCAAATATTCTTCACCGACGAGGCTACTTTCTCTAGAAACGCGATTATTAATTTTCATAATAATCACAAATGGGCCGAAGAAAATCCGCACGAACTAGTGAATGCCCGTCATCAACTTCAATTCTCTGTCAATGTGTGGGCCGAAATTGTTGCAGATCACTTGATAGGTCCACATTTTTTACCGATGCAATTAAGATTACAAATGTATTTTATGCATGACGGTGCTCCAGCGCATTTTAGTTTAGTTGCTCGCGAGTTTTTGGACAATACGTATCCAGATCGGTGGATAGGACCGGGAGGTCCACAACCGTGGCTTCCTCCGTCTCCAGACTTAAATTCTTTGACTTTTTTTCACCTTAAATCATTAGTTTATACGACTGCCATTGAAAATGTCGATGAACTGAGAAATCGTATTATCGCAGCTTTTCAAACAATTCGAAATACCCTTGGTATTTTAGAACGGACTCGCCAGTCAATACGACGGAGGATAGAAGCTAATATTGCAGTTGGGGGCGGTCATTTTCAACAGTTAGTATAAGTTAATTTTGTTTTACTAATTATTTTGTTAATTTATAATAAAAACATTAATTATGTTAACTTACTATTAAACATTGTACAACTTTAGAACTAATCGATTCGGACATATGTTCTTATGAACTTTTATGATCAAAATAACCCCAGGTATCAGCGCTTAAAGTTTGTCGCATATATTGAGAATCACCCTGTATATATATAGTATGAACTAATTATTGCATAAAAGAAATGTATACAGAAATCTTAATCACAAAGCAAACAAAATTAAATAAATAATTCAATCTAGTTGATTATTTTGTAAGTACAAAAAATTATTACAATTATATCCTTTTATTGAAAGTTTAAACCATTTCATTTGTAAATAGAATATAAATCTCCTTTCATCATTTATGAAAAGCTAAATAATTACAGTACTAATTGTAAGTACAATATGGATTTCATCGCAATTGAAATGTTTCTACTATAATGAAAAATGTCCCTATAATTATTAATAATAACAAAAATATACTAAATCGGTCAACTATCAGTTGTTATTACGGAAAAGGTGTAGAAACGTTTTTTGCCTTCTTCAGGTGCATGACTTATTTTAAAATTAACTGTAAATACAAAATATCATAATTGAGTTAGTACGACTGAATTTATAAATTAAGATAAATTTTGAAAGTTTATAATATTGAAATTTATAATAGTTGACTAATGTAAATTTCATTTAAAAGTTAATAAATTTTATTACTGATTTATATTTTTATATTTTATATTATTTTTTTAAGGTTTCTTCCAAAAGATCAAAAAATGCTTCAAATTTTCTTGAGTAAATCTCTTGATTCACGCGTAAGGTATGCTCTGTGGTTTCGACAAAGTTCAAAAAAATTTACTGCAGATGTGACCAAGGCTTTTTCAAAGTAGATATGATATAGTGGATTTCTCACTATCTGAAACATGAGAAATGTGTATAAACACCTGATAACATTTTATTTTTAATTAAATGCATATAACTGCATTACCAACAGCTTTATATCAATTATAAATAATGGTAGAAACATGCTACTAGCTAGTCGAAATAACGTTTTTATTATATAATTGAAATTTTCCAAGAAAAAATGTGAGAATGTATTATCAGAAGTTAAGAGGTCACAATAAGTGGGGTATAAGCCATTTGCTACACAATCAAAGTAAACTGACGTGCAAATTATACATGAATAACTCATTGCTTAAGTAAGATACAACAGATAAGCAAAAATTATTTTAGGTTATGTACCTATGCATATATAAAATACACGGTATACAATACCATATGCTGATTTGCTCAACGTTCAGCACAGAATAAAAATGATAAACTACGATATCACCTACCTCTTTCAAATTTTTAAATTATTGTTCAACCACACACAACAAATAACTGTGAACCTGCTGCGAACTATCTGCGAACGCTGCGAACAAAGGGCGGCTAGCCGGCAAACAAAACGCGGCAAACTATACTTCATTCGTATATATTCGGCTACTATCGATATCCGAAATTCAAATTTTAAGTTAACTAAACTGTAAAATTACAATCATTACGTGTTTTTACAGATGCACTGTTATTGAATATCAATAAGTAATGTAAAATTACACTTTTCCTGGAAAAATACAAATGTTATGCTTTCTTACATCAAAGAAACTGTAACAATTTCTTTACAGTTCAATTGCTGTAATGAATTACATAAAAATAACTGTAGTTTTGTATATATTTTTTTTTTGTGTGCATAGTCAAGTACCGATAAGTAAATCGCACGGCGTTGACTATCAGAAATTATTAGATGAACTCAAGGAGGCAGCCCTTTTAGGGTTGCCATGAGAGGCCATGGCTCAAAAATTCAACCTAGATGGAAAATATCAGGTTATAATACTAGATAAGGAGGACTGGAAGACAGGTACTCCAGTAAGAGCGGACTCAAGCTGGTATACAGACGATTCTAAAACGGACTATGACGCCCGAGCTGGAATATACGCAAAGAAATCTAAAAAGAGTTTTTCGGTAAGTTTCAGCAAAGAAACAATGGTGTTCCAAGCTGAGGTTGTTGCAATTCGCCATTGTATCTTCTCGATAGTCAGTCCACACTCAAAGCGATGAGTTCCGTAAGTGTGGACTTTAAGCTGATTTGGGACTGCTTAAATGCCCTAAATGAGGTGAACACCCAAGGGAACTACTATTGCCCTGGGTTCCTAGCCACTCGGGCGTGAGAGGAAGTGAGGCGGCGGACGAGCTGGCCAGACGAGGTTCATCAAGGCCATTCGTTGGAGCTGGCCCTTCTTTCGCCACTACCAAATCGGAAATTTGAAAAATCCATCAATGAATATATACATAATCAGTCCGGAGAGTAGTGGCAAAAATCACCGGGACAAAGATGGGCAAAAGAGTTCCTAAAGGAACAGAGGCCTGCGTTTACTAGGGATGTACTGAATAAAGGTGGGAAGATTGTCCAAATGAAGGGCCCAATGCAAAAAGTGCCTAAGTCATATTTTGATAGTTTTGAGATAATCAAATCCAAAGTACATCTTGCACTGAAATCTCAGTGATATCCGTAACTTCATGATGTGAAAAACTACACTTAGGTACATTACAAAAATGAATCTGTTCAACGAATCCATAGTTTGGCGGTTGGCGAAGAAAATATTGCTGCTATGCTAGTTTCGACGAAAATGTGACTTAGGCACATTTTGCATTGGGCCCTTCAAATGATACTAGATCTGCTGCCTGGTCGCTTTAGACTAAATAGGCATACGTACAACATAGGCCTGACAGATGACGCAACCTGCAGATTCTACCAAGAGGAGGATGAAACGCCAGCTTATGTGCTGTGCAAATGTGAAGGCCTGGCGAGGACAAGGTTTCGAGTAATGAACTTGGAGAACCTGACAATTAGCAGCTACAGAAAGAAGCCGCCCTTAAAGATGGTAGGTCTAATTAAGAGGGTAAAACTAGAGAACGCCTTCTAGGAAAAGGAGAATCGCAATAGATCTGAGAATGTTGCGGTGAAACAGGTCCAAAAGCCTAATCCCAATCTAATCTAATCTATAGCCGAGGATACCTATTTAAGGACCCCTTCTGCCACTTTTTCTCAACCCCTTCCTTAAAAAAAAAGAAATCCTACAATCCGATAATAGGAACCCATACGGTAGTAGTCTATTTTCCACTACGTTTGCCAATAGTTTAACTTTAAAATAAGCGCGAGTAGTTGAAATATTGAAGGAATTGTTTTCTCTGAACAGTCTGAACTGATTTACAAAATTTGTTTTCATCGCTTTTGCGAAACTTTCGGCGTCCTACAGCTTAGTGCAATGTATGATACTTTTATCTATGTATATAATAAAGATATCATTTTGTTTTATCTACATATTTCACACATTCTATAAAAGTTGGCTGTTTCTTAAATAAATACCAGTGTTTGGTAATCTACATTCAGGTTTGTTTTTCCCTCTGGAAACCGGATAGGAGACACAAAATATTTAACAGCGTTTCGACAAGTTTGCGTTTGAACCCACGTAAGTGTCTTTCCGAGAGTTACTGCTGCTCAATACCACTTTTCACATGTTATGATTTTAGCCGCACTAAAAAAACCAACTGTGGATGTTACTGTTTATTTTATATCGAGCCGTTGTAAGTGTTTATGCAGCGATGATTCAATAGAATATCTGCGGACATGATTACGCACTGTCTAGCCTGCTGTGAATATCCTAAAATATAACCGAGCCTGCAGCTTTCTAAGTGCTGAAGTAAATAGTGAATTTTCTAAGAACGGACAGATTTGGTGGTGTAGTATTTTTTTTCTATGATTACCTGACTATCCGCTGTGTTTTTCGTGGAATTTCACACATATTTTTCCGAGAACATTTCTTTAACACAAAGTGTTTAATATTTTAACGTGCGTTTTTTGGTTATTTAGGATTTAGGCCTACAAAAAAAAAGAACAAATAAGAGTAGATGGAGAAAGATGTTATATTATACAATTTTACGTTATATAAAAATTTCAATTATCATATTTGTCATCGGTATTACAAACAAAAGTAAGCTCGTCTTACACTTGAAATGGTAAAATAAGGTAAGCTAAAGAACGGTATAATTCTTATCTGGTATATAAATAAATGTTTCGAAAAGCCGTTCAGAATTTTATTTTAAATATTATATAACATGTTTCGGTCGTTTGTATTAGACCACTTCAGATTTCTAAAATAAAAGAACAAAGTATATCAAGATATGTAGTCAGAAGAACATATTATAAATTTGCTATTCTCAGTGTATTACAATTACAAAGATATAAATTAATTTGGGTGTGAGTCCATGACTGGTTGTATTATATACATCGTAAGAATTCGAAATTCCATCCGGTATAATACAAAGTATTTAAATTCATGTTATTAATACGTTGATGATAAGTACTGTGGCATTTGCTGAAGCAGCGGCTACTTCACAGGAAATAACAGTCTATTTTGTTTAAAGTCTCGCGTAATTAAGATAATACGGTATTTATTTAAAATTTTATCTACTTCTTTGTCTATTGTACGTTACAATTGCTGATCAGTGAATCCCACATTACTCTCCAGAAGGGCGTTTGAAGTTCAGAAAAATATTCATTCTTGCGTCCTCTTGTAAAGAGAAGCGGAACTAGTAATCGGTGCGGAATGACGTAACAACTAAAGTTTATAATATAAATTCTTTACATTGCTGTTTTGAATTACTTAGTTCGCGGAGTCCGTTTTAGCTACAAAAAAGCACGCGTTGCCCCTTCATTACCGGGCGTTTCCATATCTTAAAATTAAAAATTCTTCTTCTCCTTCTTAAATTTTGCAATTAAAATAAGCTTGAAAAAATCGATAACAGGAAGCAAAAGCTTTCCTCGAGAGGTGTTTTGTTTTGTGCTAAAACCGTTCGAAAAACCCCCTTTTCTTTAAAATTTTTGTGAGTGTTGTGTAAAGTTTTTGTGCCTTAAATATTTTGGATTACGGGAAGATTTAATTACCCACATTGGTTGGTAAGATGTTCAAAATTTCTGCTTGAAACTAACCATTCTAACGTAACTCGTTCGCTCTCTCTCTCTCTCTCTCTCTCTCCCTTAGTAAATAAATTTGTAAGTAAAAATTACCAGTGCATGTGTTAAACAACTTTATAAAATTTTAAAATATTCATTCAATTAATTGTGTTTTGTTTTTCTTTACTTGTTATTTTATTCAATTTGTTAGCTTGTTAGTTTAATTCGATTGTTTCGATTTATTCAATATAAAATTGTAAAATAAAAGACTCTCTATTATTCCGCTATAAAAAAAAAAGTTCAATTCGTACCCTTAGTAAAGTTTTGGAGAGGAAATCATTTCGGAAAGGGAAAGCCGACGAGGTGGGTAAGTCAACAATCTTTAGGCTAACTAACGGCCCTGCTTCGAGTGACTGAGGAAAACACCGTTGGAAAACATCTTTGGGTAAAACTTCTAAAACCAATCGCTACCGAACAAAAAGATTGTTTTCCAGCAGTGGCTCGTCGGTCAAAAGAGAAGGTGGGGTTATCTGTGAAACGGGGTTTGGTTGTGCTTGAATGAATTTGGGCTGACCATACCCAAAAGTTTCCAGATAAGAAAACCCGTTCCGTTACAACATACCTATTGATTAAAAAAAAAAAAAGTTCTTTCCAATCCACAATTTTATTATCTATTACGACATGTTTCGGTCAACAGATATGACTATCCTCAGGCTGTAATAACGTCGAGATTTATTGGTTGGCAAAAATCAAACGTCTATTATGTTTTATGTATTTCATTATATGTAAGCTTAGTTTTTTACTTTGTGAAATTATTAAAATTGATAATGAATGTATAAGAAAAAAGAAAACAATCGAAACGAAGCATGAGATTTTGTTAGGGCACGTGTTTTATTAAGTGAAGTATTAAGTAAGTATTTGTATCAACTTATTTTTTCGCAGTAATTGAATCCTTGAACGAAATAAAGTTTTAATTTGAAATATTACTTATAGTGAAGTGTAAATCTGAGAACAGTTTCAATTCAAGTCTTAATTTACCGAATATATGAACAAAATGCACCAAAATACACGTAAATTTCAATAAATCTTAACAATAACCAATAACACATAAGAAATACCACCGATTCACGTTTTTTTTTAATAGTTACATCAATTACAAATACTCTAAGCATATTAGATTTTGTAAAGCTGAAATGTATAAAGAGTGATTAAGAAAAAGATTTTATTTTTGAGATAGGAGACTATGATTTTATATTTAAGTAAATAAAACTATCATTTCTGAACAACTTTTCGTAATAACATTTTCCTCTATTTTAAAAAAGAGGAGTACTTTAATTATTCTTCAACCTCTTTCAATTTTAAATGGCTACCCTGTATGCGGTATAAGATAAATTGCGTTTGATGGGTCTCAAGTTAATTGTGAAAGGTGCTCAAACTTGCTCTGCGTCATTAAAATTTTCTAAAAGTGTGTATGGTGCGTACTTTTTGACATACGCTGTATATAAAACATTAAATACAATAGTCAATTATATGTAACTACGTTAAAGGCTTTATTACGGTCATCTGGAACAATATCTGTGCACCTAGTTTTTTTAAGTTTTTTCAAGAACTAGATATCTAATACCCTTAAAATTATTTTAAGTATATAAAGTAATTCATTTTACACATATTTCAATAATTATTTTGTACAATTCGTGTACTTATATATTTTCAAAGGAAAAGAAGTAGTAGTCTTTTCCTAACGTGTTACCTTTATCCTGTCTTCCCTACCATTCTGCAGATTGCAGTTTTTCAGCTACTAAAAACACAGTATGGAAGTATTTGATAGACGACGCCAGAGATATAAATAATGGCTTGCTTCCAATTTTTGTAGTGATGTGGCTTGCTTCTTCTATACAGAACCGCGTCCGTTTAAAGGTTGGCCCCTCCACATCTTTAAATACACTGTAAAAAATTACAGTAATTTTGCCATGGTAAATCAGTAATATTACATGTAATAACGTTGTGAATTTACAACAATAAAATCATGTAAATGTTGTAGCTTATGATTATTTGGGTAACGAGATCCGGTCAGAATGGCTGCCAATATCGTGTGGAGTTCCTCAGGGTTCGGTACTTGGCCCATTGTTGTTTTTACTGTATGTGAACGATCTTCCTGAAGTAGTTTCGGACCGGGTAATTATGTTCGCGGATGATACTACAACAGTAACTCGGTCGAGTGATGATACTGAATTGGTGGACATTTTAGAATACAATCTAACACTATTGGGAGAGTGGTTTAGTTATCACAATTTACATTTAAACTTCGACAAAACCAAACTAATTAAATTTAACAATTCCGAAAAAATTAGTGTTAAAAATAATGACCAGTGCCTTACCTGCGTTGATGACACCCTTTTCCTGGGATGTAAACTGGATTCTCACCTTTCCTGGCGGCCACATGTGGAACACATATCCGGTAGACTTTGCAGTGCATCTTACGTGTTGAGAGTGATTTCTAAAGTGTCAGCGTCCGTGCAGCTCTACATTGTTATTATGCTAATGTATTTTCTCAACTGAAATACGGCATCATCTTCTGGGGAATTCCGCGAAGCAGGGAGAATCTTATTCTACAGAAGGCCTGCATTCGTTCCATATTTGGTGTTGCTCGCCGTGATACGTGCAAAGAGTTTTTTAAGAATTTTAAGTTACTTACTTTGCCTGAGATATATATCTTTGAGTGTGCTAAATTCACAAAAGTAAACTATAACAACCTGTTTCAGAAATATAAACTCATGCATAGTCATAACACCAGAGGCCTTGAGCATAACCATTTGCTTCCTCCAGCAACACACCTATCAAAAATACAAAAAACTGCATTATTTCAATGCATTAGAATATACAATCACTTACCAGATTCTTTAAAAGCCTTACCGCCTCTTAAATTTAATAACAAACTCAAAGAGTTTTTACAAAAAAACACTTTTTATGAAATTAGTGAATTCTTTCATACAAAGCTTCGTTGTGACCATTTTAATATGTTGTAAATGTTAGTTTATACACAAGTTTATGTTTTATTGTTAATATTGACGTGTTATACACCTTTGTAGGTATTATTTAACTAATATATATTATTATTATTATTATTATTAAATTTTGTTTTACATGTTTTTTTCTAGGATATTTAACATGGAAAAAGAAATTTCGGTAAAATTTATAGCTTTTTCATGTAAGTTTAAGATGTAACAAAAATTCAAAAGGAAAATACAGGAAAAACATGTACAATTTTGTATTTACTCTCAAAATTTACTTAAAAGTGTAAAATTAACATTTTTTTTGGGGTATTTAGTGCACTTTTAAAAGTATTTTACTAGTGAACTATTAATTTTGCTGTAAAAATATGAGGAATCTTTTATATTTATTTGTTTTTTACTTGAAATTTTCGGTAAAATTTATAGATATCATGGAAAATACGAAATTTATAAGGCCGCAATGTGATTGTTTTGGATTTATTTATCTGTGCGCGTAGGTAATTCCTATTCGTTTGTTCGAACTTATTATTGGCTCAATGATATCATGTACGTCACAAACAATCGTAGGTTTCGCGTAAGCGTGTTCATTCTTGATCCCTGGTTGAGCGATTCAGTATGCTATAAAAGAATTAGGTAAGTTGCTTGCTCTCTTTATAAAAATACATATGAAAATTACTTCAGTGTTCGGTAAATATAGAGTTCATATAAATATTACATACGAATTTTACAATACAATCTTTGAAAAACACATCAGCATGTGAAATTTACTAGATGGTAGAAATTTTACCTTATGAAGCAAATTTATTTGTAAAATTGTAGGCAACTTTGTTACCAACGATTTTACATGTAATTTTACTGCAACTTTTTTTACAGTGTAGGGACGCAATGTTAATATTGCCGCTTGTATGGAACGACTGTATGTAAGGCATGGAAGGTAGGGTTTGTCAATAACTGCGCCAAGTTTTTATAAATAAAATTACATCGCTATTTAAAAGTGTGTTCTGATTTAGTATAACAATTTCAAAGTGGTGACCTGTTAAGCACATTTCTATACTTGCTTAAAACCAACTATTTTCCTATACCTCTACAAAAATTACGAAATGCTTTAATTAAGGTAGACCTCAACAATCACAAGTTCATATTGTACGCTTCAAACTTTTCATTTCATCTGTTTTAAAAAAGAAAAGTGTCTTTAATTACTTTTCTGAAAGCTTTTGTTATCGCTAGAAAAAGGAACGCTTAATGTTTTGTGTTTGTTAATTGAACTACGTCATTTAATTAAATATTTTGTTAAATTTTCGAATAGAAATCCTGGCATACAGCACGTACATAATGCATATATGCAAATATTAATTACATTTTACCTCTATTGTGTTCCGCATTTAATAAACAGAACTTTATCTCTGGTTCTAGTTTCGAGGTTGCAACGAAACCCAGCACACATTTCCCAGTTTACGACGGGTTCTGTGCAAATTAGAAATTCTTAATTCGCGCGAATCGTGTGCATTATTAATGAGTGAAACGTATAAATATTTCTCATTTCTCCAGACTTAAAATTAAAACGGAAGCTTTTAATTAGAAGAGCACACACGTTCTCCTCCTAGTAACGACTTTTCGCGCAAAAGGGCCCGTTCGCTAATTGCGTTGGATTTACGTTTTTCATAAAGGAAGTGTTACATTATCAAATTAGATAGCGCAATGTGTTTTGTCTTAAAATGCGTTAAACTGTTTGTGTTATCTTTCCTATGTATTCCTCGTTTGTTTAAACAATTATTTTTTAATGCTTATGTTTGCAATTTTATTACGTGTGGTTGTGTAATTCACTCTATACAGCACGGAATATTGTGACGTTTAAAAAGTTTTAACTTTCAGAATATATGATGAGTGTCTATTATGGTTACTTTTTAAAATTATTTTCATTATACACATTCGGCCAGTGAACATTTATAGTCGGGGAATAAACCTATGCATAAAAACTCGCCTTAATTGCCAACGCATTGCAGTGAGGAAGGGAAAATGAAATTTTTATTTCAACATTGCACTGAGAAAAACATTTAATAATCATAAATAAAAATACAATTATCGTAAGTAAAAAGTTCAGCTGAATAGGGGACAAAAGCACAGATTACTTAGCACTAGTAAAAAAGAGATAAAACAAACAAACACTGATACTAACAAGAAGCAATCTAAGTTACTTACGGTCTGCTTCATACCGGTACCTTATGAAGTTACTTATGATAGTTAAACTGAAGTATTAAGGTCCAAAAATAATGTAGTTGTCACAGTAAGCAAGATTTGCCTCTCGTCAAGTATGTAGGTGTAGTGCTGGAGTGCAACTGTTCTAGTAAACAGTCTATCACAACACCTTTATAATTAATACACCCTAAAAAAGATGTGGTAAAATTACCCCAAAAATAGATGGCAACTGGGCTACCGCCTATTTTTGGGGTAAATTTACACCTGTAGGGGATTTTTCACATGCTTGTGGAATATTCCTTGAAAGTGTGGTAATTTTCACTAGTAAATTTACACCTCTAAAGTAATATTCCCTAATGGAATGGAATAATTTCAGGTAGATTTACCACACCTTCAAGGAATATTCCACCAGTATGTGAAAAATCCTCTATAGGTGTAAATTTACCCCAAAAAATAGGCGGTAGCCCAGTTGCCATCTATTTTTGGGGTAATTTTACCACATTTTTTTTAATGTATAGATTAGAGTAACAACAAAGAAATTAGAAAAAAAATGATTATTAGGTTGTTTTATCATCCAGAAATATTAAGTTTCAGTTATTTAATAACATGTTTATGTCATTTAGAACTTAATGCAGATTCTCCATTTAAATATTCAAAATATACCATGTATAATATTAGATTTAATTTGAATAATTTCTGAAAGATATATTAATTAGTTGGATTACAGAGAGTTTACAACAATTTCAATAAATTTTTAAATTCAATAAGCAACGTTTTAAAGCGCAAACATTTTGGGAGAAAGGTCGATAAGAAAAGGCAATAGTTACTAAGAATTGGTTGTATTCATAATACAAAGATCTAGTTGAATGTAACCATAAAATAAATTTTGACTAACAAAATACATTAAAAAATCTTATCAATTTGAGTTTGGATTTGGAGCTTTTTTATTTTTGTTGTCCTGTTCACGGTATATTTAAAAAAAAAATACCTCTGCAGAACTTCTAATGTGTTAGAAGCCTCTTTTGCGTACTGCAAATGAAAATTAAAATATGCCGCCATCATTTGTTGTAATGCAGAACGAAATGAATTTGTTGGGTCTAATAACTGTCTTTCTACCATTAAAGAATGGGACTTCACATTTCCTAGAAAAGAAAAATAAATGTAAAAAACATATGAAATAAATATATTTTTTATTAATACCTTCTTCCAAGCATATTATCAACGGTGTATTCACCTCAATTTCTTCAAGTGTAGATTTATCCTGAAAATTTTTAATAAATTTAGCATTTAAAAATATATTGTATGTAGATAATAGTGCTGCGAATCGAAGCCTCTTTATGTAAAACCGGGGTTTGGATGCAGTGATTAATCGTCTTTAAAAATTGTAAAATCAAAACCGGTCTTTAAAAGCAGATTATTGCGCCTTAAATAGGTATTTCGAATTTAAAATACATAGCACTTTCAAAAAAGTAATATATATTGTTTTTAGTTTGAAACTGGTTTTGAAAATCGATTTAAAAAATGATTTTAAAACACCGATTTTTACTAAAAATCGATTAACCGGTTTTTGATATCTGGCGATTCCCGCAATACTAGTATATACATAAATAATGTTGTGATTAACTATTGAACTCAAATTTGCCGTCGTGCGGTCTTGCACATTTGCATGTATACGTGCTTAATACCTACTTTCCTTTTGTTATTAAATCCTAGAGTAAAACCAAAATAGTTTCTTCCTTACTTTACTTGTATCATCACTTAACAACTAAAACATAGCCTCCAATAACGGCAAGACACTAGTCGTTTTATATTTCCAAATGTTTAATGAAAAAGAAAAAAAAAAGGATTGACTCCTTCAAAGCGAAGACTTTCTGTTGTTTAAATTGAAAAGTTTGATACGGTAGTTTCCTGCGTGTCACTTGCACGTTGAAAACTTTAAATAAATGTATCATATCGTGTAGCAACAATATCTACCGCCAAATGCTATTGAGGTTAAGTTCCCAGTATATCATATTGGATATCCATACGCAAGTGTATGTCTATTATTTATGTGTGCTGTCATAGCTAAGTACATGGTAATCATCTCAATACATAATTAATGTAAAATGAACTTACCTCAATCTTTATTTGCAAGACAAAATGAAAAACACCATTTACATTTATGCGTTGAAGCCATCAGTGTAGATGCCGCACTTGTATTCAAACTGCGTACCACAAACGCTTGCGCGTTGTATAGTCGACGGCTATGTAATGCAATGTTAAAAAAAAACATTTTGTGTTCCAATCAAATAACAGATGCGTATATATAATATATATAATCAGAATTTCATGTCCCTTGTATTGTCCATATTGTATTTTTACCAACATAGGGGTAATATTCCACGAAATATGTTATTTTTCCTTGCTCCTAAGCAAATTTCCCCAAGTGGGGGAAAATTACTTCATTTATTGAAGTATTTTTCCATCAAAGTCGGTTTACCACACAAATTACACCTAATTTGTGGTAATGAAGTGTTACCCTCTTTTTGGAGTAATTTTACTTATATTTCATATGTTTTTCACATACCAGTGAGGTAAATTTACCATCATTTTTTAGAGTGTACTAGCTATTTAGATTACTTGTAATTAGCAAAGACTATGATTAATGCAGGTTCACTAAATACCTGATATATAAAAGGTAATGGTTTGCCATAAATATACAATATACTTTGTACAAATTTGTTGTACAACTATAGGTAGTGTAGGAAACGAGGAAGTTTAGTGAATATTTATTAAGTAGCTTACTGTGTACTCTGTGTGAATAACTGATAAAGTACAAAAAAAAAGTTCCACAAATCTTCGATTATTTATGGAAACGCAACTATAAGTATTGCGTACCGAGCAATGCGTAATTGTTTGCAAATAATTTTTAATTACTATTCAGTGTGCTGTAGCTTCGATTGCTTTATAATCGAAGATTAAATTCGCATTTAATTTGCTAAAGATGGTACATAGTACTTATTACTTAAGAAAAAAAAAGCGGTATTAGTAATAGTTTTATTTTGTGTAGGACAAACACAGTGACTACCTGATATGAATGAAAGATATTGGTTTCACTTTAACAACAGTTCTTTTTTAAACAATTTATAAGGTAATGTCTCATAAAATATATTCCTTAATAATGAAAAAATGAACAAAGCAATAATAAAAGATAAGGTAAATGAGGCCCCCTTGAAACGTTATTTAGTTATTGAAAATTAGTTAAATCTGAACAAAGGACAAAGAGAAATATGGCTTTGAAGTTATAACTAACAACAAACAAAGAAATAATATAACTAGGCGGTAAACTTGCGGTTTCTGTTGGTTCTTTGCACTGGTCGTTGTCTCGGTGGGTTGATCCTCTGTCGGCGTACGTGACGGTTATGTCCGGTGATCGCCTCGAAAACGGCTTCTTCGTCGCGGTATCCCTAACTGCAGGTGGCACTTGGACTGTGGGATCCACACTTTAACTTTACTGGCGGGCGCAGATATCATCACAATGATGGGGAATTCCAATATCCCACCACGTGGTTTAAAACTGCAAGCTTGAAACATTCGATTGCTTATAGGCTCGGTGCTTCTTCTTTCGCTGGGATTCTTTATACGGATGGCGCCTTGAGTTAACCTACCCGGTCTTTTTAATATATTTGCGTTCCAACTGGCCTACAATGGTCGTACTCGTTGGCCACTGTTTTTCGACGACCTTTTCACACGTCCGTCCCTTACTTGACGCTAGCCCGTGGCTTGCGCGCGTAGCAATCTCGGGGACTATTTTATTATTCCGCCGCATTAGCCAATCAGGAATAGTAAAACAATCACCGGGTGGCAGCAAAACTCAAATAATCATATACTTGTGACAAGTTGTTACCTATTTGGGAAAATACATGTGTTTAATAGCGATCAGCATTGTTGTTACTTCTACTAAGCATGTGCTGTAGTTAGATACAGTACCAGTAGTCATAAGTAATACGTTACTTACCACAAATTAGTCAGGTACGTTGTGTAATAGCCGTTAATAAAAGCACTATTTACAGTAACAACTTGTACTCAGGAAACTGGGTTGCAGGTATTAATTAACGAGAATAGTTCCAAGTAAAACTTTATCTATTGCAAATAATTTTTTATCAAGTAAACACTTTACTTAGCCCATTTTTCTCAGTGTGAGCGTTGTTTGCTTTAAGATATGATTTGTTTTAATTAAAAATCCTTTGAATCAAATAAATAACATTCAAAATTTCGATGTCTTTTGATATAAAGAATTTTCTCAGTATATAAAGCTTTAGAGTAGAATGTATCATCTTTTTTAAGTTTGTTAAATGTTTCTGCGAAACTCTCTCTTTCTCTCTAAATCCGTATTCAACATCAGTGTTGTTTGCATGACAGCAGTCGTACAAAATGTATTTGCAGTTACTGCATTTCATACACGACAATCAATAACTGCAAAACATGTGAATCTATATTCTATCCTAACCCACGTTTAAAAATGATATCGTTTGCATTTATTTTGCTTGCCTGCATATAATGTAATACCCCTATGTTAGTTATATTCTTACTCATCTCTGTCCTGATCTTGGCCCCAACTCGGATTGTTACAATTTCGCAATGCATTCATTCGTAGGAGGTTGTGACTCATGTATATAGAGGTTTTATTTTTCGAATCTATTCTTAGGATTATGCTTAACGGGCATTCCGTGAAATTAATGTGTGTACATGCGCATTAACCTGGAATACGGTTCTTGGCAACGACCAGATGCACTAATATCACGTTCACAACTCTAAACGAAAAACATAATACCATAATTCGTAATATAAAATATTCACAATTTCATATTCATCGTAAGCATGGAGCAGGTATTTTATATTCGTGAAGTTTCTCGATAAAAATGCGAACAACGGTTGACTGTAACGTCGCAAGTGGAATTTCCGGCGTTATAATTCGAATATCTTTGAAATATACGATCGCTAAGGGTTGGTTTCCTCCCCGTATCATTTCTGTGAAGCGTAATAAATGACTAAAGCATAAGATGCGGAATTGGCTTTCCAACATTTGATATGCTTTTAACACGTTTTCTTTATTTTGTTTTATTTTTTGTGTTACTTGAATAATAAATAAGACTCGGTTTTGAAGAAATTGGGTGATGGAGGGAATACGAAGTGACACAAACAAAGATACTCGTTGAAGGAGGAAAAGATCTAGTGTATGGTATTGTTTAATAGCTTGCTTCACCGAGAGAAAAAAAGTGTTGTATTAACTAATAAAATGGTGTATTGAACACTTTTTTCTTTTTCACTATGAGCAATGATATGTTAGTGTTAATGCAGTACGTAAAAAAATATTAAATTGCGTTAGTTAACTGAATAATAATAAGTGTTATAAGAAACAGACTACGCGTGATTCTTTGAGCATGTACTTAATTTTCCATTAACAATTTGTACCTGCTAATAGAATAATACAACAACATTATCCCAACACAGTTACTTGTTGTAGACACACGAAGTAATAACTGTCCCTATAATTTTATAATATTGGTTTAGCACTATAAAATGTTGATTCAAATCTTATATTGTTTCATTTAACCTACCTATAGTATTCATCGAATGACTATTTGCATGTAATTAACACTTTTAGGTGGTTATATGAAAAAGATTTTCTTGTTAGTGGAACCATTTTCGATTTTGCTTAAAATCACGTTACTGATCGGGCGAGTTTTTAATTTCATCGATGGATCCGTCGATTACTGTATCATTAATGTAATAAACAGAGATATACTGTAATCGATGGATCTATCGATGAAATTAAAAATCCGCTCGCACGTTCAGCAATTAGTCCATTGATAGCAACGCATAGCTATATATTGCCTAATTAGGAAGACTATAGTAGGTAATAGAAGAAAAACATTTACGGCATTATATACTAAACTTATATTAGCTTAATAACATAACTAAAAAATTATAAAGATTTTATTCATACATTTGAAAGGAAAGTACAATTTAACGTTTCATAATAAAGCATTAATAATAATATTTAACCAAAATTCGTTATCAGCATTTACCGATTTCGTACTACTACCCACGAAATAATCATTACTTTCAACGGAATTAGTTTTTATCATATTAATCGATTTACTTAAACAATTAGAGGCAAAATGATTTTTACGATTACGTTTGTGACATATTTTACCATAAGCTGGGCAACTGTTTTGCGCATGCGTAAAATTACAACGTGTACACTGAGCTGTTCTAGAATTGTTCGAATCCGTTACAAACGATCTTGTTTGAATTTGCCGGACACCTCTTTCCAATGATCTTTCATCCTTGTGCGGCCCTTGCGGTGAAATGTGTCTTCTGTCTTGATCCTGCATCCGGCTGTCGATCGATGTGTTTTCCAGCGTAATTTCAATATTATTTAAAAATTTCTCGAACTTCCTTTCTTATACGTGGGTAACAGCGTCGCTGCTTGGGTATTTCGCTGTTTTCCACTGCAACCACTTCGCGGTAGTATTCCTTTCACAGATTTTTTTGTATTTTGTTTGTTTTTTTATTCTGATGCGCCATGTTATAATATACATACTCACCGCCATCGGGTTCTTGATTTTTTACTATGTCACATGTTAATGTTAAGAAACTTACAAACATGGTATTATTATATATATACGCATTTCAAATCATCAATATCGACTTTGTTAACAACCAGACCAAAGATAAAATATTGGATTAAAAGCCTGAACACTTATAATCTTGTTAATTAACTCTAAAGTGGTGCAACAATATAAATATGTTTGTTTCAATAGGAGCATATGATTCACTTAAATGCACATGGTTAAATCAGATGGGTCATTCCGTGACACTACGCGAAAGATGTTGAATAACCTCTTCATTTTTCTCAGGTGTTAAGGAGTATTTTGACCAATTGCCCCAAATTGTCATATGTTACTGGGAAATTTGGAAATTCTGCACGAAATTCTTCTATGCATGGCGGCAATCTTACAGCATTCCTAAAGTATGTTAATACGATAATACGATAATAAAAAAAATATTATAAACATTTTTGGAACCAATTAGAAGCAAGATTTTATTACAAATTAATTACAAAGATTTTTTTAAACTTCACAGAAGTTACGAAGAATAAAATATGTAGCATTTTTGTTGCGGGAAAGGTAGATAGGTAGTAAATCTTAACAAATAGAGCGGGAAGCAATTGATCACGTTAAACATCAAAGGATTTTAAGTTAGAGATATTTATAATTGTTGGTATTTTTAGATTTATACTTATGGGAAATCTTCTGCAATATGACTTTGTAATATTAGAAATGTTTTAAATTAGAATTGCTTTACCCATATTTTATTCGACACCCTAAATAATACACACTCATGAAAAGAAAAAAAAAATGAGTAAATAAATAATTACACTTAAATATTTATTAATCACGCATTTTACACCTTTATTTTTTAACGTAAGTGTAAACATTCTAATCAATAATCTTATTTATTTTATGACATTTTAAGGCGTATTTCGTCAATAATTTTATTTATGTTGTTGTACATTGATTATACATTTTTGCACAACTGATATTTTGTTGTGTATTCCTCATCAGAATAACTCGTATTGGTTTTATTCCTAACACGTGCTATAATTGTGTGTGTATATATAAGTAATTGAACATAATATATTATAATATAGTAAGCAGTTAGTTGTACAGAGTACAATTGTTTGAAGTGGTTATCAATGCCAAGTTCGTTGATAACTTACGTGCATTTCAATCAAAATTAGTTGACCTATATATTGTGCTTATTTGACCGGTGTGAACTTGGCAAGCAACTTTATTAAAAACATTACATAGTAGGGTTGGATTGTATTTCGTTTGTACCGTTTGTCCCACTTTGCACTTTCGTTTGTATCGCCTCACGGTTAAAATAAGACAATGGTTTAAAAAAAATCAGCAAGCAAGTACAATATATTCAAAAATGGGCAACGTGCTACCAGCGAATTCTCCAGGGGGTTAAAATTAGTAGCAATTTTCCCGGAGCATGAGCCAGATGAATAATAAAAAAAAAAAAATAAAATATGTTTATAAAAGATTATTGATATTAAATAAAATAATGATTGCAAGTACAAAGGATGGGAAGAGGGATAAATAAAACAACGTTTATAATTTATTTCCCACGCTGCGACTGTAGGAGTCGTTTCGGCCAGTGAGGCGCGGAAAGGTGTCGGATTGAGCGCCACTGGTGAGTCAGTTGTTGCCTTCCTTGGCCCGACGCTGTCGCCGGTACTTTAGCCACAGCCAGAATGGCTATTTTCCAGTAGGGGAAACAAGGATTGGTATTGCAGAATTTTGATTTATAAATAATTAAATTGAATGAAAAAGTTAATTAAATGAAAAAAAAAACTAATGCGCCAAGGACGATAAATTGAATTAAATAAAACTCAGAAAAACTATATAAACAGTTATATTAACAGTTGATTAGGTGAAGCCAAACATTAAATGATTACAAAGTATAAATACACGAAATGACTTTTGGGAGTGAGTGTTATTATCAAAAATTTGTATTACAAGAAACAAAAAATAAATCTACCTATTCGATCGAGCATGCAATTGAATACGACTACCATTGTTTTAATGCGAAAAGATGAAAGAAACAAAAATTAAATAATTTCAAAAGTTACGTTAAATTAAAGAATGAGAGCAATACTAAAAAACTATCAAAAGTTACGTTAATTATTCTGAATCCAATGGTAGTTCGTTACTACAAATACCAAAAAATGAATCTTAAATTAACTTACATTTAAAAACAATGCGCAAACGTTGATTGCCACAAACACCTCGGGGAGGAAGAAGGGGAAGAGAGCCGGTGGATGAAAGAAGAGAGCCGGGTCCAGGTACGCCTTAGGTACGCTGCTTGCGAGATATCGCGTCAGCGGGGTTCCAGTGGAATTCTTCGTCGCCAAATACAATAACTCAAAACGGTTTCCGTGGAGTGGTTTCCTTTTGACCTGATATCCCCCACGGGATTACCGACGGGTAATTTTGTCAAAAGGGTACGGCAGAGCGTCGCCCCTTAGACGGTTATGTCTACACACTTAGCGGGCTGGAGAGTAAGTGAAGTCAAGAAGGGAGAGGAATCTAGTTCCCGCGCTATGCCATTAAGTAGCCAATAGGATCGAGTATTAAGGGTTTGCACGTGGTCTTGTTTGTGCGAAATTTCTAACGTTTCAAGTACAGTGCGCACAAAAAATGTGCAGCAATAACAAAAATGAATAATTCGGAGCTAATTATGAACGGAGTTTTAATGAATTTACAAAACAATGCATCTAAATAATATTAAAATTTGACAATTTAAGAATTTAGAAATGTTAAAAAAAGCGGTAGATTTACAAAAAAACAACTTCAAGGTCAAACGTGACGTTATATGAAATAGTAAATAGCGAAATTCTCGGTAACTAGTAAAGGTCAATGAAATTTAGATGGTTTCAGATAGGATAGTGACAGTTAGAGAACATAAGAAAAGTGTTTTCAACACGTAACAAACGTCATTCGAAAGAGCATTGTTTGTACCCGTTTGTACCTTCATTTAAATCGTTTGTACTTCCACCAAACCGGAAGTAGAAACATTTGAACCTCTTTTTACATCGTTTGTACTTCAACCGAACCGAAAGTAGTGACAATTTAAAATATGTCAAAGAGAGAAATTTGGCTATTTTTTAAGATATCAAAGAAAACGGCCAAGGCTATTCGAAAGAGCATCGTTTGTACCTGTTTGTACCTCTTTTTACATCGTTTGTACTTCAACCGAACCGGAAGTAGTAAAAAAAGTACCGGAAGATGTAAAAAGAGGTACAGGTACAAACGATGCTCTTTCGAATAGCCTTGGCCGTTCTTTGATATCTTAAAAAATAGCCAATTTCTCTCTTTGACATATTTTGAATTGTCACTATTTCCGGTTCGGTTGAAGTACAAACGATGTAAAAAGAGGTACAAACGATGCTCTTTCGAATAGCGTTGGCAATTTTCCAATATCTCATGTCATGTCATCAATTAGCAAAATTTCTCTCGCCAACTTACTTATTTTCAAATGTTTCTACTTCCGGTTTGGTGGAAGTCAAAGATTTAAATGAGGTCAACGCGGTACACGATGTTCTTTCGATTGACGTTATCGTTATTTTGAATAACTTGTACTGCTTGCTGAAGATTTTTTTAACCCTTTCTAGTTTGTAAACCTTTGAGTACAAACGAAACTGAAGGTGGTACAAACGGGTACAAACGAAGTACAAGTTGCTTGCCAAGTTCACACCGGTGCTTATTTGTTTGTATTATTGTTTCATTGCTATTGGAATGAAATAAGTGGAGTTTATCTGTTGACATCAGTGGAACTTTCGTTTGACATAATTTGTTAAGTAATATCTTTTAGTAGATTCAACATGAAATTATGTTTATTTTATCCAGAACACTTATTGCCTTAACGATATTGAAGATTTATTAAAATGAGATACCTTGATACAATTTCTGTTACAGATATTTTTCATGCAATTCTTTATTTGAGTTTTGAATATGAAATCTACTTTTTAATAATCCTTTACAATTTCTAGTTAGGACGTCATATTATTTTTTCTTAAAGGGAAATCATAGTAGGTTATATTGTAATCAAATAAAAAAAAATTGCTGGCTTCACAAAAACATATAACACTCTCATGTTTATTCTAAATATTAAGTAAGATAATATTCCAAGATATTTCCTCTTACAAAAAAAAATACAGATAAGCTTACCATCCGATTTATTGCAACTAATTCTGCCTGAAAAATATTACAATGATCTTCTAATTTAAACTTTTGATCATGTGTGTCAATATCCCTACTATAAACAACAAAAGCCGCCCCTGTACCACCCTCACCCTTCGACCCATCCGTAAAAATTTTTAAACCCTCTCGAAAAGTGGCTATAAATTTATTATAACTAATACTTTTTAATTCCACGGGATGAATTCGCCCCGCCTATATCTACTTGCCTTTCTAAATCGCCCGGTTCTAATCTAATTCCCGTTGCCGTAATCAAACCCTCAAACCCTATTTTATTCGCGTCCCTACGAAATTAGAGTTCCCTCAAACGTAAATCTACTGGTAAAATACCCGAAATAACGCACGCCGCGTCTGCCGAAATAGATGAATACGTGTCCGCAGCCCTAACCGTTAACAATCGTTGCGCCCCGATTAATTTTTTTGTTTCTTTAATTATACACGCGTCTGCCCATATCGCCCCCGCGTACAACATTGCCCGTTCAATAGCGCCCCTGTAAATAGTGTCCGCCGCGTTACCGTTTAAACCCCACGTAACCCTAGCCGATGCTCTAATTTTATTTTTTTCATTTCCCTATCTTTCGCGGTAATAAACCGAATATGCGCTTTAAAATTTAAGAAAATTCTTGTTGTAATCATCAAATGATTTTATATTTAAAATAATAAAGTTTATCACGGCTTTCGGTTAACCGGATATTTTAGAAAGAAAATAAGTACCAAATTATTGCAAACTTCCAATTTTTAAAGCCGAATATTTTTATTAATCCCGAAAATTTCTGATTAGCCATTTTCGCGGGATAGCCTATATATATAAATCATTTGAGTTTCATTGATTTTAAATCCGTTATCCGCATCAGTCGACGGCAACAAAAATTAAACAGCGAAATAATTTTCTCTCGGAATTACGCGGATTAGATATCGATTTTCCAGCACAGCACCAAATCTACTAGACGTCCGGAAACTAACCCCGGTCGACCAACGCATCGCTTTTTCCCTCCACTTCCAATCTGGTTGTACAGTTTGATTGCATTTCATCGAACAGCCCAGCCGAACCCGTCCCCATATCGCTGACAAGTATCTGGATATGTTACGTCGGTAGTCATGTGTACACCGCAGCGTGTACACTCACAATGTATCTTTGCATATATAACCCGCTGCTCTGTGCGCGACGAGTAATAACAAATCCGCTGTTATCCGGCATCCAGCTCACGTAACCCATATATACACGTCGAGGACATCAGAGTTAACTGGATTTCCGGCGGCATTCTCTTTTGTTTTGGTGGCGGCGCTGGCGGTGGCTTTTGTTGCGGCCGTGTGCGCCAGGGCGTCGATTCCGTCCTATTAGGGTTGTATAGGCGCGGTGGGAGGGCGCAGATACAGAAACCGACACTCTCACGGTCCGTAAATAAGCTATGGAAAAGATTATTGTCGGTCGAAATGGAGTAGTCGTGTTGTTGCATCGGCATTCCCTATGGTAAACCGAGGTGTACGCACACTGCGGTTAATCCTTTTTGTTCAATGAAAACCAATAGAGGCTTTATAGGAGTGGTAGAAGTGGCTTAAATGAACATGCATTTCAGCATTGTAGGGGAAACAAATGATTTAAGAAGTAGACACATTTAAAAACCTGTGTATGTTTTCCCCATTTTTAGCCGATTTAAATGTTTTAATTTAACCCAGCCAAAATAATCCACGGAAGGAACTAAAATTACGGTAATACTTATAATTACCTGCACTGAGAAAAAAAAAAATTAATAATCATAAATAAAAATACAATTATCTTAAGTAAAAAGTACAATTATCTTAAGTAAAAAGTGAAAAAGAGATCCTAAACACTGATACTAACAAGAAGCAATCTAAGTTACTTACGGTCTGCTTCATACCGGTAACTTATGAAGTTACTAATGATAATTAAACTGAAGTAGTAAACCAAAGAATATATGCATTTGCGGTAAGTAAAAGATTTGCTCATGTCAAGTAGATGTATTGCTATGAATGAACTATTCTATAATGGCTATCGCACTTTCATTATTAACCTCAATTAATGCAAGGTATTTGGATTACTTGTGATAAGGAAACAGTATCATTAATGCACGTTCCCTAATACCTGATATATGAAGGTAATGGTTTGCTATAAATATAGAATATACTTACCTTAAATTTGTTGTTCAACTATAGGTAGTGTAGGAAACGAGGAAGTTTAGTGAATATTTAATATAAATTTAAATAAAAAACAGTATTATTAGTAATAGTTTTATTTTGTCTAGGACAAACACAATGACTTCCTGATATGAATGAAAGATATTGGTTTCACTTTAACAACAGTTTTTTTAAACAATTTACAACCTAATGACTCATAAAATAAATTCCTTAATAATGAAAAAATGAACAAAGCAATAATAAAAGATAAGTAAATGGGTGCCCCTTGAAACGTTATTTAGTATTGAAAATTATTAAAATCTAAACAAGACAAAGAGAAATATGCTTTGAAGTTACAACTAATAGAACAAAAGAAATAAATACCTAGGGGTAAACTTGCGGTTTCTGTCGGTTCTTTGCATTGGGCGTTGTCTCGGCGGGTTGATCCCTGTCGGCGTACGTGGCGGTTATGTCCGGTGATCGCCTCGAAAACGGCTACTCGGGGTATCCCTAACGTAGGTGGGACTGTCGATCACTAGCGACGGCATCCACACTTTAACTTCACCAGCGGCGCAGATACATCACAATGATGGGGAATTCAAATATCCACCACGTGGTTTAAAACTGCAATCTGAAACATCCGATTGCTTATAGGCTCGGTACTTCTTTCTTTCGCTGGGATTCTTATAACGGATGGGGCCTTGAGTTAACCCACCGGTATTTTTAATATATTTGGGTTCCAACTGGCCTACAATGGCCGTACTCCTTGGCCACTCTTTTTCGACGACCATTTCACACGTCCGTAACTCTTACTTGACGCTAGCCCGCGCTTGCGCGCGTAGCAATCGGGACTATTTTATTACTCCACCGCATTAGCCAATCAGGAATAGCAAAACAATCACGGGGTGGCAGCAAAACTCAAATAATCGTAGTTGTGGTAAGTTGTTAGCTATTTAGAAAATACATGAATTTAAATAGCGATCAGCATTGTTGTTAGCTCTACTAAACCATGTGCTGCAGTCATAAATAATACGTTACTTAGCACAAATTCGTCAGGTACGCTGTGTAATAGCCGTTAATAAAAGCACTATTTACAGTAACAACTTGCATTCAGGAAACTGGGTTTAGTTGCCGGTATTAATTAACGAGAATAGTTCCAAGTAAAACTTTATCTATTGTAATTAATTTTTTATCAAGTAAACACTTTACTTAGCCCATTTTTCTCAGTGTGTAACAAAAGAATGTATTCTTTCTTTTATTTTTTATTTACTTCAATCGTAGTAATCAGCAGGTTATCTATTTTTTTTTTGCCAAACTACCGCTTCGCAAATTCCTTTTATGTAATTTTTCTTTTATTTACTCCCCAACGCTCCATACTGGGGCCAGTGCTGTTTACCATTTACACATCTAAATTAGCCTCAGCAGTGCGTCGCTCTAAATTACACAATTATGCAGATGATACCAGTCTTTACTTCCTCTCTGCGGCTGATGGTGCTGATCAGGCATTGGAGCATTTGAATGAAGACTTGGCATCTGTGAAATTATTTGCAGAAGCACATGACCTAAAGTTAACTCTGACAAGTCCGAGCGAAATGGTGTTATTGAGGAGCACGGCATAGTTTGTATGTCACTGTGGTGATTGCAATAGGATCTCGCCATCACCGGTTACCAGTGCAAATCTGGGCGTTCACTTGGGCTGTGGTTTAAAGTTTAGGACGCATATTAACGGCTGTATTCGAAGAGCAATTGGAGTGCTGAAAGTTTTGTACTCCCATAAATCACCACAACGTACTAAAATATTGTTGTCGGACGAGTTGGTTCTGGCACATTTTAATTTCGCTGATCATGTATAATCATGGTATTCACTCAGTAACTGCATAAAGTATTCTCAACTCATTCAAATTGTTGTATTCGATTGATTTATTTTCGGATATTAAATGATTTTTTTTATATGCGTTATCAGTATAAATAATATAATAATATTATTATTATATTATTATTATCTACTTACTGATAACGCATATAAAAAAATATGAGGTGAAAAATAAATACATGCCGGTATCGCATTTACAAGCTAACACAGACACTGCCGAATTGCTCAAAGCATCCCTGTCGACAGTATGACGTCACCGGTTTTATTGTTTTTCGTGATTTCTTCTTCCATGGTGTAACGTTTCACGTTAATATAAAATAAATTGCTTAGTTTCTTAAATCACATTTAGAAATAATTAATAATTTCACGGGTATTTTTATCAATTTATTTTAATCACGGGCACAATCTGTAATTAATCATTTGTATCTAGTTTTGGAACATGTTTATTAACATCATATTTTCTGAACATACCTGTTTCAACTGTCAATGCTGTTTCTGCTTTCAGTGTATGGCATATAAGCACGGCTTTCTGTGTTAACAATCTCTTCTTTTACTAACCGCTGACACAGCACCGGTATTCGACACTGCTGTACCGACTCTCTTGGTAATCTTTCCTCGTGGAGATTAACAAGGATATAACCTGTGAATTTTGCACACTTACTTTGGCAGGAGTTAGAATTTGTGGGCAAAAGTATTTCAACCATTCTGACAAAATAAATACCTACCTATTAATTTTTTTGGGGCAGAAGCTACCGACATTTTAATCCGTATATTCACGCAGGTGCTTCTCATCTTGGCATCGGGTAATTTAGAAGGGAGACCGCAAACCGAACAGAATCTCTCTTGTTGTTTTGACCCAGGTAAGAGCTAAGTCAATTCAGAAGATCTGATTTACTGCTGCACTCATCCTGAAATAGGCAAGGGACTTACTTTTGCATGAGGAAACTTAGACGATTTAAACCGCACTGCGATATTGAAAGCCAGTTAATTTGGTAACTCATTTCTTGGTTATTGCTTAGCATTTCTATGTAATTTTCTGTACTTTTGTTGTATGAATGTACAACTCGCTGCCCGCTGAAAATAAAGAGCTTTATTCTGCTAATTTTACCCCGCTGTGTATAAACTCACCTCTTGTATATATAATTTTCCGTGTGGAAATAAAACTGTTTAATCAAAATACCCGATTTTTGACTAAATTGGATTGCAACCCTGGCTTACTCACGTTACTTAGCTACTCGTAGAGCAATCTAATTAATCTATTTTGCACTCTGTCAAATTATTACTGGTATCCATAACCCTTTTTTTTTGATCGCCTCTCAAACGCTATAATGAATTTAGTCTGCAGATCCATTCTGTGCAGCGCCATCTGTGTTGCAAGGGATTAATTCGCTAGGTTAGAAAACACACGCAAGGTGCTATTTAATTTATTGTTATAAGGAATAATTAAACAAATTTTGGTAAGAGTTCCGTAAGACGACCACTGATTTGGCGATTTATATCCATATTAATGGAAAGAGCATGTGTTCCTGAGTGTAAAATAGCTATTCGTTTTTTGAGCAAATGGAAAGGAAGTACTAAAAACAGTGTTCGAAAAGTGCTATTTCGAGGTTATGTGCAAGACGTTTTTGACGGATTTAACACGTGGTAGTGATGTGGAAGGAAAAGTTACTAAAAGTGACCAAATTTTAATATAAAACAGGCGCCAAATACAAACTTATTTGTTAGGTTAAGTGCAATTGTAAGAATTATTATAAGTTTTCACATTTCTCATTATTGGTTTCTTATAATTGGTTGGTGTATCGGATAGAAACAAATTCATATTTCATATAGATAATTCGTAGGAAGTTTACGTATAAACTGTAATTAATATTGTATAGTTGAAATTATAATTATAACAGAATTATTTTATATAAAAGCAATTTATTTGATTACATGGTAAGTAAAGCATTAATAAAAAGATTAACAACTTGCTTGAATAAATGAATTTGTCAATATAATGAGGTGTGGCATTCTTTCTTCTTTCTTAAGGCCCCTAAGACAATAATATATGCAAAGTAACTAAGTATCCCGTATTTTAATTTAATATGTAGACTAATTTTGCTTCGTGTTCCACATGAAACATAAAACCGAATTATAAAAAGACCATATTAAAACAACAAACTGCTTTATTCAATTTTATTAAATAAAATCTTTAAATCACAATAATGTAATGAATTTGTTTGATTTTAAACATTTAATTTGAATTACACTATACATAACGTAAAATGTCTTTGTTATCGGTCACATTACCTATATTAATTTTTATGTATTTTAAGATCCCATGATATAACTGGTGTTATATCATCCTAAAGTGCTCAGAATCGTTTTCTATGATCCTAAGTATCCAGTGATTTTTGTCATGACTCTGATGATCACAGTTTCGCTTTCTTCAGCAAAACCTCCACTTGAATATTGCTTTTCTGGGACCGTAAATTTGTCTGACTTGTTTCTGCCATCGCAATAACAATCACCATACAATTTCCGTAAAAGGAGGGTTTCCGTCTTACTCGAGGGTGTCGCTCCTTGCAAGAATGTGCGTACATCGAAACTTCAGTAGACACTGAGCTGAAATGGAATCATTAAATTGAATATGGACTATCTTTTGTGTACACTTACCCAAGCAGTGCCATTGATGCATTACATTATCCTCTTCTCCATCAACATTTCCTGGACGGATGTCAGAATTAGGTCTTCACATTAAATGAAATCAGAAATCTATTTCATCTATTTTATTTCGGCGGCACTAACAGGCAAAACATCTCTACAAATAGGCCTACGCACCATAAAGAAGAGGAAGGATTTAGAGAAAAATTAATTCTCATGACTAAACTGACAATAATGCAGTCACAATTCAATCTAGTTCATTTGAACTTTGCGCCTGGTATGTCTAAACTTTGGTAACTTTTCCTTTCACATTATTGCTACCACATGTTAAATCCGTCAAAAACGCCTCGCACATAACCTCGAAAAACTGTTGAACTGAACAAACTGTTTTTAGTACTTTCTTTCCATTTACTCAAAAAATGAATAGCTATTTTACACTCTGGAAACACATGCGTTTTCCGCTAATATACGAGGGGAGTCCAAAAGTTCGTGAAATGAAAAGGGTTTTAATAAAATAAAACAATAAATCTATTTTTCCTTTTCAATATAATCACCCTTAAGCACAATACATTTTATTAGATTTATGAATTAATTTTCTAACCATCAAAAAAAATTTTTATCTTTCGCCTCAAAATGGGCTAAAATTGCCCCCTTTACCTCATTGTCGTCGGAAAATTTTCTTCCCGTAAGTGTTTTTTATAATTCGGGAACAAATAAAAATCACTAGGGGCCAGGTCGGACTGTAGGGGATGGACTATTGATTGAAAGCCATGCTTGTGCAGAGCAGCCATTGCAACTTTGCTCTTGTGAACCGGCGCATTGTCTTGCAAGAGGAACACACCTTGGTCAAATTTCCTCGACGTTTTCCCTTGATGCCTCCTTTAATTTTCCTAATATCGCTGCGTAATATCTCCGGTATGCTCCCTCCTTTTTCTTTGTAATCAATCAATAAATCCCTTCACAACCAAAAATAGTAGCCATCAACTTTCCAGCCGATTCTGACACTTGAATTTCTTTGGCGGGTGGTGTCCCTTTTTATGCCATTGCATGACTCCTGTTTGGACTCAGGCTCAAGTGATGAACCATGTTTCATCTCCGGTAACAATCCGCTCCAAAATGTGTGCAGGTTCGTCTCCACACAGTCCAAAAATTGTTCGGACGCATCGGCACGCTGTTGTTTCTGAAGTGGCATGAGCGTTCTCGGTACCATCTTGCACTGACTTTTGTCATACCCAGGTGTCATGTAGGATACGAAAATGGTGGTATCTGATACTCCAACTAATGCAGATAATTGTTTTTTCTTCAAACAGGTATTTCCAGTACAAGTTCTTCCACTTTTTCGACGATGTTTGATGTGGTGGCCTCAACTGGCCGTCCTGAGCGGGGATCGTCTTCAATCGACTCCCGGCCCTGTTTAAAAGACCATGCCACTTATAAATCATTGATTACTAGGGCACTGTTCCCCATAAACGGTTTCCATTTCATTCAATATGGTTTGGGCGTTCTTTCCTTGCTTGGTAAGGAATTTTATTACAGCACGGTGTTCAATTTTCTCCATAGTTTCAGTTTCTTCTCCGATTGACTTGTTTAGCAGGCAACTATTCGTAAACGACTGACGCAATAGGCTGCAGCTTACACTATATACTAATGATGAGTCCCAATCAGATGAACACATAGCGAAGCGCACCTATCCGCATTCATCCCCTCCATTCCACGAACTTTTGGACCTCCCTCGTACATATAAACTCGCCAAATCAGTGGTCCTCTTACGGAACTATAGTCCAAATTTTGTTTAANTTATTTATGTTTAATTTTCATTCCATTTTGCTCTAGTCCTTTAATACCCATACTTGATATTGTGTTTGCAATCTGTCCCGTTTTCGGCAGAGTATAAACGGATAGTCATCTGCAAACGCTCCTTTCGAGATATTTCTACTTTTTGTAAGTTAAAATATCCAACACAAAATCTCCCTTTCTTATAATAGCGTCCGTAAAAATTATGAACAATATTAAACTTATTCCTCATTGGCGTAGTCCTGTTTGTGTCGTGAATGTCTTGCATATATTATTATTTCTTATTACGGCTTTAACATTGTTCTTATACACTTTTGTAATATAGTTTTATCGTTTATGTTCCTTTAAAATTAAAATTATCGAAAATTTACTATTGGATAATCAATTAAAATTTTTTAAACCTCTTATTCCTTCACTAATTTGAACATATTGTTTTTAAAATTAGTTGCCAATAGATTTTTCTTTTAATATAAAGCCTTTATTGCCACAAACCATTGTAAATTTTCCTTATTTTTACAGAATTGTTATGATCTTCCATTGATAATAGGAATTCACGTGTTCCCTAGACAATTTTGTCTCGGATTAATCACATTTTGCGCGGAGTGATCAGATATTTAACTGTATAAGTTTTATGAACGTGTAATAACGATTATCGATTTGTTTTATTACACTACTAAAATCATGGACGGCCCTGACGTTATAGCAGACACTGTAATGATAATAATAGATATTGGGGTTTCTTTTTTTTCCTAGTTCGTACCTACACAATCGGAAACAGTGCGTTCGAGCGAACTTGGAAAATGGCGAGCGAATAAGATCTGGGTGGGGTCATTGTGTGTTTGGTGTACCAAAGGGTACCATCCTGGGCCCTATTCTATTTTTACTAATACGTAACGACTGCCGGGGCGAATGTTCAGTGTTTAACGGTGCAATTACGCGGACGATACCTCTTATTGTGATAAAACAACTCTTTGCAACAAATGTTAACGAGTTTAGAAAATGCTATAACTCACTAAGAATGGACGACGTGATCAACTCTGTTGCATATCTGATAAACACAAAATTAAATTTTTAACAACAATATTGAACATATAGAATTAATAGGCAGAACGAATCCACTTTCTTTTGATGTGGTGTCTTCTTGGATGGAAGCTGGACTCTCGTTTGTCCTGGAATAGTCATCGAATATCTCTCGCATCTACAGACTGGCCAGTTTTTTGTTATTGTCTTCGGTCATATCGCGTGTTGGTTGCCTTGAAGCTGCCACTTAGTTGCATATAATGCATTATACGAGGGAGGTCCAAAAGTTCGTGGAATGAAAGGGTTTTAATAAAAATAAAACAATAAAATCTTTTTTCCTGGTTCAATATAATCACCCTAAGCACAATACATTTATTAGATCTATGAATTAATTTTTCTAAACCATCATAAAAAATATTTTTTATCTTTCGCTCAAAATGGCTAAAATTGCCTCCTTTACCTCATTGTCGTCGGAAAAAATTTCCTTCCCGTAAAGTGTTTTTAAATTGGGGAACAAATAAAAATCACTAGGGGCAAGGTCTGGACTGTAGGGTGGATGGACTATTGATTGAAAGCCATGCTTGTGCAAGAGCAAGCCATTGCAACTCTGCTCTATCGTGACCGCGCATTGTCTTGCAGAGGAACACACCCTTGGTCAATTTCCCTCGACGTTTTTCCTTGATGCCTCCTTTAATTTCCTAATATCGCTGCGTAATATTCTTCGGTTATGCTCCTTCCTTTTTCTTTGTAATCAATCAATAATATCCCTTCACAATCCCAAAAAACAGTAGCCATCAACTTTCCAGCCGATTCTGACACTTTGAATTTCTTTGGCGTGCGTGTCCCCTTTTTATAGCCATTGCATGGACTCCTGTTGGACTCAGGCTCAAAGTGATGAATCCATGATTCATCTCCGGTAACAATCGCTCCAAAATGTGTGCAGGTTCGTCTCCAACACAGCTACAAAATTGTTCGGACGCATCGGCGCAGCTGTTGTTTCTGAAGTGTGTGAGCATTCTCGGTACCCATCTTGCACTGACTTTGTGTCATACCCAGGTGTCATGTAGGATACGCAAAATGGTGGTATCTGATACTCCAACCTAATGCAGATAATTGTTTTTTCTTCAAACGGGTATCTTCCAGTACAAGTTCTTCCACTTTTTCGACGATGTTTGATGTGGTGACCTCAACTGGCCGTCCTGAGCGGGGGTCGTCTTCAATCGGACTCCGGCCCCTGTTTAAAAAGACCATGCCACTTATAAATCATTGATTTACTAGGCGCACTGTTTCCCATAAACGGTTTCCATTTCATTCAATATGGTTTGAGCGTTCTTTCCTTGCTTGGTAAAGGAATTTTATTACAGCACGGTGTTCAATTTTATCCATAGTTTCAGTTTTTCTTCCGGATTGGCTTGTTTAGCAGGCAAATATTCGTAAACGAGCTGACGCAATAGGGCTGCAGCTTAAGCTATATACTAATGATGGAGTCCCCAATCAAGAATGACACATAGCGAGCGCACCTATTCCGCGATTCCCAATCCCCGCCATTCCACGAACTTTTGGACCTCCCCTCGTATATACAAACGTTTGACGTATGGTGTAAATTTCTGGGGCAATTCTGTCGTCATGGAACGTATATTCAGCTACAAAAATCAAGTGTTAAAGGTATTTTTAATCTAAGGAACAGAGACAGTTGCAAATCATATTTTATAAACAATAATTTGCTTACGTTGCCATGTGTTTATATGGAATGTGCATTATTTGTTAAACGTAATTATGCAGACTTTTTTCATAAGTATGAGCTACACCACACTCACAATACTAGGAGTACTGTGACTCCACATCTATTGGCGTAGATCAGATACATTTATCAAAAGTACAAAGGAATGTTCTACACTATAGCATCAGGATATATAACCATGTACCAGACAGTATAAAAGCATTACCTTATGCTCTGTATAAGAAAAAAATAAAAGAAAACCTCATTTGTAACGCCTATTACACCATCGTTTTAATTATAATCATCAGCTACTAATTCTGTGGTGAACAATCAGCATCAAATGACTTCTAACCAGGTTCCAAAAAGGTACTGACCCCAAAACTAAAAAGGCACTGAAAACAGTGCTATAATGGGCTACATTATAACACTTGTTAAATTGCGAATCCTCCAGCCATGTATAACTTATGGAAGGTGACAGTTGGACAATGCACCAACCCTAAAATTAAAAAGAAGCCAAAAACAGTGCTGCAACGAAATGATAATGGGTATGTGGTATATCTGGTTGCCTAGTCGCCATCAGTTACCAAAGCATTGACAATTTGTTTTTTAACGTTACAGATAAGGAAATGGTATGTGTAATTGGAAGAAAAGACCCGGTATATGTAGTTGTTGCAACTTTTAACTTAAGATTGAACTCGCAAAATCCATTTTCCTTAAGGGATCTGTGGAAATCTTGTTTGCACAGGTTTAATTTTTATTATCAGCAGAGCGGCGTCTACTTGAGGAAAATAATGAGGCCGGATAAGGCGGGCACGGAAGAAGAAAAAAAAAAAAAAATTGGAGAAGGTCGGAAAATTTTACCAAATTAGAAGTTCAGAGTAAGGAACGGTAACAGTATCTGACAATGAAGGACTGCCCGGTTGTATGGGCTCGAATTTTAAGTGGTCGTTTAAAAAAAAGTGCCGCGGAAGCAGCAAACGTTGTTGAATGTAAAATTTAATGTCTCTTATATCGAGAGAACGTCGGATGGCAACGCGGACATCTCCTATATGAAATGTTTAATAATGATATTCCCTCGCAATTCGAATAGTTTATTTTTAATGGCTTTTGTGCGTCACATTTCGCAGTTGTATAAGTTTTATAAAATAGACGGGTGCATATTTTATATTCCACTTTATTCGGATTATTTATCGGTGTTTATTTTTACTGACAATCGTATACATAGTTGATCCTACGTCGATCGGGCCAAAGCGCCCAGTAGCGAGATATATGGCGGTATTTCACTTGATATTTATGAATACTCGTGCGCTCGCTTCTATTCTGCGGAAATTGGCATAAACAAACAGGTACCCAGGGAGAACAATAGTTTTAGAATTTTTTAGGGCGCGTATGTCTGCCCGCCTGTCTATCGCGCAATTGACGCAAAACAATCGGCGAAGGTAGAAAACGTATCAAGACGAAAGAATAACAGAGCATCTGTTGAAATAATAATAATAATAAACGGCTTTATCTCAGTTTATACGGAGATTCGAAACAATACAGCAATTAACATTCACGTTTTTGGCTGAAAATCACAGAGAAGTGCTTGAGAGCTGGCCTCTAACATCTGATCTTCCACTATAATCCTGAATAAAAACAAAGGATTACTTTATAGAATTACATGCGTATTAGCTTTACAAAAGGAACTTCCTGATGGTATTGCAATGTTGATATCATCTCCAGTCACGGATAGTAGTGCTGTGGATAATAGTCTATCTTTAGAAGATGTTATTCATGAGATTCAGCAACGTGACTTACGAAAACAGAATGTTTAATGTGACGATCGTCAGAAGGCTATTGATAATATACTCAGTACACTAGAAATGTTATAGTTCATTTACTATAACAGACGAGGTACTACGTGAGTCAGTTTGCTATGACGTCACGATCGTGTTGCAAATTTTCTATTCGTCAAAATGTAAACAAACCGTTAGGTTATTTAACTGTCAAACACTTTTGACAAGTGAATAAACAAACTCTTAAAAATAACATTTGCCGTTAATATTAGTGATAATTCTTTTTGAAAATCAGGATTTAAAGTATGTTAATCATCATAGCAGTGGAAAAAATAACAAAAACGCACAAGTGAGTACAATAAATTTAATCGGGACCATTATCGCTTAAAGTATTCACAGTAACGATTAGTATGGAAGTTTCTTCTCTATCCAAATCAATCTCTGATTTACTACTTCTGAATTTCGTTTCCGATATGTTATACACCAAGTACGTCGAATTTCCAGGCTAATTTAATTCAATCCACTTTATATAATTGTATGCATCCTCCGATCTGCCATATTTCATCCATCGTTTCGTAACAAACTTCCTTTTCTTTGAGAACAAATAATATCTACCACAACAATGTGTTTCAACCATACAAAGTATTTTTCTTTTAAGAACACTGTCCAAAATATTTAATGTGTTATGTTAGTCTGAAAAATGTATGTGAAAGAACCACTTCTGTAAACAATATTTGTATATACTCACTGTTTTCGTACATGTCATAAATTGTGTTTCCAATAGCACATTGAACAATGAGTAGAATAATCAATTTTACAACATTTATTTCGTATGCATTTTCGTTTTGGGTTAGTGGATGTAATTCCTTGTTTATCCATGGATGAAATTTTGCTTATGTTTGCAACATGAATGTTTAGAGCACTCATTACTCTCTAAAAACGAAATACTGTAAAGAATATGAAATTAAAAAATGGATTTTATACTCCTCGCACGAAAGTTAACGGGAGTAATGGCCCGTTGTTTTGTTCTCGCGTTCTGTATCGAAATACACGATTAACGAATCGATTGCTTACACAATGGTTTCGGTATAGTTTAGTTGTAATAACTACTCATTTTTAAATAAATATATAAGTATAAACGCAAATTCCCATACTTTACTGCAAATCCAGAATATAACCCTTTGACAGTTGACAGCTGTAATTAAATTGGTGGGAATACATTGGGAAGATGTGACAAGCATGCAATTTAAAAAGCAGTAGGCACCAACATAGTATCGTTAATTGAACATGAATAAGTTATATGTTAGTTGGTTATTTTAATAATATGGTATTGCATGGCCCGAATTTGCAAGTAATGACGTGTACCTCGTCTGTTATAGTAAATGAACTATACACCTAGTCCTGTACCCTCTATTTTTATTATTTAAATGGAGTACCCTGTATATTTTTGCAGATTATAATCACAGCAAGGAAAGTCTGCGTTTCGAGCGAAGACACGCACATACGGGTGTCGATAGAAAGAATTCCTGTAACACGTTCAGCAGTCACTAAAACACCAACTTCTGTTACCCAAACTTTATTCGTTTGCCTCTATTATGGTAAAGCATATTTTGATAATATTTTGTGTTTTAAAAAAAAATATTCGGAGAGACGAAAAATTCGGTTATGCCTCTTCCCGTCCCCTGAAAAAAAAAGTCTACTTAATAATAAACCCGCAGTTTCCTCTGCGTTCTGGGTATATAAATTTCGACCTAACTTTAATATTACCGCGGTACTAGGCGAATATTTTTTACGTATGACTTTGTACGCTAGTCCCCCTGGATCCTCTCCACCTGACCTAGTACAAAATTCGCGCCGTTTATTTTCTTTAGTGGTCTGAATTAGCGTACATAAAGGCAGCGTAGGGACCGTACAGTGGAGCACAATAAGAAAATTGCACGGACACAAGCACTTCACACAATAATGATTTAACTTTGGTTGATAAATATCGTTTGTGGGAATTGGTCAATTGTAGGTTGGCATAAACTTCTTCTATATACATTTTTATTCGCGTGTTGTATCTATAAATGTGTTGTCTAGTGCGAAAAAACATCGGAAATATTTATTTTTTTTACTTTTCAACATATTAATTGAGTCAATTTTTATTATCAAAGATCAAAGCAACGGATTTATTTGGAATTGATAAAGATAGAGTACTGGCGGAGAGCTCAGCCATATTGTGAAGATCGTTATTAAGCGGTTTCTCTGTAATTATTATTTCAAAGGAATCATATAATTACATATCATCGATATGCATGTGTACACGACCATCATGTTCCACACAGAGAAAACATGCATGATGTGTATAAAGTGAATTAGTGAGGTCAAAATGTTGAACCCTGTGGCACCCCACAGTCTCAATTTTTTTTTAATTCGGTTTGGCAGATCGACTGTATTGGATATTTTTAGTTGTAATACAATTATCTCTATTAGTAATACCTAAAATATAATTATTTAGGAAATTATGTTTATTGCAAATGATTATTCTTACACTAAGAAAAATGGTTTGAATGAATAATATTACGAGTTTCTTAACTGAATGAGTGCTTTAATGTCAAATGAAACGTGTCTTTTATGCTATTTTTTGCAATTAGTTTTAAAATTTCTCTTTTTGTAAAACAAAACGAGAAAAATTTGATAATCTAGGGAAATTTTGTGGCGGGTTGTCACCAGTTGTCACCTTGGTTTGGCACAAGATTTAAATTGACAAGTTAATTTAAAATTGACACATTTTTGAAATTTGTTATATATTATATTACTAAAGTAACTATATTATAATATTTAACATGAGTTCTACAACTTTTTCATGCACTCCGCCTGAAATACGGCAAATTGCTGAAAAAACCATTAATAATTTACTTCCGGAGAAATCGTACACTATGTATCAAAAGCGATACAAAAATTTTGAAAAATGGTGCAAAGAAGAGGAAATTCTTCATATTTCTGAGAACGTCTTACTTGCTTATTTTGAAATGCTACGTAAAGATTATAAATTGTCATCATTGTGGTCGATTTATTCGATGTTAAGATCGTGTTTAAATGTGCATAGAAATGTGGATATATCAAAATATATGAAACTTCAAGCATTATTAAAACGGCTATCTAAAGGTTATGAAACAAAAAAATCTAAAATTTAGAAGAAGAAGATATTCATAGATTTTTGAAACAAGCCGATGATAAAATATACTTAGCTATAAAGGTTAGTGTTGATTTTATTTCGTACTTTTTTGTAAATTCTTTATATCTAGGTTATTTTGATAATAGGATATAATGGAGCCTGTAGGCGAGAAGAATTAATTAATATATGTGTGGAAGATCTTCAATACAATTCCGATTCCATTATAGTCAACATACCTAAAACAAAAAACAATGTACCCAGAATATTCGCAGTGACTGATGTAAACTGCATCGAACTTATAAAAAAATATAATAATCTGCGGCCTAAAACAGTTACTCACAAACGTTTTTTTCTAACTTATCGTCATGACTGCTTAATTAATGCCCTATCGTATTAACACCATGGGAAATGTTCCTAAACAAATTGCCAGTTTTTCTTCATTTACCAGATCCTCATCTTTATACAGGACATTGTTTTAGAAGATCCAGTGCGACACATATAGCAAATACTGGAGGTGATATTTTAACTATAAAACGATTAGGTGGCTGGAAAAGCACGGCTGTTGCTGAAGGTTACGTTGCCTCTTCTATGAAAAATAAAATTGATGTTGGAAATATGTTTGCACAGGAAAATAATGTGAATCTACCTGGAACTTCTGGGAATGGTTCACAGTTTGAGTACTCCAACAGAAGCAATATCACTATCGCAGAGAACGATAATTTTCAACAGAATGTTTCTACTGCACACGGTATCACTATCACTTCGAAAGATAATTCAAACGTTAAATATAAATGTTTATAAATAGTTGTACTATTTCAAAGATTAATTAAAAATATCAAATCTTACAATGAATTTTAATATAATAACCTCAAACTTGCTTACAAAATGTCATATATTGACATCTCCATTTCTGTTGCAATGTGACCAACTTAAAATAAATCTGCTTAAATGTTCCATTTCTATTACGCAACTAGTGCTGTAATAGACCCTATTACGGCACTAGTGGAATGATGGTTACGGCACTAATTGCAAAAAAATTTTCCGGATACAATGCTATCGAAATAAATATTCTTTTTTTTTTGTTATCCGTATCAACGAACATTCGAGGTAATTTAATTAAAATTTATTGTCGGAAAGCTATATAATGATGACGTGGGTTAATCTCCAATCTAACGCTACGAAGATCCGTTGGCACCAAGCAAATCTAAAGAACTGACTTCAGACACAGATTAACACCTGAAAGGGGGGGTGGTCTCCTGCCGTCGCTCGGAAAGTCAGTATAAAGGTCCCCACAGATTACCGGGTCTTCTCTGTCATCCCGTGGGGGAAACAAGAGAAAAGCGGTGTCGGGCCAGACTCGTGCAGTAGGCTGATAATCTGCGGGGACCTTAAGTCAATTTCACGACAAAATGGGTTATAGAATATATCGGGAGGAAATATGTTGGAAATATCTCACGATTCCCATATACACGTGTGTCCGAATGAAAGTAGGTATTCGGAATGGGCCAACGTTAAAGTAAGAAACTTTTATGTTACGGTATTGCGGAAATTCGTCCGGCTACATGCGACATTCTACCGGCACTAAAGAGTATAGGACGCCCACTAATTTATCTGCGCGAGATCTCGTGCAGTTCAGACTTGATAATAAAGAAAATTATGCCCTTAGACGCTGTGTCCTCTTGGAATGTAGGAAGTTTTGAAATTTAACTGCGCGATAAAAGGCCTTATCTCCCTAAACTGAATTCGTCTGCTTCATTTCGTTGGAGATGCAAAAATATCTACTCGAATCTGCCGGAATGATCCGGAACTTTATTAATATAGGAGGTATGCGGACGTAGTAGTTTATTTTATATTATATTATTACCGTTTGCATTATATAATCGTTCCACCCTGTTAATCTGTTCACATTTACTATACGCTTGTATACACGAATTTAGGTGCATCTACATATTTGTTAAGATATGCACTTCTACTGCGCCTTCCTTTCAGCGGCTCCCTGACCTCCATCCCTCCTCCTGCCACCATTCCCCTCTCGATATCTTTCTTTTGCTAATGTAATGATGGATGGAGCGTGGCAATTTTATTCTATTTGTGAATCCCGACGTCATCATTTATTAGTCTATGCGAAAATAAATGTCAGAATGATTGAATACGAAGTTCGCCCGCTCATTATTGAGTTGGAATTCTGGGCTATTGGGAGTATACTGGAAGTTCAATGTTTCACAATTTAATCATGATATATATCACGCACTGCTGATGGATTAATTACCTCACTTCGATGTATAACCAAGTCAGATCTACGGAAATCATTATCTGAGATCTGACAGGACGGAAACATAGTTTTATGTGTACGGCGAGGAAAAAAGTAAACCTGACAGGTAATCGAGACACCCAAATAATTCCCGAAATCGGGGTTATGTTGAAGGATGCTCTTTGCTTTAAAAGACTTTGCATTGAAATAAATGATACTTTCCAATACAGTGCAATAAATATCTTTTCGGACAAAGAAATATTTATCACTTGAAATATAATAAAATAAATAAATTTTTGTGTATGAAAAATCGCATTTTAAGATATGTAATTTATAATAATAAAAATTTGTTCAGTTTTCCAAACCCGTGAATTTGTTAAGACGAAAGAATTTTTTAGTTCAAATGTAATCAATATACTAAAATCATTATGAATATATAATATTTTCACCACAAAACTAATTATTTTAGATTTAAGTAAATAGATTTTCTCAACTGAAAACTACCATATCTCTACCTTAATAATTTGATAGAAGTATATAAAAGTATTATTTGAAGTATTTGCCATTATTTGCTTCCAAAATATATTGTATAAGTATATTGAACTGATAATACTTACCTGCTTAATCTAAGCATTTCTACTATTCAAGGGTAATAATTGCCTACTAATTTTGTGTCTGTAACACCAAAAAACCTCGGTAGGAGAAAATTAATAAATAAAGAAATATTATGTAATTAAATAAATTTACTGTCATATTTTATATATCTACAATGTTTGGGAGAAGGTAGCGTATCAGGGTACTCCAGGAGTGCGCACGGGATATTGATGTGTAGAGTTATAGGTATAGGGATACTTCTCACTATCTAGTCGGCGTTGGTTACTGATATAATTTCAATTAGTATAATAATTTGCTGGTATTACCTACTGAAAACTAATGACTAGTAAATACCTACATACCATGTGATTCAAAATGATTGTCGTAAGAAAAAAACTGTTTTCCGGAAAAAAATTATCTATACTTATTACCAATTTAATGAGTGAAGTTAGCTACATACAAATTTCATACATATAATGAATTTTCTTGAACATTTAGCGATCATGGCGTGCGTGTTGTTAGTATCTTCGATTATTTATCTATATAATTTTTTTTAAATCGTTTATATATTACATCTAATATCACAACAATAGTATTTCTGAATACTGTAAGAAAATAAGGGAATTTATCTGTGGTAATTAGCGCAACAAACAGGTAAAAATCAATATAACATTAAGTGAAATAGTTTATTACATTTTATAATTTTATAGGCTTATCATACACTTTAGCGCATATGAGCTGTCAAAAGAAAGTTAATATTTTCATCCCTATAAAAGTTTCTACGGTACAGGAATTATACATCAGATCACGATAGGCCGATTGGAATATTGTCATTGGTTTAATCATATTTAAGGGACGATGACTTTGCTAAACAAATCATTTTTCTCCGATGAAGCCTGGTTTATCTAACAGACTATATCAATTTACAAAACTATTGTACCTGGTCTACAGAAATCCAGCACGAATTTCGAGAAAACGCAATTGCATCCCGTAAAAGTTGGAGTTTGGTTAGCTATGCCCAGGCAACGAATAATAGGGCCAATTTTCTTCGAGGAAACTATAACAGCCCAACGTTACCAACAGATGTTGGAATTGTTTATTGCAGAGTTTACAAGAAATGAGCTTGAAGCAGGTTATTTTCAGCACGATAATGGTCCAGCACATACTGCTCGACAAACCTGCCAATATCTTCAACAGTTTTTTGCTGACAGGTTCGTTAGAGCACAAGATGGCCACCAAGATCGCCTGAATCTAACCCATTAGATTACTTCATGTTCGGCTATCTAAAAATAGGATCTATAGAACCGATGCATACCATAGAAGAACTGAGAGATGCCAGTTTTGTCACTTAATAATTATACTAATTGTATGTAATAAATTTAGTTAAACCAGTTTAGTTATTGAATTATAAAATCATAAATTAGTAAGTTAAATTAATTTACATTTCATTTTTAAAAGCAGAAACCACAATCATAGTCGTTTATATAATGCGAGTTCAAATATAGTTACGTTTTCCTTATTTATGACAGATCCGTTTACTTTCTTATGTTCCAACACTGACTTAGTTCAAACCTTCATTACAAACACGCGGCATATACCTACACCCTGTTACTATCTATGTTGACAATCATTTTGAATCTCTGTGTATATTTGTTAATGTACACACCTACCGTATTCATATATTATCGACACAATGGCGCTGACTCTAAGTATTATTTCAACGTTTTTTTAAACCAGTAATTAAAACTTCGACTTCAGGAGTATTTGGGTGAAACCAGGCTTGTTTGCGCATGGATTGTACCATTTATGTGTCATGTTTCCTTTTTCCTTTGCTGTACATTCGTACGTCTAGCGGGACTGCTTAATTTGTATCGTGGAAAATAACCAAGTGCACGTGGTAGGTACATTAAAATTTGATATATTATCCTTTAACATGAGTGCATTCTGTATTGCAATATTCTGTAAAATTCCTAGATGTTCCATTAAATTACACGAGCTCGGATCCTAGGAACAGTTTATGCAGTTTTACTAGTTTAAGACCATTAAAAGCTCTATACGGACGTACCACCATTACTACACACAACTATTGGTGACCCAGTTCCTAAGCTGCCTATTTTCATACAGCTTTAATAAACAGCAGGTTAACCACCCTCAACTTTTAATTATATTACGGAATTATTCAAGCAGGAGTGGTGGGTACACGGTGTGGTTTGATTATAGCCGGGACAAAATCGTCAAATTATATCCTAAAATTTCATCTGTCAATTTGCAACCCTAGCGGAAGTGGTATGTTTATATATCACGTTATAACCTTGGATTGAATTACAGAATTCTAGTTAGTTATAAGGGGATCCAGATTATTTTTCCACTGGCTCCGATTTACCGATCGATACATGGGTTTTGCATGAAACCACAATAATAAATCAATACAGAAAACTATAAATTCTGTCAGAAATAAAATGTGGGACGTCCTGCAATTAACAAAGATACAGTGAGATTCAAAAAGATTGTCAATTCCGCTCCTATAGATAGTAACAGGGTGTAGGTATATGCCGCGTGTTTGTAATGAAGGTTTGAACTAAGTCAGTGTTGGAACATAAGAAAGTAAACGGATCTGTCATAAATAAGGAAACGCAACCTATATTTGAACTCATTATTATAAACGACTAGTGGATTGGTGTTTTCGGTTGTAAAAATGAAATGTAATTAATTTAACTTTACTAAATTATGATTTAACAATTCAGTACTAATTGGTGTTTAACTAAATTTATTATTACTTTAAATTATAACATACAATTAGTATAATTATTAAAGTGACAAAACTGCATCTCTCAGTTCTTTTATGGTATACATGCGGTTTCTATAGATCCTATTTTTTAGATAGCCGAACATGAAGTAATCTAATGGGGTTAGATCAGGCGATCTTGGTGGCCATCTTTGTGCTCGAAATTCGTGTGGATTTTCTGCAGACAGATACGAATAGTTTTGTGAATTGATATAGCCTGTTTGATAAAACCGGCTTCATCCGAGAAAAATGATTTGTTTAGCAAGTCATCGTCCCTTAAATTGTTATTAAACCAATGACAATATTCCAATCGCCTATCGTGATGGTAAATATGCCTGTACCGTAGAAACTTTATAGGGATGAAAATGTAACTTTCTTTTGACAGCTCATTGCGCTGAAGTGTATGATAAGCCTATAAAATTATAAAATGTAATAAACTATTTAAATGGCATTTTGCCAAAAAGAAAAACACGTTACGCTCTCAATGCGAAATGAAGGCGTAGTCCTGAGAGAGATTGTATGTGAAAATTAACAAACAATAATAGGAATTGATTAAATAAGCAAATTAAAACACGAAAACGCACGGCTAGGTAAGAATACTATGAGATTCAAAAAGATTTCAATTCCGCCTCCGTATAATAGTAAGCAGGTTAGGTATATGCCGCGGTTTTGTAATGAAGTTTGAACTAAGTCAGTGTTGGAAATAAGAAAGTAAACGGATCTGTCATAAAATAAGGAAAACGTAACCTATATTTGAACTCGCATTACATAACGACTATGGAATTGGTGTTTCTGCTTGTAAAAATGAATGTAATTAATTATAACTTTACTAAAATTATTGATTTTATAAATTCAGCACTAACTGGTGTTTAACTAAATTTATTTATTACTTTAAATTATAACATACAATTAGTATAATTATTAAGTGACAAAACTGCATCTCTCAGTTCTTCTATGGTATGCATGCGGTTTCTATAGATCCTATTTTTTTAGATAGCCGAACGATGAAGTAATCAAATGGGATTAGATCAGGCGATCTTGGTGGCCATCTTATGCTACTAACGAACCTGTCAGCAAAAAACGTTGAAGATATTGGCAGGTTTGTCGAGCAGTATGTGCTGGAGCCATTATCGTGCTGAAAATAACCTGCTTCAAGCTCAATTTCTTGTAATCTGCAATAAACATTCAACATCTGTTGGTAACGGGGGCTGTTACAGTTTCCTCGAAGAAAATTGCCCATATTATTCGTTGCCTGGACAATAGCTACCAAACTCCAACTTTTACGGGATGGCAATTGCGTTTCTCGAAATTCGTGTGGATTTTCTGCAATCCAGATGCGATAATTTTGTGAATTGTTAGATGAAACCAGGCTTCATCCAAAAAAATGATTTGTTTAGTAAGTCATCGTCCCTTAATTGTTATTAAACCAATGACAATATTCCAATCGCCTATCACTAGATGTATGGTAATAATTCCTATACCGTAGAAACTTTATAGGAATGAAAATGCAACTTTCTTTTGACAGCTCATTGTGCTGAAGTGTATGATAAGCCTATAAAATTTTAAAATGTAATAAACTATTTCACTTAATGTTAATATTGATTTTTTACCTGTTTGTTGAGCTAATTACCACAGATAAATTCCCTTATTTTCTTACAGTATTCAGAAATACTATTGTTGGGTGATATTAGATGTAAATATAAACGATTTGAAAAAAAATTATAAGATAAATAATCGAAAGATACTACAACACGCACGCCAATGTCGCTAAATGTCAAGAAAATTCATTTAATGTATGAAATTTGTATGTAGCTAACTTCGCTCATTAAATTGGTAATAAGTATAGATAATTTTTTTCGGAAAACAGTTTTTTTCTTACGACAATCATTTTGAATCACATGGTATTCTGCATAGCCATGCTTTTCGTGTTTTAATTTTGCTTATTTAATCATTCCGTATTATTGTTTGTTAATTTTCTCAAGACTACGCCTTCATTTCGCATTGAGAGCGTAACGTGTTTTTTTTTTTTTTTGGCAAAATGCCATTTACACTTGACCAAGATATATTTATTTTGGGAGGTGTATTTTCGAAATGGTGACCGAGGAGGTGATGGGCAGTGGAGATATTCAGCTGTACATTGTGCTGAAGTATTTATAAATCAATTGATGAATGAAACTCTCCTTCGACACATCAATCGGGTTGTCCATCGCTTCAGAGGAACTGGAATTATTTTGAAGGGAAAGTCACCAGGTCGCCCATCAGTTCTAACCAAAAATGTGGTGGAAGACGTACATACTCATTTGGATCACAGCCCTGGAAAGCCATTACGGCAACTTGCACAATAAACTGGTAGAAATACACATCCTCAACGGTGTTATAAAAAGTAATGTGATTTTTTTTGCAGGTTGTATCTGATTTAATTAAATTAAAAATACGGAGAGTTGTCCCAATTCATAAAAAGAATGATCGCACTGATTTATGTAATTATCGACCTGTTACGGTATCGTCCGTTTTTTCAAAAATTTTTGAGTATTGCTTCCTAGACCGAGTATCACATTTCATTAATCGAAAAAATTTAATCACTGATAAGCAGCAGGGTTTCCGCAATAATAAATCTACGAGTACCGCTCTTTTTTCGTTTTACGAAAGATCTTGGAATACTTGGAGGCTGGTGTGAATGCCCTGTTGGAATATTTTGTGATCTCAGCAGGGCATTCGACTGCGTCGATCATTCTTTACTATTGAATAAACTATACAATTACGGTTTTAGAAGGGTCGCATACGAGTGGATCTCTTCATTTCTGAGGCATAGGCAGCAGTATGTGAATATTAAGCATAACGTAAATGGCTCTGATAAGTTAATTAATTCCAGTGTCAAAGTAAATAACTTGGGAGTCCCTCAAGGCTCAGTGATGGGCCGAATCCTGTTTTTCCTTTTTATAAAAACGATTTAAATTTATTATTTAATGATGAATTTTTGGTACTGTACGCGGACGATGCCTCTTTTCTTGTCTTTGCGGCTACAGACGGTAGTTTACGCGAGGGTTGTAACAAAACCTTGGCTTGGATAGCAGACTGGTGTACGAACAACTTTTTATACAGATTATTTTTTTTGAAAATTTTCTTATAAAACCCCCCAAGGTATTAATTTATTCACGAATAAAATGTATTTCAAATACGTCACATAATTTTAATTTCATTAAAATAGTGAACTAGAGACAAACAGTCGCATTTTGCCACCCTGTAGTTGAGTGTTTTTGCTTGATAATTGAATTTATTTGTCACCTGCAGAAAAGGATATCCCGGTCACTGCGTGCGATGTCAACTAATCTAACAAAGCGGTGGTAACGTTTTAAACAAATAGAAAGGGAATGAAACCTTTTTCGCCTAGGTGATTTTGAGCATCCTATAATTTCATTTGGACTGGCAAAAGAAAAAGTTGAAACTACGACGTTTTCGCACATTCCACGATCGAAATTCATCATCAATGCTCTATAGACCGTACGGGAACGCCTCATTGCTAGCATAGCCGTCCGTTCATTCTTATATAGGGACTGCGAGTGCATTATTATTCAGATTATGTAATGCATTGATGGTGGGAGTACACATTGATCTGATTTATTTTTCACGCTTTAGAGGCTTCGTCGTTTTAAATATATTGTTGTCTGTCTCACGCGCGTATACAAGGGGGGTAATGAGGGTAATTACCCCCCCCCCCCCCCGCCCCATAAGCCAGCTAAACCTACTTGTAAATTTTACGTTTAAAGACAAACACTCATCCTTCTTTTTTTCCCTTTTTTGTGAAATTACCGCTCCCATGATGACACTATTCAAATTATATCGAAAAAGAGCCGACCTTTTTTTTTTTAGTTAAAATAAAAATATCATCTCCCCCCCCCCTATAAACTCAAGTTGTATACGCGCCTGGTCTGTCTTTTTAGCTATTCCCAAATGTTTACATATTTTTCATGTGTGCAGTTACAGTGGTGGTCCTATTTAATGTCTCTCCTTATGACGGAAACTCTGCGATCCCTGGATATCATGCAGTTCGGCCACCATCGGCTTGCGCAGGTATAAACCTTCCTTAAAGAGCATATATAGAAGCTTATTATCGTTTATGTACACTAGCAATTTATTACCAATCCTCCATCATAGGGGGAGACATTAATTAAGGTCGCCACTGTACATATATAATATAAAATACAGGGTATTCCACGTAACTGGTTCATTAAAAGTTTATGATGTTCTATTACTTACTTATATTTGAGATTTTGGCACCAGTATCTGTTCGATTGGAACTATAAATGCAAAATACCTTACCCAAAATATCACTTCCGGTTGACCGGAAATGGATGTCAACTTTGTTATTTTAAATAGAATGATATAATTTTCTATTCATTTTTGGATTCTACGGCCATAAATGCGTTAGTTTTCATTAGCTATTCCTATAGCTACATGTTGCCGTTTTTGAGTTATTTAAGTTTTTTTTTTTTTTAGTCATAATCATTGCATCATTGAGAAATTAATATTTCGGTTAATACTGTAAGTAGAGACTCCAAATTTGCTATGCTATGAATGTAGATATTACTCTAAGAAACGGTAAGCACACTTTACATTCTAACATACAGGGTGTTCAAAACTGAGGAACAAAGTGACATATTTTCAAATCCAGAAAACTCAATTTTTTTAAATAGAGCACTCTGTATTTTAATTCGGAATTAGGAAGTAAATATCATCCCCCATCACTTTGTATGAGCATTTCCTATACCTATCTTTAATAGATTGAGATATGAAAAGCGACTTTTTTGTTAAACAGAAAGTTTCTCTCATTGAAAAATGCCACGTACAAAAACGATCAGTTGGGCGAGGCCAGCGACATCCGTGGTTTCATCGAGTTGTATACCAAAGCAAGGACTAGCTCATTTGAATTGCTCCAACAAGTTGTTCTTTTGTGTCATACGCCATATCACTAATTCTCCTTGAAACTGTATCATTTGATAATGGATTGCCTGTAATTCTTTTTGCCTCGTTCTCTCCAAACATACAAGAAACAATTTCTGCTGCGGCAGGGAGGATTAGGTTTTCGCCAATAGTATGGTTTTTACCAGACTTCGCAATTAAATGACTAACTTTGTAAGAAGCTTTTAGAGCACTTTCATTTTGTTCTGCACCAGAAAAGTGTTTTAATCGTGTTTTTCCTACTTTTCAAATCTTCCAAAAGACGTTCAAAGTACCGTAACTCCTTTTTGACTAAGTTCTTTCTTCGCTTTCAAAATGGCGTTTTAAAAGAGAAGGTTTCATAGAATTGTTTGATAAAATTTCTGAACAAACAACGCATTGTGGATTAGGCTCGTCTGAGTTTCCAGTCCAAGTAAAACCTAATTTTAAGTACAACTCGTCATATTTTCTCTTTTTACTTTTATATTCATTTGCCAGTTTTTCGGGTTTTTTTATTTTTTCCTTGAGCTGCTCATTAGTAACAAGACGTTCAGGTTTACTTTCATTTTGTGAAGTTGATGGCCCAGAATTTTGATGCAGATCTTCATGAGGCCTTTTCTTTAGGAGCCATTTATCCATTGTTAATTTTTATTGTAAAACTCACTTATGTGGTACCTGACTCAGTTTTCAAACAGATGTCCGTAAACGTGTTTCAACAGGATTGAGTGTCCGCAGAAGAACACAACACACCACAAAAATAACACAATACTGAGAGCGAGCTTGTAATAACAGGCAATGCTACTGCAGTGCAGTGACACGAGTGATTAGCCGGCCACACAGCCCCACTCTGATGACTAAGCCCTTAGTGGCGCGTGCACGTCAACGTGTCCATACGTGTCCCGGGTTGTTTTATTTTATTGTTGGCCGGCCGCGTACCCCCTAAAAATTTTCGCGTACCCCCGTACCACAGTTTGAGAACCACTGCCCTGTATAATACCACGGATTTATTCATAGATAACGACTTTTGTTGACGATATTATAGCTTTTTTAATATTGTGAAAATGTACCTTACCACGGATTCTAAAATCTGAACGATAAAACCTATTCTATCACCTGCGAATGGAATTTTTAAAAAAAAAATAAGGTATTTCATTCATATCGCCGGCCGCGTGTATGTCACCAGTCACCAGTAAGGCCCGTCGAGCCTTGGTTATCATGTTAGAATGCCGAGGCACGGAAGAGTGTGTCATTATTATCGTTACATCAGCTAACGTTGTTTTCGTCGTGCAACCCTCTCCGAGATGACTTTTCCGTTCCCCGGGTAAATCGTTCTGTCCTATTTGATCAATAAGTTTCCAACTTTCGGGTGAATTTGCTTAAGGAAACGAAAGAAGAGACAATAGCGACGTAAGGAAGTTGGGATTCTATCGGCTCGTTTCGTAGATAATCTGAAAATAAATTGACCTGTTTATGGGATTGTCAGTGACGTATCATTTATTCGTAACGTAAGGGGAACGCCGATAGAGGTACATTCGTTATAGATTGTTAGTTGAAACCTTCGTTAACAAAACTAGAATATACCCAGCAGTTGTAATTTTACCAGCAATTACTAGTGGATTCATGTCGCATTATTATATCGATTTCAAATGTCGGAAACGTAAAGGGATGGCAGGCAAAATAATATAAATAGACTCCATCCGATAATCGTCCAACTTTGCCGAGAATATTAAATTTTGTAGAGTGCCGATAGTCGTAACAAATAAACGGCTCTATAACCGTCTCATTGAAGAGTTGCAACGCATTTATTGGGACTAATGGAACGGAAATAATATCAAAGGCCGATCCATAGGTTAGTGATCTTTTTAAAATCCTGATTTCTTATTTATTTATTTAATAGTACAAGGTAAAATTAACAATACACTCACGCGAATTTAAATATCCACATTATTATTACGGATAATGTTTTTTAATTTCGTGCAACGTCAAAACATCAATTTTCTGCTGTTTAGAAAAATATCATAAAATCTCGGTAGCAGTAAGTAACCTACACAACAAAAGTTAATGATAAGAAAAGCAAATACGAACACTTGTATGTATGTATGTAAGTAAAAGGGTGGTGTTACACTGCGACCTAAAAGATCTATTGTGTCCCCTATTCTTGCTGCTTTACAGCTGGCCTTCCAATCCTATTCCTTTTAGAAAGTGTAGGATGTCAGAGGGCCCCAGTCTAGGTAAGTCTCCCTCTTCGATTTCACATGCTCCCAGGTGAAATGCCCTCGAATTGCACAGTGCTACGCAGTTTGAGAGGAGATGGATGGATGTTTCATCTTGTTCCCCACAGAATCTGCATTCAGGATCTTTTTCCAATCCAAGCTTAGTCAGGTGTCCTTTCAGTCTACAATGGCCTGAAAGTATTCCTGTTAAAATGCGAACTTTGTTCTTACTCAGGTTGATGCATTCTGTAAACCTCTTCTGGTTATAAGTTCCCAGAAGAATTTTACTTTGCCTCATTCCCTGCAAATTTTCCCAATAACTGGATTTTCTCTGCTCCATTTCTATTTTTAGTTTCTTCAGTATTGTACTGCTACTTAATCCGCAGAAGGGTTCAGGCCCTACAAAAGGCATTCCAGCCCCTTTCTTTGCGAGGTTACCCGTTATTTCGTTTCCTTCCACTCCTGTGTGACCCGGAACCCACAGGAGGGTTACTTTATTTCTTTTGCCTAGCTCATTTAGTTTCCCTAGGCATTCCCAGACCATCTTGGAGCTGATTTCATATGAGCTCAGCGCCTTGATGCCTGCTTGACTATCAGACATGATGATAATCTCCTGCTTCCGATAGTTCCTATCCATATTGAACTGAACACATCTTCCAATAGCGTGTATTTCCGCCTGAAATATACTCGGGTATTTTCCCAAACTTTCGAAATATGTAATTCTAGGCCCATATATTCCTATTCCAGTTCCTTCTGCCGTTTTGGAGCCATCAGTATACCATTTGATGGCATTTCTATTCAAGTTCAAGATGGTGTTATGATCCCACTCGCTCCTGTTACTTAGCTTTGTGGTGAATTCCTTCACAAAGCTAAATTTTTTTAACATATCATCCCGGGGCATATTCCAGGTTTGATCACCGTCGGGAGATTGAGGCCTATGCCTAATCATTCCTTCCTTGACCATTCTTAGTGCGGTTCTTTTCGCCACGCCCTCTATTACAATGTGGAGGGGGGCAAGATCCAATACTACTTCGATGGCTGCTGTTGGGCAGGTCCTTATAGCCCCCGTTATGCATGCACATGCTAATCTTTGCACTTTCCAGAGATTAATTCTCGCGGTGGCCAGATTAGTTCTTTTGCTCCATGCTACTGATGCATAGGTGATGATTGGTCTCACTATCGCTGTATACATCCAAAACAGTATTTTTGGGTAGCATCCCCAATTTTTCCCTGCAAAGTTTCTGCAGACCATCAGAGCTCTTTTGGCCTTGTTGGTTACTTCAACTTCATGTCACGAACACTTGATCGGAATAAAATTTCTTGACTTGAACAAGAGGATTAACTAAAGGCTCTGCTCCGATAAGCCATTGAAAAGTGCCCCTAAAGCTAACGGGCTGAAATTATAGCAAATGAGTACTACTGTCACACATACTGTAAATATCAAAAATTAGCTCAATCGATGCTACCCCCATTCGAGATATTAGCACAAGGGTGGAAAAATTCAATATTTTCTTTCTCAGGAATTACTTAAGCTACCACGTTCAAGAAAAAAAAATGTAAGTAAACACTGATTATGGGCATCCTATAAAAAATCAAGAACTAATTCCCTTCACTCAGTTCAAAGTTATTATTATTTTTCCCTTTTTAGGGGTGTTTTTTTTTTGAGTTTGGTTCAAGGTGCCAACTTGGCTTTTTGTTATATTAGACCGTATGCATTTAGGTTTATTATATATTTTTTTCAGTTTTTTCTGTGTGGTAGAACGTGTAAATAAAAAATAAAATCTCTTTGAATGATCTAGTATAGTAAAAACAATTTGTTATTATTTATTTTAGGGTTAAAACAATTGTTCATGCATCAATTTCAAGATTATCTGTATGTATGTTTCAGCCGTAGTAGCTATAAAAGCATCGAAATATAATAAAGAAAATTATAACAACATAATAATATTTATTTCCGTACACGCAGTTGAAAGTTATTGTTATTTTTCCTTTTTGAAGGGCGGTTTTTTTTGAGTTGAGTTTAATGTGTCAATCTGATTTTTTGTTATATAGTAATGTATGTATTTGGGTTCATTATATATATTTTTTAAGTTCTTTCTGTGTGGTAGAACATGAAAATAAAAATGAAAAATCATCCAGCGGTTTCAGGATTATTTATATATTGTACACTTCAGCGCTAGTAGTTATGAAAGCACTGAGCTATAAAAATAATTCTGTAAGAATAAATAATAATAAGTAGTATATTATTATATAAAATATTATCTGTTGTTACATTTATTATTAACATATATGTATTCATAGTCAATATAAAATAATATTTAGTTCCGTACACGAAGGTCAAAGTTCCCTTTGAGGGGTGGTTTTCTTTTAAGGTTCCAACTTGACTTTTTGCTGTATAGTAATGCCTGCATTTGGATTTACTATATACTTTTTTCCTAATAAATTCTTTACAAGTGATGTCATATGAACTGAGAAGTATGCTCTTGATTTACAACCTTCACTGATTCTTCTGGGAAGAATGAATAGCTCCAAATAAGTATTTCTATCATCTTCATCGTTTATTTATTTGTTTAAGTTCTTTTCTTCCAGATATTTTTATTAGCAAACCACCGCGATTAATACACTTATGTGAGAACATATTTTAACTTTCTACAGCACTGCTGTTTATTCTACATAAAGAAATTACATTAAACAACAGTCTCCAAACTCTCACAATCAAATAATTGTCATATTAAAACAAATTATGCACATCTCAGAACATTGATTAAAGAAATATGTATAATAAATGTATATATCTATTTGGCAGTTAGAACAAAAGTAAAATACGAATAGCGGTTCTGTTCAACATTAAAGAAAATCATAACAACTATAAATACATAGCTTGTTGCAATAACAAATGTGATAGAATTATGTTGTTATTAGAACAATAAATATCTAACAGAGATTTGATTGATTTATGTTAATATGTTATATCATATAAAAACATATTGTACCAAAACGCATAGATTTATAGGTAACAATTTAACAAAAATCAAGTCGAATTGTTAAATCCAACTTGAAAAAACATCCCCCAAAAGGACAAAATAACTTCGAACAGCGTGTGCGGAATTAAAATATTATTATTTTACATTATCCTTTTTTATATGTCGATGCTTTTATAGATACTAGGGCTGAAATGTACATACATATAAATAATCCTGAATCCGATCGATGAATAATTTGAATTTTATCCTTAAAATAATCAATAACCCAATGCTGCTGCTAAGATCAAAGAGGTTTTTTTTTTATTTGTATTACTTCATTGAAAGAACTTGACGAAATATATAATAAACCCAAATATAATTGTACACTCATGTACATATAATAAAATGTCAAATTGGCACCTTAAACGCAACTCAAAAAAATCACCCTTCAAAAAGGGAAAATAATAATAACTTTGAACTGCGTGTACGGAATTAAATATTATTTTATTGTTAGAATATGCTTTTGTATATTTCGGTGCTTTTATAACTAATAGAGCTGAAACATTTATACAAATTATCCTGAAATTAATAGATAAATAATTATTTTAACGCTAAAATAACAAATTGCTCCTACTAAAATCATTCAAAGAGATTTGATTTTTTATTTAAATGTTTTACCACACAGAAAAAACATATAATAAACCTAAATGCATATGATCTAATATAACAAAAAGCCAAGTTGGCACCTTGGACCAAACTCAAAAAAACCACCCCTAAAAAGGGGAAAATAATAATAACTTTGAACTAAGTGGAGGGAATTAGTTCTTGATTTTTTATAGAATGCCCATAATCAGTGTTTACTTATATATTTTTTTTTTGAACATGATAGCTTAAGTAATTCCTGAGAAAAAAAATATTGAATTTTTCCACCCTTATGCTAATATCTCGAATGGGGTGGCATCGAATGAGCTAATTTTTGGTATTTATAGTATGTATAACAGTAGTACTCATTTGCTTTAATTTCAGCCAGATAGCTTTAGGGGCACTTTTCAATGGCTTATCGGAGCAGAGCCTTTAAAATACGTTTTTAGCAAGCACTAGAAAGAACAAAATGCAAATGCTTTGAAAATATTTGCAGTATCGTATGTGATGCTAATTTATGGGTGAACTGCACCAGACAACTACCTTGGTAAGTATAAAATATATTTTTCCTTATACTGCCTTTGTATATAGATGTTTTCTTTTCTCATGTAATAAATAAACAAGGTTTCTTTTTCGAGCCTGCGTATTTCTTAGACGAAAATCAGGTTAGGTGTTTATTCCTCAGGGTGGAAAACATTCGTGGAATATGTTTTGGACAAAAAAAAATACATTTTCTAAGAATCGAGAAACAACAACTTGGGGACGTAAATAATACACTTCAGGATATATGTATTACCGGGCATTAGCAAAACAATGAGTCGTAAATATCAATAGATAGTAAGGCACAGAGGAAAAACAAAAATTCCCTATAACGGGCAAGGGAAAGTAGAAAATATAACTTAATAAAAATCTTCGAATCAGAAGTTATGTATTACGGGTGTAAATATCTCACGGGCTAAAGTAGAAAGTATTTCTAAGGGGGCTTCTAACAACGTGCTATTCTAAAATTCAGGTAATTTACGCAATAAGTTAGAATGCTAAAATTTTTTTTTTTTTTAAGATTGTGTAAGAAGTATTACAAATAGGCACCTTACTAATCTCGGAATAATAAGAGAAGAACTCTAACACATTTATAAAGAAATACTTGAAAAGATAAAGATAACATGTCATTCCTTTGTAACATATGGATAAGACAGACGTACTAATCCCATCTATTCAATAATGTTTGCGAAGAGACGGGTGCTTACATTTAGTATTTTATACGTATTTATTGAACATTCAATAATATATTTTGTGTTTTATACTTTAATTCAATATTTTAGTAAATAAATAAATAGATTTTTTGTTTGTTTGTGAGATTAGTATTTTTAAAGGAAAAAAATTATTTCCGATTAAAAATTAGAGATTCTGATTGGGGCCAATAAAAAATTAATTAGCGCTTTGACGTTCGCCTATTGCACAATCAATAATAATATCATCGATAAATGGCAAAACTTGTCAGTATTTCAAATTCAGGATCTAATGTATGTAGTTGTCTATGTAAAATGACCTATTTGATTTGTATAAATCCTATAACAACAATAGTCTTATAAAATTTACATTAGCATTTTTACAAACTATTTCCCTAATACTTAATAATTGCCCAAGGTACACTGTTGAAAATTTTTAACACTTTTTGGACTAATTTAATAGTCAGGAGAGGTCCACATTCTTTTCGTGTTATTTTGTCGAGAACAATAGAAGTTTAAATTTGACGAACAAAGATAGTCAAGTATTGTCTATTGCTAAGGGGTTATTTTGTCCAACTAACAAGTGGGATTATAAAATACTTCTAGTCACATTTTATTTGATCTAGACTAGACAAATTTACTAGCTGTTTAACTAAATGAATGCGATCTATTGGTGTTTAACACCATTTTCTAAACACAACGTCTTTTTAATATGCAACTCCTATTTCTTAGTGCTTATAATATTCTCTCTTTAAGACGTTTTCTCAATTATAAATATGCAAAACCACTCATTCACAAGTTTGGTTTTCAACTAAACGTACCAATTTTAAAATGATTTTTTGAGAACCATTATAAAATTAAGTGAATGCTTATGCTATTTGATTCAAGTCTAAACTAATTGCGTAAATAGATGTTCCCAATACATCTTTAAGATGTTGAAATTTTTTATGCCCACTGGAATTAACGTTTAATAACACGAGGTTACACTTTGCAAGTCAGTCACATTTTGTGGTTTGTTTAGATATGTTAATGCGGAGAATCAAACACGAAAACAGATACACGTGCAATGCAGATGGTGCGTATAATGCAATGCTGTATTAGAATAGGTGGGGTTTCTATATTTCTATCCGAGGGAAAAATTCTGATTGGTTGACGCTTCTGAATGTCTAGAAAAATAGTCAATCCTCATATCTGAACAAAGAATTCACACGAAATTCTAGTCATTTCTGTTCTATTAAATACGCGTAGTCAACTCGTCTGGCAAAGTTTGGAAAAATCAACACTAAAATATTTGACTAGCGCAAAATTAACGCCAACACCGTAATATTTTCAACAGTGTAACATTAAATTTAACAAACAATTCTATTAACAAAATATTTTCAAAATAAAATATTAAAACTGTGGAAACTCTATCATTGCATTGATAAAAATGAATTGGAATGAATAAAAATACAAATTTGAATTTCCGGAAACCCGGGTGCCAGACCACAGCAGTACGTTTCAGAAACAGACGTTTCAGAACTGAATAACTACACTAAAACCACCCTAATTTATACCTAAAAAAGATCACGATACAATGATCACGGTCATGGCTGACTGCCGTCATGCTTAACTTAACTAGTCACTAATCCTAATTCCATCTAATTTACTACTTCTACTTAATAAACTACAAAGACAAGAATTGAATGGTCCTAAATCTGAATTCATTAAAATATGTTTGTTTTTATATATTTCCATAAGTGTGTATGTTATTTTTCCGTTGGAGTTAACATCCGAAATTTTGTAAAATCGATAAATCTAGCTGACTGAGTCATTAGCGCCACCTGTTTGATGGAGACACACACTTTTATTCCATTGTGTACCTTACTAGCGGTTTTGTCTTACAATAACAACCCTCGACTCTCATATAGTATATGTGTGCTCGTACACCATTAATGGCGTTCAGAATATTGTATCAAAATCGATGTGCATATGATGAATACCCTAGCTCATATCTGCGTGCATCCACGGCGTATAGCAAGCAAATTACATCCCCCCCCTCTCCCCCCAATTGGATCCCACTATATATCGAAGTACATGTTTGATTCCAATTAGAACTTAATCATAAGGGAACTGATATTATCCTCGTCAAAGAGGTTCGTATTTCTCGTTCGGTATTTCTTCTCTCGCATTCAAGAGAGCACATTACACAATCTTCCCTGGACAAACAAAGCGTCAGGTTGATTTTTTTTCTCGCAAACCCTAAAATTATTTACATTATTTCACCTTGCGTTCGAACGTGCTCGCTCAAAATGTGTAGGCTCGGAGGGTACACAGTGGTATTACGCGTACAGCTGAATGAAGTCCACCTTTAAAAGTACTCATCACTGCCTATTCACGTTCACCGAAAACGGAAATGAAGGTTTTTATGCGCTTAACGAATACCCTGCCATTCAACAGACTTTGCTGACTGTTTACATTGTTGGCGAGCATGCTTGTACATACAACTAAATTATTAAATATTCGTGGAGTATAATATAGAATACTAAATTAGGAGATTGGAAGTGGATTTATTCGGCAGGTGCAATAAGTAAAGAACATCATTTAATACTGTGAGATTCAAAATGATTGTCGTAATAAAAAAACTGTTTTCCGGAAAAAAATATCTATACATATTACCATTTTAATGAGTGAAGTTAGCTACATACAAATTTCACACAATAAATTAATTTTCTTCACATTTAGTGACATTGGTGTTCGTGTTTTAATTTTCCTTTGTTTAATTATCTTATAACTTTTTTAAAACTGTTTATATTTACATTTAATATCACCAACAATAGTATAGTAACACTGACTTAGTTCAAACCTTCATTACAAACACGCGGCATATACCTACACCCTGTTACTATCTATAGGAGCGGAATTGACAATCTCTTTGAATCTCATAGTATTCTACCTAGCCGTGCGTTTCGTGTTTTAATTTTGCTTATTTAATCATTCCGTATTATTGTTTGTTAATTTTCACATACAATCTCTCTCAGGACTACGCCTTCATTTCGCATTGAGAGCGTAACGTGTTTTTCTTTTTGGCAAAATGCCATTTACACTGGACGAGGAACGAGTTTTTTACTCTTTTAACCCTTACAACATTCATGTTTCATTGGATACTTAGAATACAATTAATAAAAACTTTTTTGCGGGCTGCAAGTTATATTGAAGGTGTCGAATATGCAAATATCACCTAAGGTCTATTCACTGTAAGAATGCAGCGTTACATTAGATAGGCGAAAGATTTACGACTTGCGATTGGCTAATAGACGAGGCGAATTCACACATACGAAAAAACATTTTATATAGCAAATGAAATTTAAGTTGGATAAAACAAAATATTTTCTGACATCTATGACATTTGTCAATCCTGGTGTTGGTTTCAGCTCTGTATTTGCGTGTTTATTGCTTTTTTGTGTCGTTTGTGTGGTTAGTGTAATTTTTATAAGCAAATTGTTACAAAAAATAGTTCTTCTTAGAGCTCTACTGAGTACTGTTGAATATTTGAAGGTATTGTTTTAGTAACTATATAAAATGATAGTGATGACATAGTATATTTTACATCAATTTTAGTATGGCAGATGAAGAGGTATTTGATCTACCTGCAGGGTCATCAAAAAATCCTCAGGGAAAACATATTGGCAGTAAGCAAAGGATAATGGCTTATAATTTGTATCTGGAGCTTAAGCGGGACAGTTCTAAATCGGCAGCAATTAAATTGACTGCAAAGCAACTTGGGGTGGGTGAAAGAACAGTGTGGGATATTGTAAAAGAAAAGGAGACCACAGGAGTTATCAGTTCACCCCCTAAAAAACGTCTTCGTCAAAGTGCATATGATTCCTTGGACGAAGCAGATAGGTCAGCAATTAGACAACACGTACATTCCTTTTTCTTGCAGAACGAATTACCTACGTGCACAAAACTATTGGGTGTAAATATAATATTATCCATTTATCTTACATTTACTTCATCGCATTGTATCTTACAGGTTATTAATGCAGATGGCACTTTGCCAATATTGAAAAGAACGACGCTCTGGAAAATTTTAAAAAAGTTAGGATTTAAGTGGATGAAGCGAAGTGGCAATTTAAACAACATTCGGAAATTTCGTGTTAGTGGTAGAAAGATATATTATTTGGATGAAACTTGGGTTAATGCAAGTCATACAAAGTAAAAAAATGGGCAGACACCACAGTACTCACTGCAAGACAAGCATTTGTGGAAGGAGTTTCAATTGGACTGAAAAACCCTTCAGGAAACGGAAAACGTTTAATTGTTTTACATATTGGTAGCGAAGATGGTTTCCTTGAAAACGGTCTCCTTTTCTTCGAATCCAAGAAAACTGGAGATTATCACGAAGAAATGAACAGCCAAGTGTTCACGGAGTGGATGAGAAATGTGCTTCCTTTTCTGGAACCAAACTCTGTTATTATTATGGATAATGCTCCCTACCACTCAGTCAGAACAGAAAAAAAAGCCTATCATGGCATGGAAAAAGCAACAATTAATTGAATGGCTTCTTGCAAAAGGAATTATTGTTGACAACACTTTGTTTAAAGTTGAGTTGCTTGAACTTGCAAGAAAATATATTAACGATAATCCCATCCCATATGTTATTGATCAAATGGTAGAAGACAGTGGTCATACAATTTAAGATTGCCTCCTTATCACTGCAATCTGAACCCCATTGAGCTTATTTGGGCTCAAGTAAAAGTATCATGTCGCAGCTAACAACAAACTTTAAATTACCTGAGGTGAAAACCTTACTCATTGAGGGCTTAACATGTAGATAGTAGTGCATGGAGGAATTGCATCAAACATGTTATTGAAGAAGAAAATAAGATGTATCAACTCGACAGTGTTGTTGAAGATATGATCGAGAATTCATCATAACAGCAAATACCTCATCATCATCAGATCTGTCATTAGAATCTGATTCTAAATGATAATTGAAACGTGCATTTGTTCTAACTATTATATATTGAAATTGAAGTTTCCAGAAACGCAATTAAACTTACATTATATTTACTATTTTTTGGCTATCGTTAACTATCCCCGTAAGATTCCCGAAATGTATTCACTGTTACTTTATTTGTATTATTTTACCACCTTATATTATGACTATAACATTCTAAATAAACTACTAAAAGCGTAGTGATTTCATGTTATCCTTTCCTATTATTACAAAATTTGATAACCAAACTTTTCACGTTATGACACTGACAATTTACAATTTGAATTTGCCGCTAATTTTTTCATTCTTCGGTGTAATTTGGGCGCCGATCGCAGCGCTATCTACTGCATTCTTAAAGTGAATGGAGTATAATTATCAGAGTTTAAGAGTAAAACCATTTTTTTCTTTATTTCACAAACTGGTTCCTTACTGTATTACCAACATGCAAAGATAATGCTCGCATCACAAATCCCATTTAGGTAGAAATTTTAAGCCTGTCCATTGTCTCCCCCTATATTACCGAGGGATTCTTCCGAACTGCTGCAGAACGGATCGATCTCTCGATGTAGGGTAACGTCCGACGCCATATATCCAACTAATTCTAATCTACAATCTTCACCCTTCGAACCCATCGCCTGCTGGTGGACAAAAGAAACGCAGCACGAGATCATTTAGGTTAATAACGACGTGGCAGAACTTTCAAGATCGATTTAGAAAAATCCACGCCCCAAACTCAGCATTACTCCGCGCGATAATGCGAGTTATTCAAATATGCCGCGGTAAACGAGATTAAAACTGATCGAAATGAGAAAACAGACGCACTTCAACGGTTTAGGTTTTAAGTAAGCGGATACGAAGATACGTGTACATATATACACGGTATAAAACTCTAAACGAGAATGTACTCCGGTTTCATACAAGCGAATAATGTATGCATACGTTAAGAGCTCGCCTCTAAGCTCCGGTTAAAATGGTGAACGCAGATGAAGAAGGTTAATTAACTCAAGCACAAAATACAATAATTTGTGCACTCAGCACAAGGCACAGTTTAATTAATTTATTCTATACACGACAATTTCATTAAAACCGGGATGGGGAGAGCTAGTTGTACCGCTGCCAGGTGTTTCAATGTTTTGAAACACAATTAAGACACGGTCCTCCGTCGAAAAATGTTGGAAATAATCGAATTATCGTCGACTGATAAAATGAATTGTATTACTCAAGCAATTAGGATAGGATACGCCTCCCCATCGGGCAGATGAAATCGTTTTAAAATGAATTATTTTTAGGTTTCCAGGAAGGGGAGTAATTGCACTGGTTATCATTTTACCCGACAAACAACTCATTAAAACAAGTCAATAATAACCAGAGGAATACAATAGCGCGGCATAATTACCTGAATACCGGCAGTTTGGTTGTCGTTATGACGAAACGTAAACAAAAGAAGATAAAAGTAAATATAGCCAGGTGATTAACCGTATTATTACGGGCATAAAAGGCGTCAGAGCCAGGTAGTAATTGGAGGCTATTAATCTCAATACATGGCCCTCCCTGTATATTCCCCTTTATGTTGTGAAATCCTTTCGCAAATACACATGTTCTACATGTGTTCCTACGTGCATGCAATGGCAAGAAGGCATACACATAAATACAACAGACCAAACTCGATTTTGTCAGCCCAGCTAAACTTCTTATTGTTAGATTCAAGGATTATTCTTGTTTATAATACACTGAGATCGAGAATGATTGTCCTGATTCTACACTGCTTTCCGCGATGGGCAAATCAATATTTACATCCAATCAATGCAATGAAATTAGTGATACAGCGTTTCCACAAATTTTGCTGTCAAAATTGACATATACACGGAGATTCAAAATGATTGTCAAATGCGCTCCTATAGATAGTAATAGGGTGTAGGTATATGCCGCGTGTTTGTAATGAAGGTTTGAACTACGTCAGTGTTGGAACATAAGAAAGTAAACGGATCTGTCATAAATAAGGAAAACGTAACCTATATTTGAACTCGCATTACAAAAACGACTATGGATTGGTGTTTCTGCTTGTAAAAATGAAATGTAATTAATTTAACTTTACTAAATTATGATTTTACAATTCAGTACTAACTGGTGTTTAACTAAATTTATTTATTACTTTAAATTATAACATACAATTGGTATAATTATTAAGTGACAAAACTGCATCTCTCAGTTCTTCTATGGTATGAATGCGGTTTCTATAGATCCTATTTTTGAGATAGCCGAACATGAAGTAATCTAATAGGATTAGATCAGGCGATCTTGGTGGCCATCTTTGTGCTCTAACGAACCTGTCAGCAAAAAACTGTTGAAGATATTGGCAGGTTTGTCGAGCAGTATGTGCTGGAGCATTATCGTGCTGAAAATAACCTGCTTCAAGCTCATTTTCTTGTAACTCCGCAATAAACAATTCAAACATCTGTTGGTAAAGTTGGGCTGCTACAGTTTCCTCGAAGAAAATTTGCCCTATTATTCGTTGCCTGCACATAGCTAACCAAACTCCAACTTTTATGGGATGCAATTGCATTTCTTGAAATTCGTGTGGATTTTCTGCAGACCAGATACGATAGTTTTGTGAATTGATATAGCCTGTTAGATAAAACCAGGCTTCATCCGAGAAAAATGATTTGTTTAGCAAGTCATCGTCCCTTAAATTGTTATTAAACCAATGACAATATTCCAATCGCCTATCGTGATCTAATGGTAGTAATTCCTGTACCGTAGAAACTTTATAGGGATGAAAATGTAACTTTCTTTTGACAGCTCATTGCATTGAAGTGTATGATAAGCCTATATAATTATAAAATGTAATAAACTATTTCACTAATGTTAATATTGATTTTTTACCTGTTTGTTGAGCTAATTACCACAGATAAATTCCCTTATTTTCTTACAGTATTCAGAAATACTATTGTTAGTGATATTAGATGTAAACATAAACGATTTGAACAAAATTATAAGATAAATAATCGAAAGATACTACAACACGAACGCCAATGTCGCTAAATGTCAAGAAAATTCATTTAATGTATGAAATTTGTATGTAGCTAACTTCGCTCATTAAATTGGTAATAAGTATAGATAAATTTTTCCGGAAAACAGTTTTTTTCTTACGACAATCATTTTGAATCTCATAGTATATGTCAATTTTGACAGCAAAATTTGAGGAAACGCTGTATTACTAATTTCATTGCAAAGATTGGATGAAAATATTGATTTGCCCATCGCGGAAAGTAGTATAGGATCACGACAATCATTCTTGATCTTAGTGTATTACCGTATCACAAGAAAACTGAGGCTAATCGAAACAAGATAACTGCAGTTTAATAATGAGGGTAGTTAGTTAAAACAGCATTAGCTATTAAAGTTCATGTGGTATGACTGATGTTGACCATCAGTGTAATCTGGCGACAATCCCAATCACAGGAAAAGATAGATACATATGAACAAGTATGATAAATTTTAACACTTTTTTGACTAATTTAATAGTCAGGAGAGGTCCACACTGTTTTCGTGTTATTTTGTCGAGAACTATAGAAGTTTAAATTTGACGAACAAAAATAGTCAAGTATTGTCTATTGCTAAGGGGTTATTTTGTCCAACTAACACGTGGAATTATGATATACTTCTAGTCACATTTTATTTAATCTAGACTAGACAAATTTACTAGCTGTTTAACTAAATGAATGCGATCTATTGGATGATTTAACACCGTTTTCTAAACACAACGTCTTTTTAATATGCAACTCTTATTTCTTAGTGCTATAATATTCTCTCTTTAAGACGTTTTCTCAATTATAAATATACAGAACCACTCATTCAAAAGTTTTGGTTTCAACTAAACGTACTAATTTTAAAATGATTTTTTGAGAACCATTATAAAATTAAGTGAATGTTTATGCTATTTGATTCAAATCTGAACTAATTACGTAAATAGTTGTTCTTTCTATACATCTTTAAGGGCCATTCTACACGAGCAGCTAAAACGCGGCCGTTTTGTCGTTCGAGCGCTTAAAAATTTTCTCTATGCTACACGAGCGACTGATTGTGCGCTGGTAAAACGGCGACTAAGCCGCAGATAAAACGCTTGCCTATTCTAGACAAGCGACCAAGCTGTCTCACAGCGTTCCTGGAGCACTTTCTTGGCAAAACAAACTTGTGTACCAATGTAATAAGTGAATACAAAACAAGTGTGAAATGCCTGAATGTATTAAGAAATATATTTTTGAATATGAAATAAAGTTTTTACACATTCATAGATTAAATAATACTATTTATTTATATTAAATTTATTAATTAAATCTCATATGTGAACGCAGAATTAGCAGAGATATCAAAACACTATAGCAAAGACATGGACAAAGCATTGCTTTTTTTTTTATCTCATCAGATATAAGACTATAAGGCATATTAGTTCATTTTCACATCAATCTCTGCCCAATCTTTCAAACATCGCTCCAGCCACTTTTAACCAATACTTTGCTTCATTTCCTATTAGAATAGTCCTTACTGTTATTATCATACAAACGAGGTTGAGTTTCAACCTCACAGATGAACTTTTCAGTGTCAAACATTTCTAGAAGAGCACAAGTTATACTTGTGGCAGCTATACTAGTGGCAGTCATACAGCATCAGAGGTGGCTTGGCCGAGGCCGGTACACAGCTTGCAAGTTGCTACGTATAGAATGATTCACTGTTCTGTCGCGCGCGACTTTTACGCATCCTTCAGCGTTCGGTTCGGCCGCCGGCTAATGAACGCGTGCACACGCGACCGGCAAGTCGCCCGTGTAGAAAGACCCAACTAAACTCTTTGATTCTGTTACGCTCACCGTTTTGTAGCCGATTAACGGCCGCGTTTTAGCTGCTCGTGTAGAATGGCCCTAAGATGTTGAAATTTTTTATGCCCACTGGAATTAACATTTAATAACACAAGGTTACACTTTGCAAGTCAGTCACATTTGGTGGTTTGTTTGGATATGTTAATACGCAGAAACAAACTCAAAAACAGATACACGTGCAATGCAGGTGGTGCGTATAATGCAATACTGTATTAGATTAGGTGGGGTTTCTATATTTCTATCCGAGGGAAAAATTCTGATTGGTTGATGCTTCTGAATGTCTAGAGAAAATAGTAAATCCTCATATCTGAACAAAGGATTCACACCAAATTCTAGTAATTTCTGTTCTACTAAACACATGTAGTCAATTCGTCTGGCAAAGTTTGTAAAAATCAACACTAAAATATTTGACTAGCGCAAAATTAACGCCAACACCGTAATATTTTCAACAGTGTATGTACTTCATTTCATTATGAGTCGAGGTGACTCATAAAGAAAAAGGTCTTGTGGGGCCCGGCGAGGTATTGCGCATCCGTTGCAGGTTGTTCTTAACGAGATAAATAATAATTTACCCCGCAGATAAGACGTGCCCCAAAACATCGGGGATGTCAGTCAGTTAGCCGCATCTTATACTTTCATCTGATGCGTTCTGACGTAGTAATTAAAACAGTTTTACAAATTGAACAGTTAAACTTCCCGTATTTAATTAGAAACTCGGCCTACACGGTCTGCGCACGACAGGTTTTGTTGGTAAAACAAAAATGTTTTGTTTTATGAAGCGAATTAAGGTCACGTCCGAAACACGTGGATCAATCCGTTGGTACCATCATCGGTGAATGTAAGTATATTTCGATGAAATCCGACGCAGTTAATTGGGGTTAAAAGCTTTTTGTTTCGCTTTTTCCCCCATCATCTCTAATGGGTTGCAAAATGGGAAATAATATCGAAGGAGGCGGTAAAATTTGGACGATATTGTAGATATCTTCTGATAGTTGAATTTAGAGTACGGCTAGCCAACCCGCTGCATTACCACAATGAGAAAAATGTACGAAATTTTACTACAATTGTAAGTACTTATATTACAATATTTACCATCAAATTGTGGCAAATTTTGTAGTAATCATTTCTAAAATTTGTTATGGAACAAATATAAGTATATTTAAAACAAATAAAAGTAATTGTTAAATGAAATAAACGCGTGCTGTGTGTTGTGGTAATATTTATTTCACTTGGTATTTCAAATTATGATAGTTTTGTAATGAATTTCATTTACATTTGTTGTTGTAGTATTTACCAAACAATACATGCATTTTCAGTGTACACTGTTGTATGGATAGCCACGCTGATCCTAATTCTTTCTCGACTTTTCATGTATGCATTTTTTTATTTGCATTTTATTGATGTTCTGTTTCGTAATACAATTGGCATCAAGGGAATTATTGAAGTGGTTTAGTATTTATGATTATGACTCGTTAATAAAAAGTAGATACATTATCTATTATTAACATTTACACATTTTAAGAATATCCCACTTATTTAAAACATAGGTAGGAAGTAGGTTGGATTGTGTAAAATACACAAAAAGACAGTAGGGGAAGGTGTTGTACCTTTGACCAGTTTTTACTTTGAAAATTTTTGAAGACACAGGATAATTCAAATTGTTTTAAGACTAATCAACTATGATACTTAACCTTTTCATCTATCGAATCAATATTTTTTTTTACTTCTTTTTCATAAGTTTTAACCCATTTTTAGTAATAAAGAAAATTTGTTACACATTGGTCAAAGGTTCAACATACTGCTGTACCTTTGACAAGAATATGGATTTCAGCCCACAACAGGTAAAATAAAAGAAATATATATCTTACATGAAAGTTTATTATTATATAAAACCAGAAACACAAACTAGATCTTAGTATTCATTTAATAAACATAAGAAAATTGCTTATTCCACTTTGTAGAATGAAAAATCTACTCCAAAATTTAAACATTCTCGTTGACGTGCTGATCTACCTGATTTGGCAGGGTTGGGGAGCTTGGCGACAACATCCTGTAGGTCAATATCATATGTAGAATGGTCCACTAGAATGAATTTGTTTCCTTGTATTTTCTTTAGATATTGGACTTGAGCAGTATCATTTTCCAAAGACATTACATGTGCAACAAAATGCTTTGAGGTTTTCTTTGTTGAAATATTAACTAGAATGTAACCACCCTTTTCCAGTTCTTTGTCCTCAAATTGAAGCTCATCATTGAACTCTTTGATTTCACTTTTAAAGTTTAACTCACTTTCATCAGAAGAAAAGTAAAAATTTCCTTCACTCTCCGAACTATTTTCTACCACGGTAGACGTATCAAAAAGATTCTTTTTTGACAGTTTAGATGGTTTCACTGTTTTGCTTGTTGTTTTTATTGCTGGTGGTTTCCTTTTAGATTTGTTTTTATCTGCTTCAATAGCTTGATTCTCGGGAGTGTCTGTTAATATTCTTGATTTACCTTTAGCTCGGCCTTTATTTGTACTCTTCCTTGGCTCTGCTTTTGGGTGAGGTCTTACAACCTCTGGTGAAACAACTGTTACAGGCAAAGTGTCAACATCAGTGATAGTTCTGGAAGGAATCTGGCTTGTTGTGGGTTGATCTTCTACGGATGCTAAAGGTAAAGAGTTAATAACAGTATTAGCCCCACAGATGTCCAAAGCAACAAGTTGTTCAAGTGGCCTATCAGTAACTGCACTGGACAAATATTCCTCATCAGAAAATATGTTTCATTTAAGGTACAAAACCTGACACTTTGAAACCCTTCATTATGTTCTGCGGTGTCATAGACTTAAGAAAAGCATTACAAGAAAGCTCGGCAATATTGTATATAGTCACAGGTTTTCCAGCGTTACCCGGACTCAGCATCCAGTTGTTTACTTCCTGGTTATAATAGGTCTTCAAAGGGCCGAATACCCCCCTGTCAAGAGGCTGCAGCGTATGGCTAGTATGAGGATGAAAAGTCATAAGAACAATACCACTAGCCCTTGCCAGATCAATAACAGGAATATTTACATGTGTTTCATGGTTATCAAGGAGCAGGAGTACTGGTTTTTCTTTAGTCGGCTTGACATGAGTTACAAAATGTTTAATAAATTTTAAAAATATGGCCTCTGTAGACCAACCGGATGGATTAGCGTCCCCTATTGAACCTGTCGGAGCACCATGAAGCATAAAGAGTTTAAAATGAACCCTTGGGAAAACAAATAGGGGGTGGTATGCTGTTGCCTGTTGCACTAGCTGCACAAATCATCGTAACCGTTGTCCCTCTTTCGGCCGAAGTGATCCCATCCACTTGTTTTTTACCCTTAGCAGCCAGAATTTTTGGAGGTTCATGAACGGTACTAAGACCAGTTTCATCGCAGTTCCAGATTTCATTGGGAGCAAAGTTATGGCGTTCCTTATAGTTTGCGAAAACTGTAGCCACTGTTTCTTTATTGAAAGCAGTAGATCTAGCCAAACTTGTGGCTTGGGGTTTTCTAAGGGACAGTTTGTCACCGTGCCTTTTCCTGAATTCCCTGAGCCATTGTTTACCAGCACTTTTATTGTTTTCCCAGGACGGGTCCATTTTTTTATTATTAGCTTTGGCAAAATCATAGGCCAGGAACATGATTTGCTTTTTGGATAAGCCATAATGCATGTTTGCTGCATCCAAAATGTAATTAACAAGTAGAAGTTCCTCTTCATGGCTAAATACTAGCCTAGACTTCTTTGGACAATATTTATAACTGTTGTCTAATGAGTCAGCAGACTTACTCAAATGATAGATCAACGTAGGCTTTTTCACCTCAAAGTGCCTCGCAGCTCCTCCAATTGTCAACTTTCCTTCTCGCACATTTTTTATTGCATTTTTCAGGCATTCTGGGTCTATCTTCTTCCGCTTTGCTCCAGTTTTACTCCTTGGCATTGTGAAGATCTTCAAACGTTCAGTCTGGAAAAAAAAAACATATGACTGTAGACTATGATGTAGATGTTATTGCACTGTATTACTAACATATCATATAATTTCACAAACATCTAGTTTAATATTAATAAAATAGCATTTTTCAATAATAACCAGTAATAACTACTGAATACAGATGATGTTGTACCTTTGACCTGGTCAAAGGAATACCACCATGAAATGGTCAAAGGTACAACACTAGTACTTCCAGCCATTTTATGTATATTCTCAAAAGATAGGTTATATTATCGGTTTCAAACCTTCAAGAGAAGTTAAAGGATAAACGTCAATTAACAACCCCGACTTTCACTTTTTTTTGTAGGAAAATATAAATTTTATAACACAAACAATAAATTAATAAATACTTACTTTTCGGTAGCAAAAATGAATAAAGTAAAATATCTTCCACCAAAGACAGCTTTCATTCTCCCATGCGTGATAAAGTGGTCTACTGGTGGCAGCTCTATGAAATAGTATCAGCAGCTTCCCTATGCAGCCGCTAGATTTCACTACATGACTGGTGGTCAAAGGTACAAGATGGTCAAAGGTACAACACCTTCCCCTACTGAAAAGCAGAATTGAATATCCTTATATTTATGTCTTACGTGATGCCATAGCAGACCGTCTGTACGTAGATACGTCCTCAAAACAAACACCGGTCTGTGCGTTAGGTTACGATAGAAGCCGGCGGCCTATCGGCATTTGATGGAAAAAAGAAAAATGAATATTTCTGTTTCGGGCGTTATTATTAGTCCAAATTCAAAAATTAAAAGAATTTTGTCATTAAGACATTGGTCTTCACATGCGCCGTTGAGCCGTTTTTAGAAATTGTTTTTAATAACAAACTTACAACATTTAAAAATTCAAATACATAGAAAATAAAAAAAATTAAAACGTTGGCGCAAATTCAAACATTATTTTAAGACAAATACAGTTTAAAATTTCAAAATCGGTCGTATGGTTTTCCCAAAAAGCGCGGAATACTTTTCCGATATATTTATCTCTGTCGCACACTTGGACGTCCAGATTCGCCTTAAACAAGATTTCGTGTTATCAAATGAATCGGTTTTTCAGTGTAGGTGTACGATTTCTTACAGTGCGGGAAGAGAATTAATTTATACGGATTTGAAAATATCATTAGCAGCGATTTAAGCGTGTAATGTGCTACGCCTTGTATAGAATAATATCCATATTTCCCATCAGATACGCGACTAGAACGGTAGCACAAAGACAATAGAAAATAAAATTTAATTAACATGCCTTGTTACATTTCAGTTTACTTTGTGCCGAAGGAATGGAGCAAGCTTACACGCTCGGGGGTGGAATTTGCACAGAGATACTAGTTAGAATTTTAGTTTATCTAACTGATATAATAAGACATCTTAACCCCTAAACCAGAACATCCCTTAATATTTAGATGTTTGCAGCAGTTCGTGCCAGGCTTCCGAAAAGGGCGATGTGTGTACGGAGTAAAACGCATTATGTACGTGTACCGTAGAATGGGGATACTTTAAATTACGGGTATATTTTGATCATCACTTCCCCTTAGTTCAAAAAAGCTTCTCTTTCTGTTAGTTCTCGAACGTCATTAATTTCTCCCACTCAGGTTTACGCTTACATGGTTATGTAAGCGAAATTCGGCGCACGCGCGGTTCAGTCGACTGCCGAACGCCGAAGAAGTGTGACGCAAGGTCAGCGATTATTTTACGGGTTTTCTCTTAGTGAAATATCTTTCCCGCTGCAAAGGTAAGTTTTAGATAATTTTTAATTCCTTTGATTTTATGCTTTTGTTTGACTATTAGTGCAACTGCTTATATAATTAAATCAGACATATATGTGGAAACAGTGGTGTAAGAATTATATTTGATGACTGGGGTAACTTTGACAGGGGGTATGCGGTAGCATTGATCACAGCAACGGTTTTTAAATGTAAAAAAATTGTTTTTTTTATTTTCTTTTTTTTTTCTTGCAGAAGATGGCTCGTAACACAAAAGAATAGCTGGATCTCGTTCTTATGCAGATTATTTGCCAGAAACGTTGGAAAAAGCTCTTGAGAAAATAGCCAATGAGTTTAAGCATTCGAGCAGCATCCGACCAGTACAAAATTCCATTTGACACTTTCTATAATAAATTCAAAGGAAAGCATGGACGAAAACGGGGACGACCTCCAGTATTTAATGACGAGGAGGAACAAGCAATTCTTCAAGCAGCAGCAAAATGCGGGAACTGGGGCTTTCCTTTAACCTTGTTCGATATTCGTATGATGGCCAAATACTATTTATTTTTTTACTATTTTACTATTATTTTTTTTAAATATTTTAAGAAATAAAATTTATTTTCCCCACCCTCTAAATTTGCCTATAAAAGCTAAAAAAATACATAATTTTTTTTAAAAGCTCAAAAAAGACATTTTTTTAAAGCACAAATTTTAAAAACGATGGGGATACTATGGTATTTCGTTGAAAAAACACAGATGATCAAAGTATCCCCACTTTCCATATAACTTTGATCACGCAGTTTTTTATATTTTACTCAAAAGCTACTGGATATTTTTTTTTTCATATTTCAGTAATCGGTAGCACACCAAAACCCCATGCTACAGTTGTTTTTTTTAATTTTTATCTTTACCAACAAAAAAGATATTTAGCTTTAAAGAAAAAAAATGATCGAAGTATCCCCATTCTACGGTATTTGTAATTATATTAAGGATATGGAAGGATCCCGGAACGAGGTCGTCGTCAGACGCAATACGCGTGAATAAAAATAAAAAAAATAAAACGAATATCAGCGAGTAATTAAATGACATCACACGATTTACTGGGCGGGGATTTTTTTTCTCCAATCCAATGGAATTTAATGAATAAATGATTGATTTTCCCATAGTTGTTGGTTAAAAGAGGCCCGCTGAGATGCAGAATATTGGGGAGTCGTTCACAGGGAGTATTGATTTTCCACATGAGTCTTACGCAGTTTTGCACGAATGGTGTTTAAATGTAAACACACAGCGAGGCGTAATCGGATTTTTTTTGCCAAATAAATTAAGGGAAAAAATGCCGAATAATTCCCGTCAAACGAAAATTTAACTGTTAAGGGGAGGTTTACATATATATATCGGAAAATTCCAAAAACTTTGAGCTTTTTTTTCAGACAAAGGAAAAGATATAGGAAATACGGTTTTTTCTTAATAAATATATTAAAGCTTGAACATTAAAAAAATATATTTTTTTTAATGACAAGACCACTATAACGTTCGCTATTTGTATCTAGGTAGCAATGTGCACAGAAAACAAGGTCAAACTGCGTAAACTCTAGCATACGCAAAAGTGATCTGAAATTGAAAATAAAAAGAAGAGTTAGAAATATATTAAATTGTTGGAGTTATACCTAAATTTAACCAAATAAGTCGAAAGCAAACAATGTGGCAGATACCTGGACTTTGATTTGACTTTTTCTATTTCTTTTTGTGTGTATGTGGATATAAAAATGTGGAATATTGCAATTTTTAGTATATTATAGGTATAACCTCCAATAAAAACTGTTTACATTAAGAAAACAAAAGAATTAAGTTGATATATTGAACACTTGAAGAACTAGAACTTACGCAGATTTGAAAATCATGTTTCGAGAAAAACGCGTTCAAAGTTTCTCAGCAAATTTTTTACAAATAGTTCAACATACACTTAGTCAGCTATTCCAGCACCATACATTAATCCTTCTTCTTCTTCATACTTCTGCATTTGCAAAATTTGTTGTTTCCCTTTAGACAGCACAGCAAGTTTTGCAGCGCTGGACATACTCTGCTCTGCTCGTTGTATGCGCTGACGATCAGAATTGATGACGAAATTTTTGGCATCAAGTCCTACTGCAATTCCCACCGCATTCATTATTTGTAATACAGAAAAGTAACCTTCATTGAATAAATTTGCGGCAATGTAGGTAGCAAGTTGAATTGTTTTATGGCCGCAGTGTAAATCTTTGGAGCTAGTTTCTACACACATGAACTAAACGAGTCGTTTCAGTTTTGACAATTTTTTCCAATGCATCTTTGCAAGAAATCACTCTAGAAAAAACTTCATAAATCGGCCTAATAGCATCTTGGTTTTTTTTTTGCAAAAGAGGGTCATGTATGAATGAAGCAAGCTCAACCTTAGCTTCTGCAACGCGCCACTTACACAGGTTGTCTACACCTTTTGGACAATAAATGTGTCGTGGATCCACGTCGGTTGAACATTTATAATGAAATGTAGCCCAAATAGCTGCCTTCATTTTTTATGCAGAATCTGGATTGTGTAATTGCTAGTCCACAGTACACTATTGTTAAATTATCAATAACTTTGTCAGTCAGTTTACCAGTGCCCTTTCTTCAAAGTCCACTCATTCTTTTTTGTACATCTCCAACGCATTCTCTTTTTTTTTCTTGAACAGTAACATCTTCGTACGGCTAAAAATCACAAATTGCTTTAAAACTTATCTTGTCTCAGTCGCCTATCCGAAATCGTGCGAAAATTTCTTTCAAAGCATCGTATCGACTTCCATTTTTTCTGTGCTACTCTGATGATCCGTAGTGCGGTTACCTTTGCTATCATATTCTAGCCAGCTTTTCTAAGAAATTTAGTGTAAATGCATCTGCAATAAATCGATACATTTTATCGTAAGTAGTTTTCTAAAGCGTGGAAAAGTGTGTTTTAAGTAAAAGAAATATTGTTAGATCAGTTTCTTCAAACGTGCGTTTTATTTCGGATCTAATTGCTTCATATTATTGTAATATAAATAGCTACTCTGTCGTTTATTTGTGATCCCGACTGCAGTGGCATTTCTAATCATTAAAGACAACTATACATACACTAACAAACAATAAGTATGATATTTCGACCCGAGTAGCCCCGAGTCGAATATAGTATTACATCAAATTTGCTCCGTTTGTGTTCGGTACACCCGCTCTTTTAATAAGCCGTAGCGGCTTAAACAATGGGAATATTACGAAACCTCTTTAACCATATATGTTATATATTTGGAGCTTTCAAAAAATGCAAAAAGCCAAAAATCGATTTTTCCAGTCAAATACATGTAAACCTCCCCTTAAGGGAAAAAATGCCGAATAATTCCCGTCAAACGAAAATTTAACTGTTAAGTTCACGAGAACCGATTTATTTATTCATTTATAGCACTTTTCCGGCACCTTTAAACTCCGTCTCACAGTTTCTGGCGTAAACCCCGGTAGGGGTATAAATTATTTCGTTCGCTTTGACCCTTTGCCGAACTAAATCGGAACTAGTAACATGTTATTCCCTATAAAACTCCCGTACAAAATATATTGCCGCGATACCGTGCGAGGGCTAAGACCATATTGATAAAGTTTAACGTATGCTGAGGGGCTTACAAACGAAATTGTTTACTATTAGGATCTGGGAGTAGAATGTGTGTAACCTGACAGGAAATAATTCTGTTTCCACGATGAAGGCGGCACCCTAAGTCAACAGCTATTTGACGTTGAGATATTCGCCCGCATACCGTTGTAGTTTCCGGCTGGCCAATACGGATAATGTAGGAATCATTACCGCTTGATAAAGGCTTTAGATGGATTAGCTAGTGAAGTCGGCCTTGTATAGATTTAGCCATTTTTTTTTTCCTGAAATTGGAAGAGGTGAAAGGGGGAGGGGATGATTTATTTTAATTCTCACCCCTTCCCATGTTAAGAAAATATGATTTAAAACATTTTGAAGGCGTCCTTCTCTTCCGATGTTTAAAAAAAATGATTAAAAAAAACATCCCTCTCTCCTCCTCACCCCTACCAATGTCAAAAAAAATATGATTTCAAATATTTTTATTGCATCCTTTCTGCCGATGTTTCAAAAAAATTATTCAAAAAATACACTCCTCTCCCCCTCTCACCCCCTCCAATGTTAAAAAAATATTATTTCAAACATTTTCAAGACGTTCTCTCTCCAGATGTTTAAAAAAAAAAAGAAAAAGACTGTCACTAAAAAAAAACCCATCATTTTCTCCCTCTCACCCCTACCAATGTTAAATAAATTATGATTCAAAAAGGAACAAGATTGGCATTAAAAACAACATCATCCTCCCCCCTCTCACCTCTTGCAATGTTAAAAAATGTATGATTCGAAACATTTTTATTAAAAAAAAAATCATCCTTCTCCCCCGCTAAGCCCTTTCAATGTTAAAAAGAAATATGATTCAAAGGTACACTGTTGAAAATTTTAACACTTTTTTGACTAATTTAATAGTCAGAAGAGGTCCACACTGTTTTCGTGTTATTTTGTCGAGAAATATAGAAGTTTAAATTTGACGAACAAAGATAGTCAAGTATTGTCTATTGCTAAGGGGTTATTTTGTCCAACTGACACGTGGAATTATAAAATACTTCTAGTCACATTTTATTTGATCTAGACTAGACAAATTTACTAGCTGTTTAACTAAATGAATGCGATCTATTGGGTGTTTTAACACCATTTTCTAAACACAACGTCTTTTTAATATGCAACTCCTATTTCTTAGTGCTATAATATTCTCTCTTTAAGACGTTTTCTCAATTATAAATATGCAAAACCACTCATTCAAAAGTTTTGGTTTCAACTAAATATACTAATTTTAAAATGATTTTTTGAGAACCATTATAAAATTAAGTGAATGTTTATGCTATTTGATTCAAATCTGAACTAATTACGTAAATAGTTGTTCCCAATACATCTTTAAGATGTTGAAATTTTTTATGCCCACTGGAATTAACGTTTAATAACACAAGGTTACACTTTGCAGGTCAGTCACATTTGGTGGTTTGTTTGGATATGTTAATACGCAAAAACAAACTCGAAAACAGATACACGTGCAATGCAGGTGGTGCGTATAATGCAATACTGTATTAGATTAGGTGGGGTTTCTATATTTCTATCCGAGGGAAAAATTCTGATTGGTTGATGTTTCTGAATGTCTAGAGAAAATAGTAAATCCTCATATCTGAACAAAGAATTCACACCAAATTCTAGTAATTTCTGTTCTACTAAACACATGTAGTCAATTCGTCTGGCAAAGTTTGTAAAAATCAACACTAAAATATTTGACTAGCGCAAAATTAACGCCAACACCGTAATATTTTCAACAGTGTAACGTTATATGCACACGTGTTAGTTTTATTTAGCGAGATAACCATCTACGCATAAACTTTTTTGGCGTTGCTATTTGTATTTAAAGGCCGTTTTACACCTAGCTATTTATTAGGCAATTTATTGGCCAATTAAAAATTTTACGTGTATAACACGTATTTAATCCGTGTTATACAATTTTACGTGTATAATACGAATTAAATACGTGTTATACACGTAAAATTTTAAATTGGCCAGTAAATTGCGCAATAAATAGCTAGGTGTAAAACGGCCTTAACACAGTATTTTTTTATATTTTAATATAACAAACGATTTGTAATTGTAATCCAACACCATATTAAAATTAATTCCAAAAATGTAAAGGAAAGTACTCTTCTGTAGGTGTACATAGAAATCACGATAACTTCCTAAAATAAACATTTAGAAAAAAAAAACTAAAAACATATATACTATGAGATTCAAAATGATTGTTAATCCCGCTCCTATAGATAGTAACAGAGTGTAGGTATATGCCGCGTGTTTGTAATGAAGGTTTGAACTAAGTCAGTGTTGGAATACAAGAAAGTAAACGGATCTGTCATACATAAGAAAAACGTAACCTATATTTGAACTCGCATTATATAAACGACTATGGATTGGTGTTTCTGCTTGTAAAAATGAAATGTAATTAATTTAACTTTACTAAATTATGATTTTATAATTCAGTACTAACTGGTGTTTAACTAAATTTATTCATTACTTTAAATTATAACATACAATTAGTATAATTATTAAGTGACAAAACTGCATCTCTCAGTTCTTTTATGGTATGCATGCGGTTTCTATAGATCCTATTTTTTAGATAGCCAAACATGAAGTAATCTAATGGGATTAAATCAGGCGATCTTGGTGGCCATCTTTGTGCTCTAACGACCCTGTCAGCAAAAAACTGTTGAAGATATTGGCAGGTTTGTCGAGCAGTATGTGCTGGAGCATTATAGTGCTGAAAATAACCTGCTTCAAGCTCATTTTCTTGTAACTCTGCAATAAACAATTCCAACATCTGTTGGTAACGTTAGACTCTTACAGTTTCCTCGAAGAAAATTGGCCCTATTATTCGTTGCCTGGACACAGCTACACTGTTGAAAATTTTAACACTTTTTTGACGAATTTAATAGTCAGGAGAGGTCCACACTCTTTTCGTGTTATTTTGTCGAGAACTATAGAAATTTAAATTTGACGAGCAAAGATAGTCAAGTATTGTCTATTGCTAAGGGGTTATTTTGTCCAACTGACACGTGGAATTATAAAATACTTCTAGTCACATTTTATTTGATCTAGACTAGACAAATTTACTAGCTGTTTAACTAAATGAATGCGATTTATTGGGTGTTTTAAAACACCATTTTCTAAATACAACATCTTTTTAATATGCAACTCCTATTTCTTAGTGCTATAATATTCTCTCTTTAAGACGTTTTCTCAATTTATAAATATGCAAAACCACTCATTCACAAGTTTTGGTTTCAACTAAATGTACTAATTTTAAAATGATTTTTTGAGAACCATTATAAAATTAAGTGAATGTTTATGCTATTTGATTCAAGTCTAAACTAATTGCGTAAATAGATGTTCCCAATACATCTTTAACATGTTGAATTTTTTTATGTCCACTGGAATTAACGTTTAATAACACGAGGTTACACTTCGCAAGTCAGTCACATTTGGTGGTTTGTTTGGATATGTTAATACGGAGAATCAAACACGAAAACAGATACACGTGCAATGCAGGTGGTGCGTATAATGCAATACCGTATTAGAATAGGTGGGGTTTCTATATTCTATCCGAGGGAAAAATTCTGATTGGTTGACGCTTCTGAATGTCTAGAAAATTGTCAATCCTCATATCTGAACAAAGAATTCACACGAAATTCTAGTCATTTCTGTTCTATTAAATACGCGTAGCAACTCGTCTGGCAAAGTTTGGAAAAATCAACACTAAAATATTTGACTAGCGCAAAATTAACGCCAACATCGTAATATTTTCAACAGTGTAACCAAACTCCAACTTTTACGGGATGCAATTGCGTTTCTCGAAATTCATGTGGATTTTCTGCAGGCTAGATATGATAGTTTTGTGAATTGATATAGCCTGTTAGATAAAACCAGGCTTCATTCGAGAAAAATGATTTGTTTTGCAAGTCATCGTCCCTTAAATTGTTATTAAACCAATGACAATATTCCAATCGCCTATCGTGATCTAATGGTAGTAATTCCTGTACCGTAGAAACTTTATAGGGATGAAAATGTAACTTTCTTTTGACAGCTCATTGCATTGAAGTGTATGATAAGCCTATAAAATTATAAAATGTAATAAACTATTTCACTTAATTTTTTACCAGTTTGTTGAGCTAATTACCACAGATAAAATCCCTTCTTTTCTGACAGTATTCAGAAATACCTACTATTGTTGGTGATATTAGGTGTAAATATAAATGGTTTGAAAAAAATTATAACATAAATAATTGAAAGATACTACAACACGAACGCCAATGTCGCTAAATGTCAAGAGAATTCATTTAATGTATGAAATTTGTATGTAGCTAACTTCGCTCATTAAATTGGTAATAAGTATAGATAAATTTTTCCGGAAAACAGTTTTTTTCTTACGACAATCATTTTGAATCTCATAGTATATACATATTTTTCTTTCAAAAATTTGCAGCCAAATTTTTAATCGTAACTATGTAAAGAATTAAACATAGTTTCTTAAAACACAGATGTTGTCCTTTCGGTACTCAGTATTAACGACTAAAATTCATTGTTACATATGAAACTATTTTAGAAAGAAAGAAATAGTCTAATCCATGCAAGAGGCAATCTTATTGGCTCATAGGGCTTTTTACCTATATACGGACTTGATCAATAAAATAAAAAAGAAAATATAATCGCACCAAAAAACAAACTTCTCTATTTCGAATATTTATCACGCTAGGACTTAGTAGGATATTAAAGACATAGGAAAAAACAATAAATTCCGTGATCCGATGTGACCCGTGGGCGTATCGATTCGGCGAAACACTAAATTTTAAAATGATTCCCAAAGATGGTCGTAACCCCCAGTGAGTAGTGTCACAGAGCCGAAATATAGTGTGGCTTAGTTTCAATTTCGTCAGGGGAAGATCTTGTTTACGGCACGATTACGCGGACCATATTTATAATTTCAAATTTAATTCGGGTTTTTTTTTTGTTTATTATTCTGCGGTTACATATGTTGTTACAAAGATTGGGTCGAGTTCGCCGAAAAGCGGACGGTTTGCAAATTACGTTTGATCCCCAGAATCACTCCGTCTTAATTCAGTCGATGGGATGGAATGGAGAGGACAATTACATTACCTTGGCCGACAACTTTGGGGAGATTTTTTTTTGGCTAGTCCAATTTTCGTACCGCATAATATACAGGATAGTCAATATGTGCGCGTACTTCTGTACAGAAAATGATACTACGGCTCATATTATATATACAGGGTGTTTTTATCTTAATCTCTAAAACACTGCATCAAATCAAAAAAAGATCTTAATAAGATTTGTTATAATGTAGGGGGCTCACTGAATGGTGCCGAACTCGATCCCCCACCTCACCCCACCCAGAGTGGGAGGGAGGACAATTTTGAAATCATAAATGGGAACGCCCATTTTGTATTACAGATTCGCATTCTACACCATTAAGTATTTAGTTTTTGTTTGAAACTTTTTTTCGATTCAATACTTCTCGTGCTATTCTTGAATAATGTGCTGGACAACCGTCATGTTGGAACCACATTGTTTGTCGTATGTCTAAGGGAAGGTCTTCAAGTAACACTGGAAGTTTGTTCTGCAAGATGTTTCGATATTTTTCACCATTTAAGTTTCCATCGATGAAATATGGACCAATAAGCTTATTGCCAATTATTCCACGCACCAAACATTTACGTTCCAAGGATGTTGATGTTCAACTTGACGCAACCAATGGGGATTTTCGATGCTCCAGTAATGCACCTTCTAGATGGATGTCACAACTACTGTCTACCAGGTCGGTGGAGGCGGAGGTGGGACATAAGACCATCTCGGTTAATACGACCAGAGGATGCCCACAGGGGGGAGTTACATCCCCACTTATGTGGAGCCTAATAGTAGACGAACTCTTATGCGGACTGACGGAATCTAGACATATCTGCCAAGGGTATGCTGATGATATTGTCATATACGCAAGAGGCAAATTTGAGAATACCCTCTGTGACATAGTTCAAAGAGGTTTGAACTTCACGAGAAGATGGTGTCAATCGATGGGACTCAATGTCAACCCCACTAAGACAACCCCAGTAGCATTTACCAGGAAAAGAAAATCCAATCTTAGAACCATAAAACTGGATGGGCAAAATATAGAATGGAGAGCAGAAGTTAAATATCTAGGCCTTACCCTAGACAATAAACTTCTATGGAACAAACATGAAGTTGAAGTAACCAACAAGGCCTCTTTTGGTGTGCAGAAACTTTGCAGGGAAAAATTGGGGATGCAATCCAAAAATACTGCTTTGGATGTATACAGTGATAGTGAGACCGATCATCACCTATGCATCAGTAGCATGAAGCAAAAGAACTAATCTGGCCAAATTAACCTCTCGAAAGTGCAAAGATTAGCATGTGTATGCATAACGGGGGCTATGAGAACCTGCCCAACAGCAGCTATTGAAGTAGTATTGGATCTTGCCCCCTCCACATAGTAGTAGAGGTGTGGCGAAAAGAACCGCACTAAGAATGGTCAAGGAAGGAATGATTAGGCATAGGTCTCAATCTCCTGACGGTGATCAAACCTGGGATATGCCCCGGGATGATATGTTAAAAAAATTTAGCTTTGTGAAAGAATTTACCATAAAGCTAAGTAACAGGAGCGAGTGGAATCATAACACCATCTTGAACTTGAATAGAAATGCCATCAAATGGTACACTGATGGCTCCAAAACGGCAGAAGGAACTGGAATAGGAATATATGGGCCTAGAACTACATATTTCGAAAGCTTGGGAAAATACCCAAGTATATTTCAGGCGGAAATACACGCTATTGGAAGATGTGTTCAGTTCATTATGGATAGGAACTATCGGAAGCAGGAGATTATCATCGTGTTTGATAGTCAAGCAGCCATCAAGGCGCTGAACTCATATGAAATCAGCTCCAAGATGGTCTGGGAATCCCTAGGGAAACTAGCCTAGGCAAAAGAAATAAAGTAACACTCCTGTGGGTTCCGGGTCACACAGGAGTGGAAAGAAACGAAATAACGGATAACCTCGCAAAAAAAGGAGCTGGAATGCCTTTCGTAGGGCCTGAACCCTTTTGCAGGTTAAGTAGCAGTACAATACTGAAGAAACTAAAAATGGAAATGGAGCAGAGAAAATCCAGTTACTGGGAAAATCTCCAGGGAATGAGGCAAAGTAAAATTCTTCTGGGAACTTATAACCAGAAGACTTTTACAGAATTCATCAACCTGAGTAAGAACAATGTTCGCATATTAACAGGAATACTTTCAGGCCATTGTAAACTGAAAGGACACCTGAGTAAGCTTGGATTGGAAAAAGATCCTGAATGCAGATTTTGTGGGGAAAACAGGATGAAACATCCATCCACCTCCTCTCAAACTGCGTAGCACTGTGCAACCCGAGGGCATTGTACCTGGGTGCACGTGAAATCGAAGAGGGAGACTTACTTAGACTGGGGCCCTCTGACATCCTACAATTTTTAAAAGGAATAGGATTGGAAGGCCAGCTGTAAAGCAGCAAGAATAGGGGACACAATATATCTTCTAGGTCGCAGTGTAACACCACCTTTCTATTACATACATACATACATACAACAATCTGACGTTGTCCTAAAAAAGTTTGCCGATGCCTGTACTTAAACCATTATGCGGTGCGGGCGAGGGAAAAACTCCTTGAAAATTAGATCAACTAAAATAGGCACCTAAAAAACAAATCATGAACTTTATCTTTTAGCCGTCGTTCCCTGCATTCGCACAGAAGCGAATCTCCAAAGAGTTTCCCGCACGACTGGCGAAATTAGAGCTTCCCCTGATATCTTTGTAATTTAAATGTATTTAGAGCTATCTCTCCTCACAGTGTCTGTCAAACTAATCGCCGGCTATACAGGGCCGTAGCGAAATTCTTATCGCGGGGCCGTTCGACGAGGAAGTCCGACAGTAGCGGAAAAGGAGGGGGGGGGAAGGGGAGTGGAATGTAGCCATGAACGTGCATCGCTTGTTCCGTTTTATTTTAAATTAACTTACACAGAAATGCAGGGAAACGGAGCGTTGTCGATTAACGAAACACGAGCTGGACGAATGTAGCGCAGCTATAGCTCTGTATAACGCCATCGAGGGTCTGCATATTTTAAATTACTTCCTTTCCGAGTTGTGAACTTCGCTAAATAATTGGAAATTTAAATTTCGTCTAATTAAAAAAAATACCCCAAGGATGATGATAGTTATTGTTTTAATGAGGAAGTTTGTATTTTTTTTTTTTCGAGACGTCCCTGTTACAATTATGTATAAGTTAATTTCCAAGTCGGATTTTAATTCCCTGTTTTAAATTATCTACGTAACCAAAATCTTATTAGAAATTCAGAAAGGCTTATATATACATATACTTTAAGCTGTAACGTTCGCGAATTTACAGAATTCATAACTAGGCCACTTGCTTACATAATTAACAACGTTTTTAAGTATGTTGTCTCTCGTAGGTAGTTCTGATAAAACCCTTACACACAAAGGTGATGGTGGAACCATACTGATGTGAGCATTTACATATTCATATGGTTCATTTTAATTTTGAATTAATTTGGAAAATTCACAAAAAAAAATTTCTGTATGTTATCAATGCACGCACTTTTTGAGAAACATTTTATGAGAAAGTTATAAAATATCGCACTTTCCCTTTCTAGCTTGAAATATTATCTTTGAAGTTACTCCATGATGTCAACGCATGCTTTGCACACTGGTGTCACATGCCCCAAACACATGATTTTTTTTTATACATTTGAAACACCTATATTTGGTTCTTCTGCTTTTTTTGCTCGAACAGTAATAACATCGGCCATATATAGAATTTGTTGGGGGGCTCAATTTCTGTATTAGAAATGTTGTAAAGCCTCTGCTCCGATAAGCCATTGAAAAGTGCCCCTAAAGTTATCGGGCTGAAATTAAAGCAAATGAGTACTACTGTCACACATACTATAAATATCAAAAATTAGCTCAGTCGATGCCACCCCATTCGAGATATTAGCACAAGGGTGGAAAAATTCCATATTTTTTTTCTCAGGAATTATTTAAGCTATCACGTTCAAAAAAAATATGTAAGTAAACACTGATTATGGGCATTCTATAAAAAATCAAGAACAAATTCCGTTCACTCAGTTCAAAGTTATTATTATTTCTCCCTTTTTAGGGGTGTTTTTTTTTTAGTTTGGTTCAAGGTGCGAACTTGGCTTTTTATTATATTAGACCGTATGCCTTTAGGTTTATTATATATTTTTTTCAGTTTTTTCTGTGTGGTAGAACATGTAAATAAAAAATAAAATCTAAAATAATATGTAGAAGTTTTTTTTTTTTTTATTAAATACTGAAATTCTAATTTTATTTGAATGAATTTTACTTGATGCAAACAGATGTGATTTTGAAAACAATTAAAATATTTTAGGAGACGATGGACGGCATGCGAAAATAATAAAAAGAACGCAAATTATATCTAATTTACTAAATTTCTTAGAGTTTTGTTTAGTAATAATTTTGTAAAAAACATTTTTGGAAACACTTGGAAGTTACATAAAGTTTATTTGTACGAAATTTATTTTGGTTTGAGTTTGCTAGTTATATCTTTCCTTAAAATATTTTAGTAATTTTCAAAGTCACATGAAGAGGTCATATACCCAACTCCTTTTCTTGACTATAGCCAAGCTTTAGAGAAAGCTTATACAAACCTTGATAAAAGCTTACAACAATCAAAACAAAATAGGAATTGATATTAATTTCTTCATTTCTTAGTTTTTAGGTCAAAAATTGGAAATGTACATTAATAAGGACGTTTCACTTTGATTTCAAAAGCTTTTTCAAGTATACATATAAAAATATAAATTGTAAATGGTGTAAATTATAAGTAAATTGTTTAATAAATGATAAATACATAATTCAAAATTCATAGTAAACAATGTTTGTTTATTAATAAAAAAAATGTATACCATTTATAATTTATATTTTACATATATCTTGAAAAAGCTCTTGAAATTAAACGAAACGTCCTTAATGTACATTTCTATATTTTTTTAGACCTAGAAACTAAGAAAAAGAAGAAATTAATATCCAATTCCTATTTTGTTTTGATTGTTACAAACTTTTATCAAGGTTTGTACAGGCTTTCTTTAAAGCTTGGCTCAACATTGTCATTCCAACCTGGTCATATGCTTTTACAGACAAGCTTATGGGAACCTTGCCATGGTAACCTTGTCACATGCTTTTACAGACAAGCTTAACCTGTAACCTTGCTTTGGAAAAACCTTGTCCTGTGTCAACTAGCAAGCTTGTCATAACCTTGCAGCAAGCTTGCACCTTTGCCATAACAAGCTTGCTGACAACCTTTTTCCCTTGTCGGAACAACCTTTAAAAAGGCTTGTATAAACCTTAAATTGTTATCTGGGACAATTCTTGTTTTGTGCCCGAATTCTCATCTTGAATTCCCATATGATCTTCTTCAAGACTATACTATCGCTAGCATAAGCTTCTTCTTCAATTCTTTCAGATTCAGCTTCATCCCAAAGACGCCGAGGTCATTCCTGTTCTTTTTCATAACTCCATGAAGCCATTTCCTTCAATCAAATCTAAATAAAGATAAATAAGTAATGGGATACATAACTGGATTATAAAATGTGTTTATAAAAAAGAACCTTCAACTACCCTATTTTCCTATATGTGGTAAAGCTTCTTATATTATTTACACGAACTTAGAATAACTTACATAAATAAATAGAAATGCATAAATTTTATAGACTACAGTCATTGGAGTTTTCCGAAGTTCCTATATATTTCATGTTGGAATCTACAAAGTATCATTATGGTCAATGTTGTGTACTCTATTTAAAGTAAATATTTTAAGCTTCGCAGTATTTCCGGTTATACAAGGCGTTGATACACTTATTATCAGGGTGGCCGTATTTTAATATATTCCTATCTCGATCTTTGCATCTTAGTCGAGATGAAAAGATGCCTCTTCCCTGACGCCAAATATATAAGAATTATGCCTTAGCAGCGGGATTTAAGTAAGACGAATGGGCCTCTTTTTTTACACAGGATATCCATTACAACGCCCTTTCAGTTTAAAGATTGGGGCGTATTTTAATCTGAGGTTTTATTTGTTCGATTCGTAAGGGTTGAAACTATCCGGTTTTGTACTTCCATTCTAAAACCGGGAAAAATTGACAGTTGACCTTATAAAATTATATCAAATAATATATTCTGTTATTCGTGTAAATTTAAACATGATGGCAATTCCCTACTGAGGTAAATGTATTTGCCAGTTAATTGTAGGTAATTTGCATGAGTATTGGGGTGTATACCCCTACATATAAATAAAAAGTTGGTAACATGGAAATATATTGTAGTGGTGGAATAAATTGATTATTTAATTTTACCGTTATCAGTTTTACTTTTATTTGTTTTAAAATAATAAAAAGGATATAAAATGTCGCAGTAAACAGTGAGACGATCCAGATGATGGTTGGAAGTTTCTTCAAGGTATTTTACTTCTTAATTTTCCCTTCAGGAGGTAAAGATGATCAGTAGTGCAATACTTACACATCGAAATCAAATATTAGAATTTGAATATTGTATGATTTGACAATAAATTTGACACATCAAAGTTGGATCGAGTTCCAGTTCGAAGGAATATATTTTTTTTTATTACAGTGTATTTATTTTACTTAAATTTTTAGTTTAATAATGTTAAGAAAGATAATTGCCATAACTTTTGTAATTCTAACACGCCAGTGTGTAGTCCTGTACTGTTATTGAACCCAAGTAGAAACGTAATGGTTGAAAAGCTGTCACTTTTAATATAGTTTGTTTAAATTTTAGTTAAACACTTCCAGCAGACACCACTAATGTACTTTTGTTTCTATGTGGAGTTCCACACTGTTGAAAATATTACGGTGTTGGCGTTAATTTTGCGCTAGTCAAATATTTTAGTGTTGATTTTTCCAAACTTTGCCAGACGAGTTGACTACGCGTATTTAATAGAACAGAAATGACTAGAATTTTGTGTGAATTCTTTATTCAGATATGAGGATTGACTATTTTTCTAGACATTCAGAAGCGTCAACCAATCAGAATTTTTCCCTCGGATAGAAATATAGAAACCCCACCTATTCTAATACAGTATTGCATCATACGCACCACCTGCATTGCACGTGTATCTGTTTTCGTGTTTGATTCTCCGTATTAACATATCCAAACAAACCACCAAATGTGACTGACTTGCAAAGTGTAACCTCGTGTTATTAAACGTTAATTCCAGTGGGCATAAAAAATTTCAACATTTTAAAGATGTATTGGGAACATCTATTTACGCAATTAGTTTAGACTTGAATCAAATAGCATAAACATTCACTTAATTTTATAATGGTTCTCAAAAATCATTTTAAAATTGGTACGTTTAGTTGAAACCAAAACTTGTGAATGAGTGGTTTTGCATATTTATAATTGAGAAAACGTCTTAAAGAGAGAATATTATAGCACTAAGAAATAGGAGTTGCATATTAAAAAGACGTTGTGTTTAGAAAATGGTGTTAAAACACCCAATAGATCGCATTCATTTAGTTAAACAGCTAGTAAATTTGTCTAGTCTAGATCAAATAAAATGTGACTAGAAGTATTTTATAATTCCACGTGTCAGTTGGACAAAATAACCCCTTAGTAATAGACAATACTTGACTATCTTTGCTCGTCAAATTTAAACTTCTATAGTTCTCGACAAAATAACACGAAAAGAGTGTGGACCTCTCCTGACTATTAAATTAGTCAAAAAAGTGTTAAAATTTTCAACAGTGCAGTATTGTCTATTTCATCATTTAACAAGGAATCACCGTCAGATTTTGCAGACCTGCAAATATATTCATAATAATGTAGTACTGTAGTAATAGTACGTTAGCAGTTGGTGACACTGTAGAGCACTCCCGCTTAGAGAATAAGTTAGGTTAGTGTCATTACAAGTTAGTTGATAGAATGTTAGAATCTACTAGAAAACAAAGAGTATTAAAAAAAAAACAAGTACCAACAAAAAGCTTACCTGTGTCATTCTCTGAATTTTCTTCAGTAATTCCGATAAGAGTGTTTAAGTCGATATTATTTGTTTGATATTCCACTTCTTTATCGCAGACTGCGGTTGGAAAAACTTCCTGCAGAATATTTAACAGCAGTCTACCTGCATCTAGGGCGTTACTGTCCGAATCATTAGTGTAGGCTGGTGGACTTTCTACATTTCACAAAATTGGCATGACTCTTTTTTTTTTCTCTTATTTCCAAGAACACATAAGGCCCTTATGTGTGCTTGGAATGAGTCCGGAAGCATTAAATTCTGCGGTAACCTTTCTCCAAGTTAACTCTTTCTCTTGCCATGTGCATGCATCAGTTTTTTTTTTTTTTTTCAATTACTGAAGCATGCTTTAGTATAGTCTCTACCAGTCGATTTGTCTCCTCAAAGGTAAAATTTGTCGATCTATCACGCTTAGCAGCAGTTCACTGCATAATGAAATCAAATTATAGATCCTGCAATGAATATAGGTAACTTCCTATATGAATGACACAAACATTTTACTAGTAACAAGTAAGTTTAATTGTCAAGTATGTACTTGGCACTTTAATTGGCGGTGAATAAGCCGGGCCTAAATATGATTATTATATTTTTTTTACATTTTATTTGATATTAATATCTCTATTATATTATTATTCGCTTCGAGTGAAATAGAGAAATACGATCCCATAGCGAGGCGGCCTGTTTTATCGGCATAATTTACAACTATTCGAATTTTAATTTTATTATTTTCTTAATTAATCCTAATAGGGGGGATTTATTACAATACATTAACTCGATCAGGGCACACACGTAAACATCGGTGTCGGTTAGAGGGGCGTTCAAAAAATCGATGGACCCTCATCACGTCGTTTCGCATCTAATGATTGGTTATTCAACCCACGGGGTGTTATTCTAATTATGAGCGATGTTCGTGAAATTAATTCCACATACGATTTCTGTTACCCATAGAGGAATATCTATCTCCTCAGCCGAGGATCGATCATGTAACGGAAACGATTGGAGTTCGCGTGGGTTAGTTCAGGAATCATTTAAGCGAGCGTGTATTTGTCAGTAATACCATCATATTAGTGGGATTTTTTCTCCCGGTTATGGTTAAGAGGTATATACACAGAGATTCAAAATGATTGTCAATTCCGCTCCTATAGATAGTAGCAGGGTGTAGGTATATGCCGCGTGTTTGTAATGAAGGTTTGAACTAAGTCAATGTTGGAACACAAGAAAGTAAACGGATCTGTCATAAATAAGGAAAACGTAACCTATATTTGAACTCGCATTATATAAACGACTATGGATTGGTGTTTCTGCTTGTAAAAATGAAATGTAATTAATTTAACTTTACTAAATTATGATTTTACAATTCAGTACTAACTGGTGTTTAACTAAATTTATTTATTACTTTAAATTATAACATACAATTAGTATAATTATTGAGTGACAAAACTGCATCTCTCAGTTCTTCTATGGTATGCATGCGGTTTCTATAGATCTTATTTTTTAGATAGCCGAACATGAAGTAATCTAATGGGGTTAGATCAGGCGATCTTGGTGGCTATCTTTGTGCTCTAACGACCCTATCAGCAAAAAACTGTTGAAGATATTGGCAGGTTTGTCGAGCAGTATGTGCTGGAGCATTATCGTGCTGAAAATAATCTGCTTCAAGCTCATTTTCTTGTAACTCTGCAATAAACAATTCCAACATCTGTTGGTAACGTTGGGCTGTTACAGTTTCCTCGAAGAAAATTGGCCCTATTATTCGTTGCCTGGACATAGCTAACCAAACTCCAACTTTTACGGGATACAATTGCGTTTCTCGAAATTCGTGTGGATTTTCTGCAGACCAGATACAATAGTTTTGTAAATTGATATAGTCTGTTAGATAAAACCAGGCTTCATCCGAGAAAAATGATTTGTTTAGCAAGTCATCGTCCCTTAAATTGTTATTAAACCAATGACAATATTCCAATCACCTATCGTGATCTAATGGTAATAATTCCCGTACCGTAGAAACTTTATAAGGATGAAAATGTAACTTTCTTTTGACAGCTCATTGCGCCGAAGTGTATGATAAGCCTATAAAATTATAAAATGTAATAAACTATTTCACTTAATGTTAATATTGATTTTTTACCTGTTTGTTGAGCTATTACCACAGATAAATTCCCTTATTTTTTTTTACAGTATTCAGAAATACTATTGTTGGTGATATTAGATGTAAATATAAATTTGAAAAAAAATTATAAGATAAACAATCGAAAGATACTACAACACGCACGCCAATGTCACTAAATGTCAAGAAAATTCATTTAATGTATGAAATTTATATGTAGCTAACTTCGCTCATTCATTAAATAATAAGTATAGATAAATTTTTCCGGAAAACAGTTTTTTTCTTACGACAATCATTTTGAGTCACATGGTATATATATATATATATATATATATATAATGTGCGGAAAAAAACCTAAATGCATACAGTTTGATGTAAGCTAAGCTAAGCACCTCCCTGATGAACTTAAAGATGTCCTTGATCAGATGTGAAAATTGTGAACTTCATAAAAACTAGGCCCTAAAATTTCGTTACTTTAAAATTCTATGCCAGGATATGGGAGCCTCCATGAGAAGTTATTACTACATACTGAGGTACGATGGCTTTCTCGGGGGAAATGTTTTATCCCGTGTATTTGAACTCCACAAAGAATTACATATTTTTTTACCGAACACAAATCCCATCTGTCTTCTGTACTTACTGATTTTGATTGGCTTTTGAAGTTGGCTTATTTAAGTGATATTTTTGGAAACTCAACATCTGGAATTTATCCATGCAAGGCAGTGTTTTGATATTTTTAATATAGAAAAGAAAACTGATGCAATGGTAAAAAAGATCATTCTCTGGGAAAAACAAATAGAAAATAACAACTGCGAGCCGTTTGAAGATTACTTACATTTTTGCAAGATAATGAGAAAAACATATCTGATTTTACTGAACTCAAGACTCAAATGGCCAGCATTTGAATGCATTGAGATCCGCATAAGAGAGTACTTTCCACCTTTGGAGAAACAGTATAACTGGATACGTGACCCCTTTAATGCTGATGCTATGGACACTAACCTGACTATCTTTCAAAAGGAACACCTCATTGAAGTATCATGTGATCCCACGTTGAAAAACAAATATTTGACTGCTGGTACTACATTGTTAGATTTCTGGATCGGTATTGGAAGGAATACAAAGAACTGTCAAGCACTGCTGTTAATTTCTTGTTGGGTTTCCACCACTTATTCATGTGAAAAGGGTTTCTCAAGTTTACCTATCTTAAAAATAAATCTAGAAACAAATTAAATGTTGAAGATGATTTAAGATTGTATTTAACCAAGTTAAAACCCAATTTTGATAAACTGTGCAAAGGGAAACAAGCTCACTTTTCTCACTAATCTCTTTGAAAGTAAGCGCTTTTTGTTCTTTAAATTTTGTGTGTGTTTGTTTTTAATGTAATAAAAATGTTTGTAAACAATATCTCTTTGTTTTTATTTAAACATGATGCGTAATTCAGTTTCAAAGGTTAACACTATACTTCTATGCTACATAGAAGGCTTTAAGATTTGTTTAATATTTTAATTATAGTTTACTTAGTACCGGTAACTGAGAAGGGGTACCTAAAATGTTTTGTGGGTAAAAAGGGGTACAGTGTCTAAATAAGTTTGAGAACCACTGTTTTAGTGTATACAACTTCTCATTTATAATATTGTCATTATCTTGAAAATTTCACGTCACTCTTTTAATTTTGAAAAATATTCTAGTTGTGATAAATATGAACATTAATTTTGTTTATGATATAAATTTTGCATAGGGCATTTAGGGCATACATAGGTAGCAGAGTGTGTGAAACAGAAGCCGTATTATTCCGTTAGCATCCGTTTAACTAAAAATAAGAAGTATGAAGTGTTTCCTTAACGTTACTATTATAAAGAGATGGTAAGCATTTTTTAGTTTGCAATTACAAATTAGATTTTAAGTATAAGCAGTTGGCGCAACGATTCAACATTCTCGAAGGATTTTATACCGTCCCCTGCTTTGCAAATAAAAGCAAAATACCCTTGTTTTCTTTTTTTTTTTTATTTCTCATCAACGCTCCATTACGCCCGGCCCCCTTACGAAACGGAGGTGGGGTAGAAATCTTTTAAATAGCTTTCTAATTTAAATCCACTTTAAACTTTCCTATCCGGTTTGGAGCAATGGGGAAATAAGATATTCATAATGTCAGGCGAAAGTTTTTAAAACTCCACGTACATAAATGCATATAGATACACGTAGCGACCCTAGATAAATTAATAATGCTAATTTATCCGCTTAATTCGCATTGTCTTCCTGAGGAGCTACATAAATGTGTCCCCTTTTTAGCTACAAAAATGTCCCGTTTTTAATTACGGCTCGAAACTTATACATCCACAACGAAATCTAGAGTGAAATTAGAAATTTATGTCCCTTTCATTATGATATTAAATTTATATACAAAGGCGAGCCCGGGTAAGGGGCACAATTCCCCTTTCAACTTCCGCTCGACTACATACTTACCCTACTAGGCTGAAATGGGTGTTTTTTAATGAAATAGAACGTAAAGAGAGGACGCTGTACCCTTGAAAAGAAAGAAACAATAACAAATGGTTTATCTAATCATTTTAGATCTACCGCAAATTAGGGTAGAACGTGATAATGTAGAATTTTACAAGGGACACCGATTTTACGCTAGTTGGTAAAATTATTACATTTCTGTTGCGGAAAATAAGACAAGAATCCCGCACTAATTGAATGGTACTTGGTTCGTCATGCTTACAGGAAAATTCTGCTTTCCGTTTGGGCTGACAAATGGTTTTAATGGTTTTGTATAAATAGTTGCCTGCTTTTTGTGTACAGTATTTAATTTAAATTTAAATGTACTTTTCGCATGATCGTGAAACACTTACCTTTATTATATTTTAACTGTAAGGTGATTCCAGAATTTTGCAATTATTATTTATTTTAATTTCGTTTAAACATTCGACAGTCCATTCGGTCACATGGGCATTCTCGTGTATTTATTAAGTCGTCCTCCTTGTCGAAGACAATTACAGTCAAGTCGGTTCAAAATTTTCAATTCGAAAATATTCACTAGCCAACTTTCGTCAGAGGCAGACGTGCACTGAGAAAAATTTATATTTATTTTAAATATAATTCTAGCAACAATATTTGTTTAAATCCAATATAAAATTATTTTAAGCAAATAAAAATAATTTATATTTGGCTTCAACAAACTTCATGTTTTAAATAAGTAATATATTATTTTTAAACGTTAAATAATTATGTTATCGCTTAATATAAAAAAAAATATTAAATTTAACATAATTTATGTCTTTTATTAAAATATTGTTTGTAGCACGTAAAATAAAATTATATTTGAAATGAAAATATATTTTTTTTAATTAAAAACCATCATACTTACCTTTAAAATGTATATATCTTTAGTATAAATATAGTTTTTGCTTACTGTTAAAATAAGATTTGCGTAGTTTTAATGGAAATTTATATTAACTTACATTAATTATGGTATCGCTTAACTGTAAACTGATAAAGCACAGTACATATTAATTTGTTAGTTACAACTTCAAATTAATATTTACTGTATTTCAACAGCTGAAATAGCAGATTAAATTAAACACGTTGACAAATTTATTATATTATTAAAGTTCAATATCCAACTTTTTGATGTCATTCGGTATGTATAATTACTACAATTACTCATCATTTATTTATTCCAAGTTTCTTAGTCTTATCGAGTATAAACATACAAATTTCGAGTTGCATAAATCATAATGTTTACTGGTGATATATAAATAAAAAAGTAATTTGCCATATTTCTTAGATTACACATTGTATATTAGACAAACAATAAAGTAATTTTAATTATGTATCTGTTTTTTTCAAAAGAGAGAAAATGAAAAATAACAATGAAATCAAAAATATGAAAGAAATAACTGTCAAATACATATAATTTTACACCGAACAAAGTATATAATACAGGTCCAGAACAAAAAATATATTTTATCTTGCCATATGTAGAAAAAGCGGTTGATGAAACAAGTACCACATCTTTTATTTTATACAAAGTACCATTTGCATGCACCGGATCAATCTTTACACCAATATCTTCTTACATACTTTTTCCTTAAGAATACGTATTTCTTCAGGTATTAGAGTTGTTGTATTTGCTGCACTGAATGTAGTATGGCTCTGCCATTACGTGTAGTATCTAATAGTGTTTTAAAACCCTAAAACATTCACTTCTAGATTACCTCAGGAAAAACTTTTTCAGAATTAATGATTCCACTATCCAACTTAGGTCTAATTAAAGTATTATGTTGCTCGTCATTCAAATTTCTAAAACCTTTCGTGTTGTTGTTTATGGTACTATCCAATGATGAGTTATTCAGTGTAGATGGTAGTGAAATGACTTCTGTGACTGTAGCTAAAACGTAGCAGAAGCATAGAATTATTTTGATGTACCTATTAGATCTTTAGTCATACACAATATGGTGAAAAAGTTGATTGTGATTAAATTATAATTTATCTAATTTATCGAGTTATTTCAAAATTTTCGAATGTGTGCATTGAGATAACAATAGGTGGGTTTACTATTAGGTAGTTTGCCAATAACCAATAACAACGAAGTAGCAATGGTAGCCAGATAAAAAATGTACTGCCTATCCAGTTTTTTATTGACGGAATAAATTATCAATAACTAAACATCAAGTTTGTTACTTATGATTACTTATTTGAATGCAAATGGGACACAAACTAGGCTGGGTATATGTGTATATGTTCAGTACTAACCTAGAAATCATTCCACCAAATTTTCAAATCCCCAGGTGGTAATTAGATTTTCCATTGTTTGTTGGGATATCCGTTCATTGTAAAAAGAACTTCATTTTAAGTTACACCTGTTTTTTTTTTAATTTCACTGCGTAATGGCGGCCAGCACGGTGTACGTGACTTTCACAAAACGCTAGCGTTAACCGATGATTTCCGATTTCATTCGGCCGACAGCAACGCAGCTTGTGATTGGTTAAAAAAAAAGCGAGACACTCCGGACTTGAACGAAGCTTCCCGATTGTCGGGATTTTAATATAATATATATTAAGTTTTAATATAAACATATATAAAATAAAATAATGTTTACTGGTAAAATAAACCTATTTTTAAAATAAAAATAAAAATGTTTATTCTTAAAATAATACCGGTATAATATAGTATATTAAAGTACGAGTTTCATAAGGCATGATTTTGTCGCACGAGTTCAAGTTTAGAAAACGAGCCGCAGGCGAGTTTTCTAATGAACGAGTGCGACAAAAAGCCTTATGAAACGAGTCCTTTATACTATTTTTTCTATTTTGCATTATAAATGGATAATAAATACTTAATAAAAATCTCATTAAAAATGTTGAGTTTTATTTTTATATGAAGTTGGTTACATTGACATACGATTGACATTTGACGAATTCAAAATTCAAATTCGGCTATTTAAATTGTTTAAACAATATATTTCATAATATAGTCTCTGTAAACTGTAAAAAATGAGTGATACTGAGACAAATTTATCTTGTACGCCACCACAACTGCGTGAAATTGCGGATAACGCCGTCATAAATTTATTACCGAAAAAATCAAAAGCAGTATATGAAAAATGCTACCATCAATTTGAACTATGGGCTGTACAGAATAATGTCAACACAATATCTGAAAACATTTATTGGCATATTTTGAATTACAAGGTAAAAATAAGAAATCTTCTACCTTATGGTCTATGTATTCCATGCTTCGTTCTTGCTTTTCCATTTATAAAAATACAGACATATCAAAATATATTAAATTACAAGCCTATTTAAACGATTCTCTGAGGGATACGAGGCTAAGAAATCTAAAATTTTATGCATTGAAGATATTAATAAATTTATAGAAGAAGGTTCTGACGCATTGTATTTAGCAATAAAGGTACGATATTATTTGCAAAATGTAATTTTTTATGTAATGGATTTAATTTTAAATCGTTTTAATAATGGGTTACACAGGTGCCTGTAGACGAGATGAATTAACAAATATGTCCATACATGATTTAGAATTTAAGAGTGATATTATTTTGGTGACAGTACCTAAAACAGAAATAATATCGTAAGAGTTTTTGCAATTACGGATGAAAGATGGATTACTTTAATTAAAAAATATGTCGCCCTGCGACCAAAAAATATTAATCATTCAAGATTCTTCCTTACATATCGCAATGGTTATTGTATATCGTGCCCGATTGGAATTAATACGATTGGCAAATGCCTAAATTAATAGCTGATTTTCTAAAATTGCCCAATTCAGAGCTTTATACTGGACATTGCTTCAGACGTTCTAGTGCTACACACTTAGCAGACGCAGGCAGTGATTTGCTGACTATAAAACGTCATGGTGGATGGAAGTCATCTGCGGTAGCTGAGGGTTACATCGAAACATCTATGAAAAGTAAAGTGGCTGTAGCGCACAACTTATCAGGGCCAAGTACATCTGGTCATTCTAGAGTTATATCATCGAATGATTCTCAATCACAAGAGTCTACCATTAAAGCCAATAACATAACTCAGCAAAACTTTGTTACGAAGAATTTGCCTGGCATAACAATACATGCTCAAGATACTTGTTCCGTCAGTGTAAATGTATACAGTAATTCCACGTTTCATAACAATAACAATGTAGGTAAACTAAATTTGTATAGAATTTTTGATTAAAGTATTTACAATTTACATGCATTAAACGTCAATTTTGCTTTCTGTCATAATGTATTCAATACAGCCAACCTATAGAAATGAAAAAAGGCGTATCACAATGAAGCATTTTTCGATACGCAAAAGCGTGTTACAATTGCGTTTTTATGAACGCAAAAAATTTATATTAAAACTGTTTTCTCAGTGTGTGTCAATTTATTTCGTAAAATTTAACGGCTATTTAATATTTTTGTTTATTTTGGTGTGTGCTTGTTAGATTCCTGATCTACATTACAGTCACTAATATTTTACAAATTTTGAGCTTCCAGAAAACAGTTTAGAGATGTTAATTAATTTTCCACCTTTCCTAGCGTCCCAGCGTAGCGCCAGGTGTCCGGACAGTGCTGAAAACATCAACCCTCCGAAAACTCTTGCACTTTTTTTGGCGCCAGCTCTACGACTGTTAGAGCAATGACCTGTGCAATAATCTAATAGTGAAAGACTTCGCATTTCCGCGATGGAAACGAATGCGTACGAATTGAAAATCGGCAATTACATTAGTTAAAATCGAAACAGCACGTTTACCGACGACATACAAAGGCTTAACGATTCCCGAACATCAAACAGTGGCAAAACGCGGCATTCACGGTTAACACAAATCGGTGATGTCGGAATTTAGGATGACACCGCTTGCCAAAGCAGGTGGGACAAACACTTTTGTACCGCGTCAATAAATGAATGACGCAAAGAAAATAAACTGCTATTGGCTTTGTTCATTTCGTTTTAAGGGATGGTGTACGGATTCACGCGTTATCGTTCAGGAATCGATAAGGTAAATTGAAAAACAACTTCTACAAGCATCGGGCAATTCCTGTTTTATCAATTACAGCCGCTGTAAAAGGTCGGAATTCGCTTCGATGTTTGTTTGGGTTTAATTCAAGAGGACTCCAAACAGAAATATGTTAATTTCTCCGCTGAAAGATTAATTACTTAAAGTAATTAATTAAAAACAAAGCCATTAAACGAATAAGTTTCCGTTCTATCGTCATTCTACCCCCCCACATACACCTAAGACCTCGTAAAGACAGCACAAAAGGAGACGCGGATAAGAAACGACCACATCAGTGCGAAGAGATAGTTTAAAATTATGGTCCGGCCAGTTTGAAAGGAAAATATTTGCCTCAGCTGTGTAATGTTTTAATTCCATTTAATTTAATTCTTAATGTAATTTTCAGAACTAAATAATTATACTTTATTGCCTTTAGGTCATCTTTGTAGATATTGGCAGTGTCAACGTATAATTCTAAACACAAATAAAATCACACAAACGGACAAATATAATATACAAGATCTTACCCAATGCAGGCTTGTACTTATAAAAAAATTGAATCATTAAATATAGAGCAGTCACCAGGTTTTGGTGACTGAACTTCGCCCCATTAGCTAGTTTTTATTTTTTCATTTTCATTTTCTTAGTATTGTATTTTGGTTTATTTTTCTTTTTTGGTATTATATTTCCGAAATTTAATAAAGACATGTTATTATTATTATTATTATTATTATTAAAATATTAAGTATAAAATATTAATCAATATTCAATTAAACTATAAGAGCATTTAACAAGAAGATAAACTCACAATTGCTGCTTGAATAATGTTTGATTCGGACACTCTTTAATATCATTTAGAAGAAGATTAAAAAAAGAGAGCCCAGCATAAAATGGGATCATCAGTCTACAGTTGGTATCTCCATTTTGTTGATTCCTACGAAGCTGCAGTAGTTCTCCAGTCTTTTTCTTGGATGGCCCCTTAATAAAGCTCTTCCCATAAATTTGCCTCGTCATTTTATCTCACAATTCTCTGTGTTTTTCTTTTACCCAGCTTCTTACCTGCTTTCGTGCTGTGTTCTTGAACACTCCTAGAACAGGTTCTGGGCCGATATATGTAGCCGATGATCCCTTCCTTGCTAACACATCGGCTTTTTTGCAATATAAATCTGCTTGTTTTTATAAACGCTTTGATTGATTTCAGTTGCACAATGGAATAATATTGCATACGCCTCTGCTTGAAACACCGCAGCATATTTTCCTAGATGAAGGGTGATCACATGTGTTTGACACCTTACTATAGATACTTATAAATAAAATATTCAAACAAGATTTTTTTTTTCTTTTTTAAAATAAGTCAACAAAAAATATAAACAACAGTCAAACGATTACAAAATTTATGAAAATTCCTTATGTTAAACATTTATCGGAAAAAAATAAATCAAATTTTCAATTTCATACACTGTTGAAAATTTTAACACTTTTTTGACTAATTTAATAGTCAGGAGAGCTCCACACTCTTTTCGTGTTATTTTGTCGAGAATTATAGAAGTTTAAATTTGACGAGCAAAGATAGTCAAGTATTGTCTATTGCTAAGGGTTATTTTGTCCAACTGACACGTGGAATTATAAAAATACTTCTAGTCACATTTTATTTGATCTAACTAGACAATTTACTAGCTGTTTAACTAAATGAATGCGATCTATTGGGTGTTTTAAACACCATTTTCTAAACACAACGTCTTTTTAATATGCAACTCCTATTTCTTAGTGCTATAATATTCTCTCTTTAAAACGTTTTCTCAATTATAAATATGCAAAACCACTCATTCACAAGTTTTGGTTTCAACTAAACGTGCCAATTTTAAAATGATTTTTGAGAACCATTATAAATTAAGTGAATGTTTATGCTATTTTGATTCAAGTCTAAACTAATGCGTAAATAGATGTTCCAAATACATCTTTAAGATGTTGAATTTTTTTATGCCCACTGGAATTAACGTTTAATAACACGAGGTTACACTTCGCAAGTCAGTCATATTTGGGGGTTTGTTTGGATATGTTAATACGGAGAATCAAACACGAAAACACGTGCAATGCAGGTGGTGCGTATAATGCAATACTGTATTAGAATAGGTGGGGTTTCTATATTTCTATCCGAGGGAAAAATTCTGATTGGTTGACGCTTCTGAATGACTAGAAAAATTGACAATCCTCATATCTGAACAAAGGATTCACACGAAATTCTAGTCATTTCTGTTCTATTAAATACGCGTAGTCAACTCGTCTGGCAAAGTTTGGAAAAATCAATACTAAAATATTTGACTAGCGCAAAATTAACGCCAACACCGTAATATTTTCAATAGTGTACGATTACAAAATTGCCTATCAAAACACAACAAAACCAAAAAACACATCTGTACAAAATTAAATTAAAAAAATTGAAAAAATAAAACGTCACACATAGTTTATAAAACTAGACTGTCAAAATTGTAATCGTGTATATATATATTGGTGAAACCATGCAATATTTGTCAAATAGAATAAACGAACATAAATATAATAAAAATCTTGCAGCCTTAAAAAAAACATGAAATAACTCAAAATCATACCTTTGATTTTAAAAATATAATAATTTTAAACAAAGAAGAAAGTTTAAAAATACGGAATATACTTGAAATAATTCAAATTTATAAACATAAAAACGCAGTTAATGATTTAACAGACATACAATACTTGACAAAACTATGTAACTTAATTTTATAGCTAAATACAATATTTTTAAAGAGCTATTTAACTACAAAATTCAATTTTTGTGTATGTATTATTTGTATGCAACTGTTATACAGGGTGTATCAGATATAGAGGTAAATATAATAATATGTAGCAGCTGTAATCATATGCAATCAAAAAGTCTTAATGGACAGGGGGTCTATCTGCAAGCATTAACGAGAAAAAAAATATTTTATAAATGCCATGGGCTAGAGCCGCACCTGTGCCCAACCTAAATGCTGTCCCGAGTATACCCCCACCCTAGTGGCAAAATTTAAATTTCCCGCAATTATTTTTAGTAACTTCAACATTGAAACGTAAAATTACCAATGATTTTGTATTAGACTACTAGCTACTTTGATGTCTTTCTGTTGAAGTTACTAAAAATAATAGTGGGAAATTTAAATTTTGCTACTAGGGCACATACCACTATCATTCAGCCATTGCCGCTGTTAGTTTTGTGTGGATCGCCGCTTGGAGTGCAAGCCACTTCGAACATTTTATTTAAATTTTTCTCGTCTCGAAAAAACGATCCTTTTCAGGACCATCATGATTTCATATAAAGAAAATCGAAGCTTGATGCATCGGCAAAAACGCGGGCATGTATAGATAGATAGTAAAAAGGCGTGTTTGCAAATTTTCTGTATCTACATTTACTTCTGTGTAATTCGATTCAATTCATTTTGCGTTATATGATTAAATAAATCCAAAAGAAATAACTCAGATTCATGTGGTACCGTTTATTAACAATTAACTCTCGATTCGACAAAACAAAAGAAAAATATTTACGTTTTTTGTAACTACTGAAGTGGCATATCCGGTGAAACTCGAAACGTCTTATCAGGATATTAAAATAATACTTTGTAAGATTACGTAGAATGCTCTTAACAAAAAAGGAATGTTATTTTATAAAAAGAATTTAAAAGGTTTTGTTGTGCCTCAGTTGGCGGTTAAATGACTTACGGCAATACCATTAAGAATAATATTAAATGAGTGCAATGTATTTATACATAATACCACGTTTAGTGGGTGCTTAACATGATGTTTCCTTGCATCAGGCCCGGACTAAAGATTTTGTGGCTCTAAATTTTACTTTTTTTTATTCTTTAATGATGAAATCCGGTTTCGGTGGGTTTGTGCTTTATATGTCGTGTAGTTAAAACCCAAGCAAAATATACTTTTTTATTTGATACACTCTGTACATAGATTTATTATATCCCTGTATTAATTTATGTATCTGTCAATGCCAATATCTGTATACAGACCTGGAGGCAATGAATAAATAGAAATTGTCAATTCCATCCAGGAGCACATTGGATAGGAACGCAATTAAACGACAATCCCTCCCATTCAATGTAAGGGCCTACAATTTCTCTTCCACTCCTAATGTTCTCTATAGCAAGCATAATCTTTTATGTCGGCCAATACCTGCCATTTCAGGTGCGTGCCCTAATTTGGCAATCCACTTTCACCAGGTTTCTTTGAAAAACCTTTCGACCGTGCTAAACCTCATCAAGTGAATGTTTCAATCTTTCAGTCGGCCACTTAAGGCGGCTATAGTGTGTTGAGTCTCTTTCAAGGAGAAATCTCCATAAATTGCATTAGGCAACTCTTGAAGGGGGAAGACGCCTTTTGCTTTTGAGAACGGAGGAGAACTTTGGAATTGAAATTAATATGCAATGTACATCCATAAATTTGCGCTCGATATTAGATACAAAAAAAAAAGAAACACAGTTATTATTACCATTATAACAACAGAATAAGCCGTTTTGTACTCATATAATTTTAGCTAAACGTAACTGCTAGTAGAAATTACAAGTGCGTTAATTTGGTTATTGATGCGATAAACCATTATGGATTAAACAAATTCGCTGAATCTCGTTCAGCCTGGTACCTGTCTACTCGGGAGTCAAAATTCATATCAGTGACAGGAATATGTAGAAACGTGTTTGAAATATTCAGTATCGTCTGCCTGGTGTGTAATTATTGGACTTTAATTAAATTTCATAGTATTTATTATTCATTAATGCTAAATTATGGAGGAAGATGATGGTTGAATTATTAATATTTATATCACATTAACTCGCTCTGAAAATAGATTCCTTTATCAAATCGAGTGAGAATTTTATATAAATGTCTCTCTTTTAAAAATAGCCCATGTTAACAGATCATTTATCTTTTCTCGTTATAGCCGGGATTTCTAATTTATTCAGTTCTTTATATACATCTGATATTAGCTAGCATGCATTCGCTTCCTTTATATACTCAACCCTATCAATGTGATTAACATTGATTTTGATGGCTAGCTTTTAGGTTTGACTGGCGCACGCAAGGGTAGTAAGCATTACATTACCACGGCAGCTGGAGGTACAGACATGCAAACTATTATTTTGTAGAAAATTCCCAAATTTATTTTATATATTTTTCCTGAATCGCTTTACTATTTTTGGATGTAAATATTTATTTATATCGTTTAATTCTGGTAAATAAATAAACTCATAATTATAGGTAATGTCTTTTACGAGATAAATGACTATTCTTCAAAATGTAGATCAAAATTTAAGAGGCACGCCTGTCATGCATTTATAAGCTAGATATTTTAAACTATATTTATTTTTTCGCTAAAGCATTACATTTGAACTACAGGGATAAACAGAGGGAGCATCATAGCTAAATTGATTTGATTCCATTGATTTTCCTTGGAGTATTTATCAATCAATGATTAATTAGCAAATCTCAAATTCTTGGATATAATAAAGAAACCTTATCCTCTCATTACCGATCCCAGATAACACGTAAGCTTACGACAAGCTTGCCACTTGCTTAACTTTACCTTGTCCAGACAAGCTTAACAGTAAAAGGTTAATGCAAGGTTGCGACAAAGTTATTATATCATGGTACGGTGACTTCGTGTATTTCCGGAGTGATTCGGCGTCAATCGTTTTTTTTTGGTTTAACCGCCATTCCGCTATTCTGTCATCGACCGCCATTGTTTGTTGTGTCCAGTCGTGTCGTATGCGTTTGAGCTGTTTCAGTGTATAATAGTTTAAAACATCATTCATGCCAAAGTAAGTATTACCTAATTTTATATCTTTTACTAGATATGCGTTGTTGCTTCAAGAATATCAATAGTTTATGATTCTAACCGATGAATCAAACTGTGTCTGTGTACAGAGAAAACAAATGGAGATGTACGTGGCCAGACTCGGTATAATATTTTCTACTAATTTCCATTTGATTTACTACTGTACCGTATATATATATACCGTTCCTGCGAATACCGTAGTAAACGACACTTACAATAAATAAAAAAGATCTATTAAGATTAAATTGCTCCAACTATTGCATATAATTCTAACCTAATTTTCTACACTATAAGCGCATAAGCCAATGCACTTAGTTTACAAAGTTATAGTTTATATTTGCTAGCTAGATAGCTTGTAGTATAATTTGATTTTATATAATTCAGAAATTATGAATAATTAAATGTTTGAGGTTTTTTTTCAGTTTTAATGACCAGTGTAATAGGATTTTTAAATAAATTCAAAATACACATATAAATTTAGTGTTATAATTAATAAGAATATTATATATATATTGTATCTCTTATTTCAAGAAAATCATTCTAATGTTATCAAATATTTTTTAGGAACCGATTACACTAATGAGCGTCACCAAAATTAAATTAAACCCAGGCGTAATGGGAAGGTCTTAGCAGATTTTTCTTTCATAGCAGAGTGTTTAGAAACTAAAATGGATACGTTTTAGGTTTGGCCCAACAGACTGCCGCAATACAACAGGCATTATATAGTAACTAATAAGGATTAAGAGGAGAATCAATTTCATAACTTATGAAATTCTTTTTCAGCGAATATAGAAGCTTCATGACATTAGTAAACCATCAAATAGTTGAAAACTCTTCTTGGAGAAAAAAAAATGGTGGTGAGTAATTGATATTATTTAAATTATTACCTGTTTTTTTTTAAGTCCGAAACCATGTTCATTTATTGAATAATTCCAACAAAAAATTTACAAATTCGATATTTGATATCAACCCATGGAAGGAACGTTAAGAGTATGACATCAAACATCCTAAAAAAACCACTAGAGGAACAATATTGAGGCAAATCATTCTCTAACAAGGGAAAAGCTTAAAAAAACCCCTTTCTCAGAAGACTGAAATGCTTAAATTATTTTTGGTGAGTATTTTATTTAATAACCACTAAGCTATAGTAAAAATAAGGTAGTTTGTATTTGTCAGTAACAGGGAAACAGTTACTTTTCATAATATCCACGACGACTTGTCGAATCTTGGAAACTGATAGCCGTTTCCTTGTCTTCCCATCTTTGTATTGTTTAATTTTTTAATAGTTGTCGTTTTTTTATTACAGAGAATCGGCGGCAACACGATGGCAACGGAAAATAGATTATAGTGTTTGTTTCTATATAAACATAAAAACGCAATCTAATATGTATATATAAATATGTAGAAGTTTTTTTTATTATTAAATACTGAAATTCTAATTTTATATATAAATATTGTACCCACGTGAGCTCTAGTCCCACACCCCTCTCTCGCGTAATATCCTAGTAGTATCTAGTAACGAATCGGTCGGATTTTCATAAAGCCTCCTAATACAGGTACACTATCAGTTATAGTTATAGTTATATAGTTATAGTTTTTGATGATCAGATTGCAATATCGGATAACAGAACACGGACTACTTGGAGCATCATCAATGGTTTACGGAATAAAAGCATACAACCAGTTAACATCCTTAAAATAGTTGATAGTACGATAGTTACTTGCCCTCAGGATGTTGCTGAGAAGTTTAATAAACCAATTGCTACAGCGTCTTCTATTCCTAATATTTCAATAACTAACAACCATATTAATATTAATCCTCACACCATGTTTTTACATCCGTACACAGAATTAATCCATATTTAATAAACTCATTCACAAATTACTAGCGGACCTGACGTGTTCCAGCTTGTGTGATTAAGGAATTCAGATATCACTTACTAAAACCTATTACACATATAATTAATGCTTCTTTTACTGATGGTACATCACAGAATCGGAAAATCTACAACTTCTGCTGTAGTAGACATACACAGTACTATAATAAATAATTTAGAAAATAAATTACTACCAACTGGCTATCTGTGACTTATCGAAAGCTTTCGATTGGCGTCAGTCATCAATTATTAATTAACAAATTGAATTATATGGGATGACGGGTAAAGTTAGTGATTGGTTAAAATCTTTTCTGTGCAATAGAATGCAATTTGTTTGAAATAACAATTAAAATGTTAATACTAAACAAACCGTCAGATCTTCACTTATGCCCAACTGTATTTGGATACCCCAAGGATCCGTTTTAAGGCCAACTTTATTTTCCCTATTTCTGGATGATGTTATTAATTTTTTGTGCGATTATCATGTTGTCTGTTATGCGGATGATACAACTTTAATCAATGCTGTTAATGACAAGGATACTGCTTGTGTTGCTGAAATCACGATAGGCAAAATGAACGATTGGTGCTGTGCAAATGGTCTTTCCTTGAATTTAGATAAAACTAAAGGTATCTTTTTCCACACCTTACAAAAAAGATTCGATTCGTATCCTCGTATATATTTAAATAATAATATCATATCTTACACTAGGACTGGAAAGTTATTGGGAGTAACCTTACTTTCCACGCTTTACGTGGGATGAACAGTGCAACTCTTTAATATCCAAGTTATTGTCATCTTTAAGCTGCGACAACTAAAAGCTGCTGTAAGTTTTGAAACGTTGAGAATTGTTTATTATGCAGAATTTCAGTCATTGCTTCTCTACGGTATTCTGCTATGGGGCTCGAGTGCATTTGTTAACGCAGTTTTTCTTAAACAAAAAGCCGCCATTAGATCTATGTGCAGTATCAATCAACTTACCTCGTGTAGGAGTTACTTCATTTCTTTAAATATATTGACTATTTTTGAATTACACATTTTGGAAGCTAGTTATTATGTTCATAAATCATAAAGAAAATTAATAAGTCAAATAATACGGGCATTCTTACAATTTAGAGATCCAAAATATCACCTTAAGGGGGCGTTTACAAACCTCTTTCGCGCCAACATAATAGCATATAACATGGGTTACTTTGTTCAAGTTATTTTCGCAACATAGGCGGTTTTTTCTGGAAAACAAGGGTATTTACCACACTCTCCATGAATATGCGGAGTGAAACGATACATTTTTCCATTGCATACTTAAATATATTTGTTTAATAACAGAAAGTGAAACATGCATGAATAGGCGATGTAGAAAATTAACAAAAATTTAAATGTGGAGCTGTAAATGTAGATAAAATTGCATGGCTTCACTCGGGAATTGTTGTAGAAATAAAATAAACATAAGAGTAGGCTAATTAAACAATCTAATTATAATAAACAACTGAAAAACAAAATTGGGATACACAGAAGAGAAGTTTACAGATATCTGCTACAACAGATATTACTTTAGTTTGGCATTCGTGACATAGATGGCACAACCAAAAAGTATGGTTTTAATGTCATTAATTAGAAATACTTCATGCTTTATATGTTTCCGTAGTGCAATTTCTGACGGAATGTATTCTATTTGTAATAGCTTGTTCATTTCTTCTTATAAAACTATGCAAAGATATTAGATATTAGAGGAATTACAGTGTAATGTATTATTCAATTAAAATAGAAATTGGAGTTTTATTGCAAAAAAAATGCGGGTTTTATTTATTTTTTGTAATTTTGCAGTGAAAAAAACAATATTATGTTAAAAAAGTTTATTTTAAAAAATCCTACTATTTCGTCGTTGAATCTCAAAGAATAAAATGTGTATTTCACAGTGTAACAGTAAGGACATAATTGTTGGCACCTCTGATGTTTTGTGGACACGCTTTCCTGACCTACAAATACAAAGTGAACTTAGGGGCATCTTCTAGCGATAGGGAAATAAATAATTTTAAGTATTATATTATATGTATACCATAATAGATATTATTTTATTAATGTGATGTTTGCTTTGACGTTGAAATATTTAAAAGAATCATGACTAGTAGTGGAAGTTATAAGCAAATAGCTTTATAAGTTTTTACAGAGACATAGAAGTTAACCGCATAATGTATTATAAATAAAACATGAAAAAAGTTTTATTCACTGCTTTAATAATTTAATTTGTTTAATTATACCATTTTACTACTTCTAACAAAATTCTCCGTTCAAATCTTTTTAGGTTTCCAATATCCTGATTGATATGTAATACTTGTTGGTACAAAAAAAATCATGGAGAAACATTCATTGTTAAAATATATTGGCCTTGTCACATTTGTTTTTAATAATCTATTAAAGCGTTTTAAATTGCAAGTCTTCGGAATGTTTTTCAGAGTATTCAAGCAGTTTTTCCATAAATTTGTCTATATAAATATCCTACTGTTTTACATTTCTCTGTCCACTGTAGAGCACTATAATACAAAATGGAAAATGAATATATTTGATATAGAAAACATATGTAGAGAATTTACCACATTTTATTTACCAGAAAGAAAACAAAACTACATCTTGTTTTTTAGAATTATTGAGCATGTTTCCACAGCACAATGTATTGCAGTATTTTGATCACTTTTTATTCATTGTAAGAAGTTATTTTTGCACACTTTAGAGCAAATAAAAGCAAAACTGTATGCTACGATGAAACAATCTAATGTCTTTCGCAAATAACTATACACACCACACAGAAATACCACACGACTAGTTATCTAATAAACAGTATACAAAATTAAAAAAGATAAAATAATCTGAATAAAACAAATTCGTTTATTTATAAAACATAAACAATAACATTACGCCCATCTTGAAATGATTTTGTGCACAAAATATTCGATACACGAAGTCTGCTCAACTGTAACTAGTATAATAATAATAAAATCACTAGTATCCCGGTATTTCAATTCAAATGGCATAAGAGAAATGATGAATACGCACGCCGCGATGTTTAGGCAAGCGCCCCAAACGTATAATCATAAAATCATAATTGAAGGAATTTCCCAAGAATATGTTTACCATATTTACAGTCGAAACACGCACCATCTCCTTTCAGAACTACCCATCACTTTCTAAATTGTCACTTTAAAACTTTTTTCCAACAATAGTAAGCGAATGGTACTAGTAGCGCCATCTCATGTTCAATATATTCGACAGAGAGTTGCATTAGAGTGATTTAGTTCGTGTTACGAAAATAGAGGGATGTGTACACTCCCTTAATTCAACATAGTTTAAGAATGACAGCAGCTAGTTTGGATGTGCTGGGGATAAAAATTTATAACAAACTCTCTAATACTGTTAAGGCTTTTAGCTGTTGTAAATTCAAGAAAGCTCTTAAGTCATGGCTGCCTGACAAAATGTTTTTATTCATTGGAAGAATACTTTAATACTGATATTTAATAATTTGTATTAGATTGTATTTCAACAATCTGTATGTAATTTATTTTTCTCTTTTTCATTCTTTTTCTTCTGTTTTTTTACATTTTTTTTTTCTTCGCTTTTGTTGACATGTTTTTCACATATTGTAATGTTGGAAATAAAGTTCTATTATTATTATTATTATTTTATTAAATTGCACGTCTCGTATAAATTTCCTCTCGCGCCTAATATAATGTACTGCCTGATTTATTGCATCCAATAAAAAACATTTTTTCGCGTAAACGAATTCGACAATAAAATTGTCGATGTTACCAATTAGTAAAACACTCAAATAAATGTTTATTTTACATACTTTCAACTAGTAGCTATTGTATTATGAACGTCGAAATGTGTTATTTCACTTTTGGTGTTGTGAAACAGGTATTCTTTTTTTTTTTTTGTTTTTAGTTTTATAATGCGGCATTTTATTTAAACTGTAGCGAACGACGCGTACCAGGTGTATTAGTTCACGAATAACTTATTCCCCGTTAACGATTTTAGCACTTTTAAAAGGGGTAGCTCGTAATTGTTTTAGTTTGAAATTGAATAGCGCCGCCTGGTATTCAGCCAGCATATATCTGATTAAAGTTACCGCCTTTGAAGCTAATAAAAAAAAAGACACTTTGCCGGTTTTAGGTTGAAATTTTATTTTCTAGTGAATTTGTTTAAAACTCCAGAAGTGTCTACTACTTCTAACTTTAATTGCAAGTGCGTTCAGTTTATTACGTAGGTGTGTAGATATATGGATAAATCATCATGGGTGCACCAACTTCAACTGTAATCGCTGAAATTGTCTTAAAAGTTCTTAAAAACGCTATTTTCTCCTAATTAAACTTCAACTTCAGTTTCTATAAACGCTATGACAATGTTTGATTTGTATGTCGGAAGATAAGATGGATTGAATGGCAAGCATGTTCAATTCCTATCACTTACAATTTAAATTCAGCTTTTTAAAAAAAGAAATTCTCAAATAAATTTTACTTTAATCCGAAATAAAGCCAAAATCTTAAGACACAATTAATTGATTAATTGTCTATTTTAATGCTTAATAATCACAGCAAGGAGGTATAAATGCCCGTATAAATCGTATAAATTGTAATTTTCCACATTTGAAAATGATGGCAAGTTTGTTATATCTAGCGGCACGTTGAATTTAAACGATTATCAAAAAAAAAAGTATTAAATCTTAATAAATCCAATCAAGGCCGCTACCTCAAGACTTCCATTCAAAATATTGATGCAACTAGGCGAAAAATAGGGGAAACTCTTTCCACTAAATTATGTTAATTATTGTTACTTTTCATTGTAATTTAATACCCAGATAACAATTTAAGATTTATACAAGCCTTTTTAAAGGTTGTTCCGACAAGGTAAAAAGCTTGTCAACATGCTTGTTATGGCAAGGGTGCAATCTTGCTGCAAGGTTATGACAAGCTTGCTAGTTGACACAGGACAAGGTTTTTCCAAAGCAAGGTTACAGGTTAAGCTTGTCTGTAAAAGCATGTGGCAAGGTTACCATGGCAAGGTTCCCATAAGCTTGTCTGTAAAAGCATATGACAAGGTTGGAATGACAATGTTGAGCCAAGCTTTAAAGAAAGCCTGTACAAACCTTGATAAAAGTTTGTAACAATCAAAACAAAATAAGAATTAGATATTAATTTCTTCTTTTTCTTAGTTTCTAGGTCATAAAAATATAGAAATGTACATTAAGGACGTTTCGTTTTAATTTCAAGAGCTTTTTCAAGATATATGTAAAAATATAAATTATAAATGGTATACATTTTTTTTAATTAATAAACAAAACATTGTTTACTATGAATTTTAAATTATGATTTTATCATTTATTAAACAATTTACTTATAATTTACACCATTTACAATTTATATTTTTATATGTATACTTGAAACAGCTTTTGAAATCAAAGTGAAACGTCCTTATTAATGTACATTCCATATTTTTGACCTAAAAACCAAGAAAATGAAGAAATTAATATCCAATCCTATTTTGTTTTGATTGTTGTAAGCTTTTATCAAGGTTTGTATAAGCTTTTCTCTAAAGCTTGGCTATAGTCAAGAAAAGGAGTTGGGTATATGACCTCTTCTTCATGTGACTTTGAAATTACTAAAATATTTTAAGGAAGATATAACCAGCAAACTGAAACCAAAATAAATTCGTACAAATAAACTTTATGTAACTTCCAAGTGTTCCAAAAATGTTTTTTACAAAATTATTACTAAACAAAACTCAGAGAGAATTTTAGTAAATTAGATATAATTTGCGTTCTTTTACTATTTTCGCATGCGCCTTCGTCCCCTAAAATATTTAAATTGTTTTCAAAATCACATCTGTTTGCATCAAGTAAAATTCATTCAATAAAATTAGAATTTCAGTATTTAATAAAAAAAAAAACACTTCTACATATTTATATATACATATTTAGATTGCGTTTTTATATTTATATAGAAACAACACTATAATCTATTTTCCGTTGCCATCGTGTTGCCGCGATTCTCTGTAATAAAAAAAAGGACAACTATTAAAAAATTAAACAATACCAGAGATGGGAAGACAAGGGAAACGGCTATCAGTTTCGAAAGAGTCGACAAGTCGTCGTGGATATTATGAAAAGTAACTGTTTCCCCCGTTACTACAAAATACAAACTACCTTATTTTTACTATACTTAGTGGACTTAAAAAAAAAACAGGTAATAATTTAAATAAAATCAATTACTCACCAACTTTTTTTTCTCCAAGAAGAGTTTTCAACTATTTGATGGTTTACTAATAACTAACAGCTTCTTGCGGGTTTCGCCGTGTGTCAAAACTTTCGCTCGACGTTTCGCTGTTCATCTGTTCACTGAACTGTTCAGTTATCCTGAAGAAGCTGTCAGTATGAACAGCGAAACGTCGAGCGAAAGTTTTGACACACGGCGAAACCCGCAAGAAGCTGTTAGTTATAGTTACAACCGGCCGTGAAAGCCTACGCAGTGTTATGGTTTACTAATGTCATAGAAGCTTTTATTCGCTGAAAAAGAATTTCATAAGTTATGAAATTGATTCTCCTCTTAATCCTTATTAGTACTATATAATGCCTGTTGTATTGCGGCAGTCTGTTGGGCCAAAGCTAAAACCGTATCCATTTTAGTTTCTAAACACTCTGCTATGAAAGAAAAATCTTCTAAGACCTTCCACATTACGCCTTGGTTTAATTTAATTTGTGTGACGCTCATTATACTGTAATCGGTTCCTAAAAAATATTTGATAACATTAGAATGATTTCTTGAAATAAGAGATACAAATATTACATATATATTCTTATTATTATAACACAGAATTGTATGTATATTTTTGAATTTATTGAAAAATCCTATTACAACTGTCATTAAAACTGAAAAAAACCTCAAACATTTAATTATTCATAATTTGCTGAATTATATAAAATCAAATTATACTACAAGCTATCTAGCTAGCAAATATAAACTATAACTTTTTAAACTAAGTGCATTGGCTTTATGCGCTTATAGTGTAGAAAATTAGGTTAGAATTATATGCAATTGTTGGGGCATTTAATACATGTTCTTTTTTTATTTATGTAAGTGTCGTTTACTACGGTATTCGCAGGAACGGTATATATATACCGGTACAGTAGTAAATCAAATGGAAAATTAGTAGAAAATATTATACCGAGTCTGGCCACGCACATCTCCATTTGATTTCTCTGTACACAGACACAGTTCGATTCATCGGTTAGAATTATAAACTATTGATATTCTTGAAGCAACAACGCATATCTAATAAAAGATATAAAATTAGGTAATACTTACTTTTGCATGAATGATGTTTTAAACGATTTATACACTGAAACAGCTCAAACGCGTACAACACAACTGGACACAACAAACAATGGCGGTCGATGACAGAATAGCGGAATGGCGGTTAAACCAAAAAAAAAATCAATACTCGATGAACGATTGACGCCGAATCACTCCGGAAATACACGAAGTCACCGTACCATGATATAATAACTTTGTCGCAACCTTGCATTAACCCCAGCATTAACCTTTTACTGTTAAGCTTGTCTGGACAAGGTAAAGTTAAGCAAGTGGCAAGCTTGTCGTAAGCTTACGTGTTATCTGGGTAAGTTTTTAAAATTTGTAACCACATAATACTTTCTAGATTTTCCTTTGTAAATATGAAGTTCTCTTACATGTGAATACAGAGCCTGACATAATGTTCTCTACTGACTTCGCAAAACTATGTAGGCGCATATGTATGTAGATGTAGAGTTCCTATATAGGCATAGACTGCGTGTAGGCAACGTCACTGAGTTTTCCACTTTCCCGCTTCTCGGAACGCGTTTGTCCGTGCTTTACTAATAATATCTTAGGTCTGAGAAAGGCATACAAGTTGGTTCATCCCGAAACGTCACACAAACTAAATAAATGCAACCCCAGATTCTTGCTTTTATTGTTAATAATCAAGTAAATTTTATTTCAATATTTCTGTATATATTAAGGAAAAATGGAAGCAGTTTCTCTTCTCCCTTTCTTGGAGATTACCTACATATTTTAAGATTTCCACAATCCCATAGGTATGGCACGTCTCATGAGACTAATATCACATCTCGCACTTGACTTCTTTAGGAACTACGCGAACCATACGAATGTCGCCGCTTGGTCTTGACGTTCATCCGTTCAGACGTCCGATCGTAAGTTAAAATCTCGAACGTAGCTTTTACACGACGCCAATTGTCTATTATTTAAATTCTAAAACTTATGCGATCAAAATTGCTTTGGCGGATTTTCGTATGTATGTTTAATCTCCCTGGAAGCTCCACAAAGAATGACGAGATAAAAAAAAAAATATAGGTACGTACATATTTTTATACTTTATACTAGGTTGGTTTTGAATAACATTTCGCAGGATAACGATGTTGACTGCGATGGTAAAATATCTACAATTGGATTCTAGGTAATCCCCTACGCATCGTTCGAAAGAGATTTTTTTGAATTCTTGCTTGTTATCAGCGAGGACTATTTTGCGATTCTAAGTGGCTAATGCACAATTTTTATCAGGTGTTGTTAACTTGAGTTACTGAAACGAAATCCAAATCAGTATTAAAATCATCGCTGGTATACGTTCATCCGTGTTACTAAATTGGATGTTTATGATACACGTTGCCATGCATTTTACCAATTTCTTTTTCTTTAAAAGAAGGATTTCGCGAGAACATTACATTACATTTACAGATTCTGTTATATAGGGTGAGTTTTTTTTTATCTTGAGACAACGTAATATCTCTAAAACACTGCATCAAATCAAAAAAAGATTTGTTATAATGTAGGGGGCTCCCTAAATGGTGCCGAACTCGATCCCTTACCAGAGTGGGAGGGGGGACAACTTTGAAATCATCTACGCCATCAAGTATGTAGTTTTTGTTTGAAACTTTTTTTTAGATTCGCAACAGATTGTGCTGTAATGGCAAAAAACATGATCATGAACATCTAGAAAAAATACAGTAAAAAGAGAAGCAAGCGAACATGATTTTGTGTTTTTTTTTTTTATTTTAAATATCTGCCCGAACGAACTTCCAGTGTTACTTGGACGTACGATAAACAATGTGGTTCCAACATGACGGTTGTCCAGCACATTATTCAAGATTCGGTTTTAAATGTGAAACAAAGGAAAATTAGTCTACATATTAAATTAAAATACGGGATACTTAGTTATTTTGCATATAGTATTGTCTTAGAGGAATTAAGAAAGAAGAAAGGGCTCCACACCTCACTACATTGACAAATTCATTTATTCAAACAAGTCATTAATCTTTTCATTAATGCTTTACTTACGATGTAATCAAATAAATTGCTTTTATATAAAATAATTCTGTTATAATTATAGTTTCAACTATACAATATTAATTACTGTTTATACGTAAATTTCCTAGGAATAATCTATATGAAATATGAATTTGTTTCTATCCGATACACCAACCAATTATAAGAAACCAATAATGAGAAATGTGAAAACTTACAATAATTCTTACAGTTGTACTGTTCAAAATAAACAAATACTTTAAAACAAACAAATTTCTGGATATTGTATCGAACCGCTACCTAATTATTACTTAAATTTACCGCCTGTTTTATCTAAGATTTGATCACTTTTAGTAACTTTTTCTTCCACATCCTTACTACACATGTTAAATCCGTCAAAAAGCACATAACCTCGAAATAGCACTTTTCAAACACTGTTTTTAGTACTTTCTATCCATTTGCTGAAAAAATTAATAGCTATTTTACACTCGGGAACACATGCTCTTTCCGTTAATATGGATAGAAATCGCCTAATCAGTGGTCCTCTTACGGAACTCTTACCCAAAATCTTTTTAAAAAGTTAATGTAGAAAACAACATTTTCAAATAAATATCTTCAACGTTTTTTTTACATCAATGTTTATATTTGTGCTCTTTTCAATTACAGCTGTAATGTTAATAATTGGTTTCTTTTCAAGTATCATTTTATCTAACAATCTAAAAGATTAAAATTTCGATATTTTTTATTGTTAAATTCAATCCAAGATATTTTAAAAGTTATTTTCGGGTGGTATGCGAATGTAAACACCTAATAACTTTAAGGAAATTTCCGATGGCTTCTAACTGGATGGAACGCCTATTCCTCAATTTATTAAGGAGAATTAAACTTGGGAACGGTTTAGAGTTTAACGCCTCTACCAAGAATATGATGGAGCAAATTGATGTTGATCGAAACCTGTTTGTTTAAAGGTTCTCGCAGCTAAAACTTGTTACCTTGTTAATAAGTCTTGTGCTGATTCTAAGGTGTACTATATAACTTTCAGCTTGTATTTACGCGTAGTTTGAGAATGTTGTATGTCTGCGTGTAGTTCGCAACATCTAAGTTGTCAGATTCCGACGGTATTTCATAGAAAATATATTTCTTTGGCCCTATTTAATTTGCACTTTTTGCAATATTCAGGTACAGCAAAAGAAAATAATTTCCGCATATCTTGGTAGTAAAGAAAAATATGACGTGAATACTAAAATATCGGGCCTTATTGAATAAAATAAATGAACAAAATTTAGATAGCGCCGGATATTTTCTCTCCTGCTGTACCTGTGTACGTAAGACGTATGTGTAACGTTTACTAAAATCAGTCGGTATTGATTTTGTCCGTCATTCACCGAATAAAATTGATATGGCTGTCGCCAAACAAGGATTAATTATTAATTGGTTTACGCAATAATTTATTGCTACGACAGATTGGCTAACGAAAACTACATTCACGAATCGATAACCGCTTATTGTTCCTCGTCAGAATTGGAGACATGTCAGATGACCCCCTAGGTATGAATTGCGATCATTACGGTAAAACAAATCGATATAGATAGGTGTATGTATTATGAGGTTATTTAAGCGATTATGTAGAGGAAACGGTTCTAAAAATCGCCTCTTGATAACTCTATTGGAAAATTGGTATATAGAATAAGTTTTTTTTTCCGATGTGTTACTGTGCAACACACGCCGCTGGTACTAAAGGGCACAAGGGCATGTGCCCACCCAACCGCCAAGATAAACACAGAAAGAACGCATTATTTTGTTTTATTATTTTTACGTATTTTTATAACGATAGTATATCAAAGTTTCCTTCCACACCACAGACACTTGCGCATATGCGAACGCACAAAACTATGTTCCGGGGTACTATTTCCGATATACCTATTTCGAGTATGAATCGGCCGCATCTCATTTGCTTTAATGCATTTGAACAAAGCATTGTGCGGTGGAAGGTCTTCTAGTGAGACTATTGTTTAATTAAAGATAATAATTGTGGGCATACCTATATTTTTAAGACGTATTTTATATTACTATAAGCATAAACAGTACATACCATGTGATTCAAAATGGTTGTCGTAAGAAAAAAAACTGTTTTCCGGAAAAATTTATCTATACTTATTACCAATTTAATGAGCGAAGTTAGCTACATACAAATTTCATACGTTAAATGAATTTTCTTGACAATTAGCGACATTGGCGTGCGTGTTGTAGTTTCTTTCGATTATTTATCTTATAATTTTTTTTCAAATCGTTTATATTTACATCTAATATCACCAACAATAGTATTTCTGAATACTGTAAGAAAATAAGGGAATTTATCTGTGGTAATTATAAGAGTTTTGTTATTTTATTGTATTAAAACAAGCACAACGAAACAAACATCTTTATACAGCAAAGAAACTGACAACAACTATATGTAATGAAACTATTCACATTCTCTGTATTATACTTTTGAACACAAAAAGTTTAGTACCAACCTTACATATAAAAACTACACTACTATATAAGTATAAAAATATTCAACAGTAATAGCTTAACAAACAGGCAAAAAATCAATATTACCATTAAGTGAAATAGTTTATTACATTTTATAATTTTGTAGGCTTATCATACACTTCAGCGCAATGAGCTGTCAATAGAAAGTTACATTTTCATCCCTATAAAGTTTTCTAGGGTACAGGAATTATTACCATTAGATCACGATAGGCGATTGGAATATTGTCATTGGTTTAATAACAATTTAAGGGACGATGACTTGCTAAACAAATCATTTTTCTCGGATGAAGCCTGGTTTCATCTAACAATTCACAAAATTATCGCATCTGGTTTGCAGAAAATCCATACGAATTTCGAGAAACGCAATTGCATCCCATAAAAGTTGATATTTGGTTAGCTATGTCCAGGCAACGGATAATAGGGCCAATTTTCTTCGAGGAAACTGTAACAGCCCAACGTTACCAACAGATGTTGGAATTGTTTATTGCAGAGTTACAAGAAAATGAGCTTGAAGCAGGTTATTTTCAGCACGATAATGCTCCAGCACGTACTGCTCGACAAACCTGCCAATATCTTCAACAGTTTTTTGCTGACAGGTTCGTTAGAGCACAAAGATGGCCACCAAGATCGCCTGATCTAACCCATTAGATTACTTCATGTTTGGCTATCTAAAAAATAGGATCTATAGAAACCGCATGCATATCATAGAAGAACTGGAGAGATGCAGTTTTGTCACTTAATAATTATACTAATTGTATGTTATAATTTAAAGTAATAAATAAATTTAGTTAAACACCAGTTAGTACTGAATTGTAAAATCATAATTTAGTAAAGTTAAATTAATTACATTTAAGTTTTACAAGCAGAAACACCAATCCGTAGTTATTTATATAATGCGAGTTCAAATATAGGTTAGGTTTTCCTTATTTATGACAGATCCGTTTACTTTCTTATGTTCCAACACTGATTTAGTTCAAAACCTTCATTACAAACACGCGGCATATACCGACACCCTCTTACTATCTATAGGAGCGGAATTGATAATCATTTTGAATCTCTGTGTATATGAAATAATAAATAAGCAGGTATTTATTTCTACTTATTAAACATACTATATCTAAATAAAATAATAATATCTTTATAATGCAAACATCTTTATAAACAAATCCACAAAATTAAAGGTTCACAATTATCAAAATTTACCAGTGAAAAGCAGTTGGTAGAAGCATACTAAATTTCATAATAAATACTATTACTCCTATTTGAATTATCGAAAATAAAAGCTTTATAAATTTATTTGCAGGATCAAATTTATCAGTCATGACAAGAAAAACCGCCATAGAAAGGTTGCACGACCTTTTATTTATTGATCATCTAAATGTCATCAAAAAAAGAATTTCGGTTCAAAAATTTGTGTGTATTACAGTAGATATTTGGTCAACGAAAAAAAGAAGCTTTTTGGGTGTAACATGTCACTGGATCAATCCAGATTACTCTAGATGAATGTCAGTGACTTTATCCTATGAACGCTTTAAAGGCACACATGATCATAAAAATATTTTTTATCCAGAAAGTAATTAATAATTCCACTTTCATTGTAATTGCAATTAAATGCATATAATTCCTTTTTTAAGACATGTACTTTGTAATTGTAATTATTTTTAAAGTACATGTAATTACCTAGTTCTACTATAGATATCTGTATGCTGTAAAGGATAACAAATTACATTTATTAAAAAACAGCTTCCCGAACTAAGAATCGAATAATCTCTACTTAAATAAATTCACAACAAACACTAATAATAAGCAGAAAGCGATAATCTCACTAACTCAATCTTGTTTTACGGCCCTTACTTTCAATCCAAGTTAGGTTGTAAATAAAACTGTCAATTTCGTAGGTGATATCTTCTTCTAGACGGGCCTATACGGCAATAAAAAGTGAAACCTTTATTAAGATAAGTAACGGATATATATGGAGGATCTCGAGCTTAATAAAAGTATTACAATAAATTACTTGATAGCGAACTGAAATGTCTACCAACGGAACATTAACTACGTCGCTATTATATATCGCTTAATAACGCGGTTGAAAAGGACAAATAAATATAGTAAATGTTGCTGATCTTCGGACGTTTCTCTTACTGTGACATCAATCTATCAACGCAGGGTTGATCGATTAATTTTTTCTTCGTATTGTGAACGGTATCCGCTTCTGAGAATTTTCCGCAGATGCTTGGTGTCGATATTCTCGGTGGTCTACGTGTGTGTCATTGAAAGTAATTTTCGCTATATAAGCGGCAGATAGACACGCTATCCTTATTAAACTAAATCCGAAGTTGGCAACGAGTTTAATCATAAGGCAATCCGTGAAAATGTTCACCCTCTAATTGATAGCGCAATTATATGGCATTGATTGATTACGTTAGCTGTATTTTGGGACTATTTTGGCAACAGAAATCCAGGACGAGATGATTCCATCTTGTTCGTGTAATGATGTTCTGTCGGCTTGTTGTGAAATTGGAGTAATACAAGCAGTTTAATAATAGTAATAATTAGAGATCGGATTATATGCAAAGAAAAACTGGAATATAGGCATCGATTTTTGAGAAAATATGCATAAACCTGGGGCATATATGCAAAAAAAATTGCGACAATATGCAAAATTTTTACATAAAATAAATAAGAGCAGAAATTTAAACATTAACTTTATTGCACAAAATTTTTCTAAAACAATTTATAATTAAATGTTTTTCAAAATTGTGTAAAAGAAAGTTTTGTCTTCTATCAGAATACATCTGTTTCGAAATAGAAAAGCTTCTTTCAACATCCGCAGATGTAATTGGTGCATTTTTTTTTAACGTTGCTATACATTCTAAACTAAAATTAAAGTCGAAATCGTTTACTGTTTCACCTTCCAAAATTTTCTTAACTTTCTTCAATTTCAAATACCCCGCATTTTTATTTATCACTTTTTTTAAATTTATCGTATATAGAATTACCTAGTGTACCCTTAACCTTCTTACATAGCATATCAAATTCGTCTAATATTTCGACTGATTCCGAGAGCGACATCCCTTGCGTTTCTAGTTTACGAATGGAACTTGAAACAATGCTATAATTTGACTTAATATACAAAAGGTTTTGTAGCAATTCTGTTGATGTTACTATCTTTTTACAATTTTCTAGAGCAATGCAGTCAGCAGTGATTTCAAGAATTACATTTTTTATTCCTTCAAAATTATCGGCGAAAAAAATTGTAGCTTCTAACCATGTACCCTATCTCGTAATAATCGGTTCAGGAGGCAACTTAACACCGGGAAGTCGCTCCTTATAAAATTGGATTCGTAAAGGTGCTTTTAAAAATACTTTTTTGCAATTAGTGCCGTAACCATACCATTTATTCCACTAGTGCCGTAATAGGGTCTATTACAGCACTAGTTGCGTAATAGAAATGGAACATTTAAGCAGATTTATTTTAAGTTGGTCACATTGCAACAGAAATGGAGAAGTCAAATATGACATTTTGTAAGCAAGTTTGAGGTTATTATATTAAAATTCATTGTAAGATTTGATATTTTTAATTAATCTTTGAAATAGTACAACTACTATAAACATTTATATTAACGTTTGAATTATCTTTCGAAGTGATAGTGATACCTGGCAGTAGAAACATTCTGTTGAAAATTATCGTTCTCTGCGATAGTGATATTGCTTCTGTTGGAGTACTCAAACTGTGAACCATTCCCAGAAGTTCCAGGTAGATTCACATTATTTTCCTGTGCAAACATATTTCCAACATCAATTTTATGTTTCATAGAAGAGGCAACGTAACCTTCAGCAACAGCCGCGTTTTTTCAGCCACCTAATCGTTTTATAGTTAAAATATCACCTTCAGTATTTGCTATATGTGTCGCATTGGATCTTCTAAAACAATGTCCTGTATAAAGATGAGGATCTGGTAAATGAAGAAACTGGCAATTTGTTTAGGAACATTTCCCATGTGTTAATACCGATTGGCTATTAATTAAGCAGCCATGACGATAAGTTAGAAAAAAACGTTTGTGATTAACTGTTTTAGCCGCAGATTATTATATTTTTTTTATAAGTTCGATGCAGTTTACATCAATCACTGCGAACATTCTGGTACATGTTTTTTGTTTTAGGTATGTTGACTATAATGGAATCGGAATTGTATTGAAAATCTTCCACACATATATTAATTAATTCTTCTCGCCTACAGGCTCCATTATATCCTATTATCAAAATAACCTAGAATATAAAGAATTACAAAAAAGTAACGAAATAAAATCAGCACTAACCTTATAGCTAAGTATATTTATCATCGGCTTGTTTCAAAATCTATGAATATCTTCTTCTTCTAAAATTTAGATTTTTTTGTTTGATAACCTTTAGATAGCCGTTTTAATAATGCTTGAATTTCATATATTTTGATATATCCACATTTCTATGTACATTTAAACACGATCTTAACATCGAATAAATCGACCATAATGATGACGATTTATATCTTTACGTAGCATTTCAAAATAAGCAAGTAAGACGTTCTCAGAAATATGAAGAATTTCCTTTTCTTTGCACCATTTTTCAAAATTTTTGTATCGCTTTTGATACATAGTGTACGATTTCTCCGGAAGTAAATATCAATGTTTTTTCAGCAATTTGCCGTATTTCAGGCGGAGTGCATGAACAAGTTGTTAGAACTCATATTAAATATTATAATATAGTTACTTTAGTAATATAATATATAAAAATTTCAAAAATGTGTCAATTTTAAATAACTTGTCAATTTAAATCTTGTGCAAACCAAGGTGCAACTGGTGACAACCGCCACAAAAATTTCCCTAGATTATCAAATTTTTCTCGTTTTGCTTTTACAAAAAGAGAAATTTTAAAACTAATTGCAAAAAATAGCATAAAAGACACGTTTCATTTGACATAAAGCACTCCATTCAGTTAAGAAACTCGTGGCTACGCCACTCGTTTCTTAAACTCTGAATTCGTACTTTGAAACGTCAAAATGAAACTTGTCTTTTAATATACTATTTTGACATTACTAATTAAATCATTAATCAAAGAGAATTGATTCTTAATGTCTTCGGCTACACGATTGAACCCATGAGCTAAACAAGTGGTATGAATAATGTTACTATAAAAAAAATTTAAATTTTGCGCGGTTTTTATCATGTATGGTGCAGCGTCGGACATCATTAGCAAAATTTTTTCACAAGGTATACTTCCAGGTAAAAAGGAATTTGATAAACCTTCTTGAACGAATTGGGCAATTGTCACATTTGTTTTTTGAAGTTCTTTACAATAAATTAAATATGATTTATCTACAATACCTTCATGAAGAATTCCTATTAACAAATGGGCAATATAACGGCCACACTTATCCGTACTTTCATCTACCATGATATAAATAAAATTATTCCTTACCAATTGTTGAATTTCTGCTATTGTTTGCTGGTAACAAGATGTGACATAATTTTTTCGTAAGGTACTTTCGTCAGGTATATTATGTTTGCAATATTTTTGCAGAAATGATTTCAAATTAACATTGTTTAATCTTTGCTAATGGTATGTTAGACGAAATTAATGCGTTACACAGATCCGTATTATATTCATCTTGTTCTGAGTTTCGTGAAGTTGATGCTACACATTGACCTATAGATTGCTGAACACATGCGGATCGCTTCAGTTTTTCACATTTTCCAATATGTGATGGAGTTTTAGCGTGTTGATCAATCAGGTATTTTCTCTCAGAAGACACCTACAACAACAATTGTCATTTTATATGAAAAGTTAAAGAATTTAAAAACAATTGTAAAGCTTTTAGTAAAATTAAACTTACCAGTTTACTGCAGGCTGGACAAAATATTTTGTCGCCATCCTTTACCAATTCAGGATATGGCTTAATCCATAGAGAAATTTTGTTCGCTATACTCATTGTATGTACGCACAGTATTTAAAAACGTAACACAATTACATGCTGTTTCGCTCAAATATATTCAATGAATGAATAGTTTATTTGGGAATTAATAATAATAAAACGTATTTACCACATCTCTTCTGCTAGGTGAAATTAAACACGTGCAGTTCTTGAAAAAAAAGTATTAGAGAAACCAATGTAGAAGATTTATCGTTCTGAGAATTGTCGGTTGTCGATCTATATTAGGAATTACTAGGAATTTTTGCTAAAAGAAAGGATAAGAAAAAGCTTAAATATGCAATATATGCAACTTTTGTAAAAATATGTATAGAAATGCCTAAATATGTAATATATGCAATCAATAATTAGCGCTAATTAACTTCAATTAGTGTAATACGTCTACATATAGATCATAATTAAAGATATGCAAAAAATAAAATGTATGCACTTTGCATATAATCCGTTCTCTAGTAATAATCAACGCATTATCATCGTTTTACGTATCATACTAAAATATATTAACTTTATCAGTGCTATACTACTTAAAATTAATTCAGTAGTTGAAACTTGAAACGTATAATTATCTTTGACGATGGGGAAAAATATTTTTTCACTAACGTATAATAAAGGCACATTTCCACAAGTCCGAATTTTATTATAAATACAAATATGGCTGCAAACTAAAGAACTCTCAGCTAGTATATTATTACCATTAAATTTTTTTTTCCACTTAAGATGCCACTCGTAAATCCCACCAAACTCAATTAGCATCGTTTAATGGGGCATTTGTTAAGGAATTAGTGAAAAAAAAAATTAAATACCTCCCTTCCAGCACCTCTAGGTACAGGGAGGGAGACGATCTTTAATGATGTGCTGAAAATGCAATACGTACAAGTGGAATTCATTAGTGCCACTCCAGTAATATCTCTGGGCGGAGCCCTTCAAGTAGAAAAAGACGCTGTATCGTGCCGTGGACTATTTGCACGTAATTATCGGACTTATTTAAGAAGAAAGTTCATTTTCCCTCTCCGTTCCGGTACAGTATTTAATTCCTAAGTTGAGTTTGCTTATGTAGGAATCGGTCAATATTTGTGTCTCTCGTCCTCGGAAGTTGTCTTATATAATATTATAAATGAGACGTTTCTTTTTTCATCATCTTCGGACGATTCAATAAAGTGAAGGTATTCCCCTCAGCGGAGGTTACATTTAATTAAGTAATAAAAGTTTTTTTTTATAATTATTCCAGCGGCACGGAACACCCCTTTTGTTATTCGTTACTTCAACATTCCTTCAATTCGAAAGGCCTTGGAATTGAGGGAAGTTTGTAAATAAAGGAATTTATATCGAACACGGACTGAGTGGCTTTCGCTTCTGACGATATTTTCACTCCACCTTTTTTGTTATGAATTTTGTTGTTTTATTTTATTTATTTATTCATTTCCAGACACCCATCCAAACGAAAATTGAGTTTTGACTCACATCCGATTTAAAACTCAATAACACCTTTCTAAAACGAAATAAAGAAAGTATATCACTTAGAGTTTTTCTTTTTTTTTATAGAGCAGGCTTAAGAGTGATCGATAGTGTATCGTGGGCTGCCTATTTTTCGCAAATCTAATATTTGAAATTACGCAAAAAAATGGACAAAGGATTCCTTTTTGACGCAGCCCTTCGAAATGTATTGTATACAGGTTGAGACAGCAGTCCGATGTCGGTCAATATTGACGTGAACATCTCTCATAAACGATTTTTCAATGTGGCATCACACATCGCACATGGCGGGGAAGAAGTGCACCTTATAAAAATATATTCATGTTGACGGGGTGTATCAGTTTTTGCAGGACCGTACCTAACCGATGAACCACAAAAAAACATTACAATCAATTACATCACCGAATGCTGAGATCGTGTGATATGCATTTCATTTACGGTCTTGCCAATGGAAATTCGCGTGCTGCTAGACGTCTTTATGAAGAACGATACCCGAACCGTATCATCCCGCATCATCCAATATTCACCAACGTCTTAGTGAAACGAGAAATTTAAAAAAACGGACGACTGATAACGGGCACCCATCTACAGTGAGAACTCCACAAGTTGAAGAAATTGTACTAAATGAAAATGAGGAACATCCTACTACAAGCACCAGAAAAATTGCGTTTACTTTAAACATTAGTCAGACCACAGTTTGCAGAATATTGAAAGATCAACTGTTGTATCCATATCACATTCAACGGGTGCAGGCACTTTTGCCGACAGATTTTCCGCAAAGAGTGGCTGTTTGTCAATGGATGCAACACAAAATCGCACAAAATCCTTACTGTTTCACTCAAATTTTCTTCACCGACGAGGCTACTTTCTCTAGAAACGCGATTATTAATTTTCATAATAATCACATATGGGCCAAAGAAAATCCGCACGAAGTAGTGAATGCCCGTCATCAACATCAATTCTCTGTCAATGTGTGGGCCGGATTGTTGGAGATCACTTGATAGGTCCACAGTTTTACCGATGCGGAGTTAACATGGCCGAGGTATACCGCAATTTTTCTTGAAGAGGAGCCTACCTCTACATTAAAATATTTGATGGTAAGATCCATTGTTATTCATGTGATGCGTCTCAATTTGGATTAGGGGCTTGTTTTAATGCAGAACAAACGACCCGTAGCATACGCATCTAGAACATTAACTAAAACAGAGGTTAATTATGCCCAAATTGAGAAAGAGATGCTTGCGATTTGTTTTCATGATGAATTCATTTACGGTAGAGAAATAACAGTACAGACAGATCACAAACCACTTGTTAGCATAATAAATAAGGATTTGGTGTAAAGTGACAGCAAGACTGCAAAGACTAAAGTTAAAACTTGTTAAATATAGTATAAACTTAAAATACATACCAGGATAAAGAATCTTGTTGCTGATCACTTGTCGCGCAATTGTTTAAAATATAGTGGTAATTCAATGATTTTAAATGATGTTGTATATAGTTTGTCTGAGCTATCAATGAGTGAAGATAGGAAAAAACAGTTTGCAATGGAAGTGGAAAAGGATGAAGAATTACGAAAAGTTAAACAATTTAGTTTAAATGGTTGCCTACACGTAAAGAAAGGTAGAAAGAGGATTAAAAAATATTGGGGTGCTAAGAAATGAAATAACAATTTATAATGGAATATTGTTCTATAATGACAGAGTTATAGTACCGATAGGATTGAGACACGAAATGTTGAAATTAATGCATGAACCGCATATTGGCATAGAGAAAACCAAGAAAAGGGGTATAAAAATTATGTATTGGTCAGGAATGTCATTAGATATAGAGAGATGGATTACAAATTGCTGGGTTTGTCAAAAGTACGCCAGAGCTAAGCCAAAAGAGCCGTTATTAGTTCACGAATATCCAGAGCTTCCTTGGGAGGAAATAGGAGTGGATATTATGGAGTGGAAAGGAGCTAGCTACTTAGTGGCAATGGACTACTATTCCAAATGGCTGGAAATAACACCAACGAAAGGAAAAACAGCAAACGAAGTAACAAAAGTATTTAAGGCAATGTTCACAACGTATGGTGTTCCTAAAGTAGTCTAAATCTCTGTAAAGACTCTGTAAAAGTAAGACTCTGTAAAAGTAAATCTCTGATAATATGCCATTTAATTCATATGTTTTAAATGAATTTGCAAATGAGTGGGGCTTTGAAGTCAGAACAGTCAGTCCCAATTATCCAAAAGCTAACGGGTTGGCAGAGAAGGCAGTGGGCATAGCGAAAAATATAATTAAGAAAACAGAAGAGAGTGGTGGAGATCTTAGTTATGCTATGCTAGAGTATAGGAATTCTCCTATATCAGGGACTAATTTAACACCAGCTGAATTGTTAATGAATCGTACATTAAGAACAAAACTGCCAATATCAAAACAAATACTTAAACCCAAAGTACCAGAAAATGTACGTAGAGAGTTTAAAGAAATACAAGAGAAATCAAAGAAGTATTATGATAGGACAGCACAAACAGCAGAGCAATTTACAACAAATGAAAATGTTTTTATACATAATCCACATACAAAAGGTATGGGAGGAAGCACAAGTCATAGACGAAAAGGAAACACCGCGCTCATATTTAGTAAAGAACAGAGAAGGTAAAATTTATAGAAAAAATTCTAGTGCCATTAGAAAGGATAGAAGAGACAAAAAAGAAGATGATGTAGTGAACATCGGAAGTAATAGTGAATCAGTGAGAACAGACACTAACATTGAAAGTGAAACCGGACGAAAAGAAAGAGAAGTGGAAGATACAGTCAAAGAACACATTACTACAAGAAGTGGCAGAAAGATAAAAAAACCTGCAATGTTAAATTTATAAGCATGATAGTTAGCAGTAGTTATAAGTTAGAAAGTAAGTTTGAGCAGTTAGAAAAGGGGAAGATGTAATATGAGTTGGTACTACTGGTACCTAGAGTTAGTAAAGTTAGTAAGTAACACGTAACGTAATAGAGCTGTTGTAACTACTATATAAAACCTACTATAATAAAGTTATTACTAAAACATAATAAGTTTTATTAATATATGTCAGTAAGACATATAACAACTCCTACTAAAATAATCTCCAATTCATCTACTACACCATTGATAACATACTTATACCCATACTGCGAGCTTTGAGAGTTGTGTGTCGTGTCTTTCTCTCTCTCTCTAATCATACGGCTCAAATTATTCCCATTCCAGTTGCTGTACCGCAACAGGACCCCCATGTTCGTGCTGGGTCGTACAGTTTCACAGACGCTAATCTTCTCAACCTAAACAAACATTTAGAATTAATCAACTGGTCTCAAACCATAGATGACGTAGATTCTAATAAGAGCCATAATGTCTTTTAATCCACAATCTTAGAAATGCGATAGAAATTACATGCCTAAAACGAATTATTGTTAAGTTTGAAACGAACTATACTAGAAAAAAGAAACTGGTTAACTAATGAATTGAAACAAAAATCTCAACATAAACACAGCTGTACGAGAATGTATCATAATGTAATCATACTGTTATTAAGGAGGAATACTTTTGTTGATAAATTACATTAGCCGATAATTATTTTTTTTTTTGAATAACTGTTTAGTGTAAAGTTCTTACAGTCTTTAACTGAAGTCAGAACCAAAAATCACATTTAAATATATGAAAAACAAGTTTGCCACGTATTGGGTGCTTTAAACAAAATCAAGACGATTTTATATACAAAAACAAAATACTTGTGATACCTAAAAAAATGAAAGGCTTTCATTATTATTTTAAAAACTCTCTCCATGATATTTAGCCTTAGACGATTTTATTTTTTATAGTAACTTATTATCTTGCTTTTATATTTATTTAACTAATGTGTATTTTATACTGTTTACCTGTTATTTACAATTTATTTTATGCTTTATTTTATTTGCTTATATTAACATGTTCTACGCACTGTACAGTAGCACTGAACAAATAATTATCTATCAATCTAAATAACTTATGGAGTGTTGTATTTCACATTTGGGTGGTAAAGTTATTTCACTAGGATTAGACTATAAATAGATATTCATGGATTACAAATTTAACGTAATTCAATACCTAATATACACAATATGGTTATATCTATAGGAAACTAAATGTAAATAATAACCATTTATGGGGAAATTCTGTTTGGGTGCGTTCGCTGTTCTGTGCAAGTAAAGCGAAACCTGTTCTACAATATGCTAAACAACTGACGTAAACATGTTAAAGGGTATTATACGCATGTAAATACATATGCAGTCTCCTACAAAGCAAGTCACCGTAGACACAGAGGGTTGGTTTAAGTTACTGAAGTAGTTGGTGTCATGCTTTTAAGCTCTTCGACTACGATTTTTTTTTTATTTTTCGTTAAACTGGGTTTTCTTGGTAGCACAAACGTATTCCAACGTTTGAATTGCTAAATTCTCACACTTCGAATATTCAGAAGAAAGAAATTCAATCAATTTAAGACCTCTTCTACACCTGGAGCAAGTATTAATACGAATAACCAGGAAAGAGTGTTAACGAAATGAATGTCTTACTACATATCGTCATGGTTTATTTAAATAAGAGTACACAGAGATTCAAAATGATTGTCAATTCCGCTCCTATAGATAGTAACAGGGTGTAGGTATATGCCGCGTGTTTGTAATGAAGGTTTGAACTAAGTCAGTGTTGGAATATAAGAAAGTAAACGGATCTGTCATAAATAAGGAAAACGTAACCTATATTTGAACTCGCATTATATAAACGACTATGGATTCATAGATAATATAAATGGCTTTCTTCTGTACAAAACTTCAGTAATTTAAACGATCTTAGTGAAGACAGGCACAAATACAGCGCTGGCGCGGTAGGAAGATAAACTAAATGAAAACGCGCGTAATTTGAACCGCTGATCTACAGTTGATATTATCAATACTACAGTTAAATACTGTAACAACTAAAAAATTACAGATTTCGAATTGCGTATAAGTTAAATACATATTATTTAAAATCAATAAGTGTATGCAATTCATCTGTAATTTTTTAGAGTTGTTACAGTATTTAATTGCAGTATTGATACATAATATAAATATATATAACTTATGTCGACATTTTAGCTATTAATGAGTTAATTGCTTAGTGGTATGAATTCCGAGATTATTAAGAACAATTTTAAATTTAATAGTAATAATAATAGTAATAATAGAACTTTATTTTCAACACTACATGATATGAAAACTAGTCAACAAAAGAAAAAATAGCAAGCATTGTAAAAGACAATAGAAAAAGAAAAATATACATAAAATACAACTGTCGAAACACAGTCTTACATTAATTATTACACAGCATTTAAAATTACACCTGTAACTAATAATTAAAGAATCGAACAAAAAAATAATTTAATATGGGATCTTAATACTTCTTGCTAGTTATGACAACAAATATAACTATATTAAAAAAAAAACAACTCTCATGTTAAAATTACCTGCAAGTAATTTATAATGATCCAATGTCATAAAAGAATTTTGAGTGGGCACTATTGTAAAACCTAAAAATTGTAAGTTATATTGCCTCTTTCCTCCTGATAGAAGTGCTCTTCACTCACCTGGCAGTTGGTAAACTACATTCCTTTAAGCCAGACCTGCTATAATATTTTGGGTCGATTTTACATGGAAATGATATGATATTTATCGTGAACTTCTTGAGGTGGTAATATCTTTAGTTTAGCATTGCCAATCCTCTTAATCCATTCATTATATACTTTGAAATTGCAATATATGTAAAAACATATATCCAACTGAGAAAGTAAAAAGAAAACTCACCAATCATCGGTATATGGAAATCGATGAAGTTTTTCTTCTTTGGATGTATTCCTACATCCAGAAACACAACACTGTAGAACCATTTTCTATAATCAATTTTTAATTCTGTAATTAATGCATCACTTTGGTAGCAAAAAGTATGTAAAAATGAAATGTAATTAATTTAACTTTACTAAATTATGATTTTACAATTCAGTACTAACTGGTGTTTAACTAAATTTATTTATTACTTTAAATTATAACATACAATTAGTATAATTATTAAGTGACAAAACTGCATCTCTCAGTTCTTCTATGGTATGCATGCGGTTTCTATAGATCCTATTTTTTAGATAGCCGAACATGAAGTAATCTAATGGGGTTAGATCAGGCGATCTTGGTGGCCATCTTTGTGCTCTAACGAACCTGTCAGCAAAAAAACTGTTGAAGATATTGGCAGGTTTGTCGAGCAGTATGTGCTGGAGCATTATCGTGCTGAAAATAACCTGCTTCAAGCTCATTTTCTTGTAACTCTGCAATAAACAATTCAACATCTGTTGGTAAGTTGGGCTGTTACAGTTTCTCGAAGAAAATTGACCCTATTATTCGTTGCCGGACATAGCTAACTAAACTCAACTTTTATGGGATGCAATTGCGTTTCTCGAAATTCGTGTGGATTTTCTGCAAGCCAGATGCGATAATTTTGTGAATTGTTTAGATGAAACCAGGCTTCATCGAGAAAAATGATTTGTTTAGCAAGTCATCGTCCCTTAAATTGTTATTAAACCAATGACAATATTCCAATCGCCTATCGTGATCTAATGGTAGTAATTCCTGTACCGTAGAAACTTTATAGGGATGAAAATGTAACTTTCTTTTGACAGCTCATTGCATTGAAGTGTATGATAAGCCTATAAAATTATAAAATGTAATAAACTATTTCACTTAATGTTAATATTGATTTTTTTTACCTGTTTGTTGGGCTAATTACCACAGATAAATTCCCTTATTTTCTTACAGTATTCAGAAATACTATTGTTGGTGATATTAGATGTAAATACAAACGATTTGAAAGAAAATTATAAGATAAATAATCGAAAGATACTACAACACGCACGCCAATGTGGCTAAATGTCAAGAAAATTCATTTAATGTATGAAATTTGTATGCAGCTAACTTCGCTCATTAAATTGGTAATAAGTATAGATATATTTTTCCGGAAAACAGTTTTTTTCTTACGACAATCATTTTGAATCACATCATTTTGAATGGTATATTGTACACATTTATAACATACTTTTGCCTATTTCAGTTTTCGCTGTGTTAATTATGCAAAAATTGACAAAATTGTTTGAGTATCAACCAGATTTAGAAATATTACAGCTGTTGATCTGCGAAAAACGAAAAGAAAAATTAAATATGTAATTCTATATTTGGAATAATCGTGATTTTAAATTTCTTTAAAGTATCTTTACAAACATGTGCATACAGCCTCGGAATTGAATTCTACGCAACTTTTTGGATATCATGTCATCTAACCTCACTTTTTCGAGATTCACATCGTATTTTTTAAATTTACCGCCATACTAGTGGTCACGTGACGTGTGTCAAAATAGATTTTGGGGTTCCTATGCACATACACAACCTAGAGTAGTCACAATTTAAGAAATACATATTACGTCATATCCGTTTTGGGAGCTGAAGTCGTCGGATGAGTCCATTATGCCAGCTATAGGGGTCTGAAGAGATTTACTGAACGGCCTTGCGCCTTAGTATATGTTTGTTTGTCGTTACTTGTTAATGTTTTAAAGTGTCATTTACAATTTTAAAATGTAACTTAAAGAAATTTTGACAACGCCGTAAAGGTTAATAACTATGAAAACACCTAAAAGTAAGTTTGAAAGAAATTAAGTCTTGTAATTACTAGTTTTTTAATTATTATAAGTTTAAAAATAGTAACTTGGAAAATTTTAAATTGTAATACTTGATAATTTGTGAATTTGTAGGATTAAAATAAAATAATGAAAAAGGAATAAAACAAAATTCCGAAACGTAAAAACAGTATATAATTAGCAAGAAAAAACCGGAATACCCAAAAAAAAAGGAAAAATAAAAAGAATAATCAAAATACTATTAAATAATATTGAAGAAGTATTGTCAAGGAAGCCGAGGATGTAGTAGTAAAGTATATATATATATAGTATTTACGGATGAGTCATACATTCATAGTTCCCATACACAGCCGAAGGAATGGTCAGATGGTACACTGTTAGGACTGAAGAAACCTATTTCGAAGGGCAGCCGCTTAATCATGGTGCATGCTGGTGGTAAAATGGGCTTCATAGATAACGGATTACTTATGTTTCGATCAGGTATTTAGTAATGTATTGTATGTAGAAGTTATTATATTAATGGATGAAAACTTCGTTATTCATCTAATATTATGGTACTCCTTGAATGTATTATAGTTTATTATGTAATCATTAATATTTTTGTTCTCAAATGCTCTGAAAAGCAAGAATTATGATATTTCTAAGATGAAAGCACCATTAAATTCTTTGTTTTTTTTTTTTCTTAAAGGTACAAAATCAGGTGACTATCACGATGATATGAATGCGACAAATAACATGGGTGACAAAACAATTGGTGCCTAATCTTCCACCTAGAAGTGTTTTGATAGTGGACAATGCGTCTTATCATAATGTAAAACTTCATTATGACCCAACTTCTGGAACAAAAAAGGCTGAAATGATCGAGTGGTTGACGGCAAGGAATATATTCTTTGATTCTAGCTTTACAAAACCAGAGCTTTATGAACTAATAAAGAAAAATAAAAATGAAACGCCACAATTTAATTAGATAAGTTACTAGCATCTCATGGCATAGTGTTCTAAGGCTGCCACGTACATCCGAATTAAACCTTATTGAGAAATATGGCTATTGTAAAAACTGGTAGCTGCAAGAAATGTTACTTTTAGTTAGCCGATGTGGAGGCATTAGCTAGAAACAAATTTGCTTCTATAACTCGTGAAGAATGGGAATCTGTTTGTAACCACGTTGATAAAGTTGTAGAAGACTATTTGGAAACGGAGCACCTGTTGGATATGATAACAGATGAGGTGGTATTTGTTGTGAACACTGGCGAATCAGAAACTGATGAAGATTTTATGATGATGACGAGTATGACGATGATGCTGAGAATACAGTGTCGTGATCTTCTAACTCTTAAAGGCACCCTTAGTTTTATTTTTTACTGTAAAATATAGTTTATTGTTCTTAATCCAGTGCTATAGTATTTTAGAAAGGACTTGTGTATTTGATTATAATATTTCACCATATAGTATCGTTCATTGTACTTTGTATTTCATATTTATTCCTGAATAAATGACGATGGTTATTTTGGTGCTTTATTTTTTTTGAACATAAACAAATAAATACTAATTTATTTAAAATTAAATAATTTTAAGCACAAAATTAAATGTTTTATTTTTACCTTCTTAGTGCATGTTCCATGTATCTAAAAACATTCTTTGTTCATTGAAAATTACGATGTATTATAATTATTATGTAATTTCTATTAACCCAAATATTTTTACGAACGGTTTCCAAAATATTGACGTACCCAATAACTAATTTAATAATAATATTAATTATTCAACATTATTATTACATATTAATTTGATTTGCTATTTTTCTGTAGTAACTTCTGTTACTGGCGTGCATTTTCTCTCAAGCACCTCTGTCAATTTAAATCACCTCCGCCACTGATAGCTTCAGTTCGCGTATTCTACGTTGACATTATGATGACGTAATATGTATTTCTTATATTGAGACTACTCTACCCAAAAAAAATGTAGCATATTTTAATAATAAAAAAATTTCCCATATTTTGCAATATTTATGCCAGTCACTGTATATAGATTATAAATTCAATTAATAACAAACTTTTGTCACTTGGCCACTTGTTAACTTTCTTACGTTGCTGGCGAAAAGCGAAAAAATTAATTAGGCCCTAATATTTATGCGGGATTGGTTTGTTTAAGGACGTTCAAATACATAATTAATTTTTTTCACTTCCTTCATCAATCTCCGCTCCAGGATTTCTCTGGAGCTTGTCGCGCCTACGGCGCGAAGTTCTTAATTTTTAATAAATCTTCGAATTACGATCCGATCGCTTCTTGTATTATGTATTTCATTCTGAAGGGAAAAAAAATGCTCCGCTTCGATACGTGGCCGCCTGTAAAATTGCGATAAAACGTTTAATTTTTATACGGAAGCATCGTCCTTCGAACGGTTTTAATAGTCGCCTGGGTAAGAAGTAAATTAAATATGCCATTTTTTTCGAATATTCCTTTCAAGCGTTACGGAGGAAAACCGAAAAAGAAAAATACGAATACATACCGTATTTTTTATTGGTAAATTGGTATATGGAAAGCAAAGGTGGCGCAGGGAGCAGGGCGTGGCAAGAAGAGAAAGAAGAAACATCATCGACTATACAGGAAATTAACGCAATAGTACACAACTTCAAAATAAATAAAGGTCCAGGAAGTGATGGAATAACGCCGGAATTAATAAGATATAGGGGAAGGAATTAAGTGAGTGCATACACACGTTGATATAAGCAGTATGGAGAAAACAACAGATGCCTAAAGAATGAACGTTGGCATTAATATGTTTGTTGTATACACTGAGAGAAATGAAATGGTTATTTCAACATTTTTCGTAGTGTCACGAATTTGAGCATTGATTTAACCATGTTGCATTTAAGTGAATCATATGCACCTATTTGAAACAAACATATTTATATTGTTGCACACTTTAGAGTTAATTTAACAAGATTATAGTGTTCAGGTGTTACCAATATTTTATCTTGTTGGTTTAATCCCGCAAATTGTCGATTTGACATTTGAAAAGGTGTTCTATAAATATTTACTATCGGTGTTACTCAATGATATGTAATATTTAATACTATTACATATAAGTGATCGCACATGCGTATAGTCAGTCAGTATCCAACCTCCGTAGCAATAAGACCTATGTTTGTAAGTTTCTGTAACATTAATATCGAATAATAAAGATAATCAAAACCCATCGCGCAGTATATACATATAACATAGCGCAGTCAGAATAAAAAACAAACAAAATACAAAAAAAATCAGTGAAAGAAAGAAAAAGTGCAACAAATTATAAAAAAAAGGTGTCAGAAAGGAACAAAACAAAATGGAGAATGTATCTCAACTCGAGAAGATGAAAATGGAGGGCGACCTAGCAAAAAATTGGAGGCAATTCAAAGAAGATTGGGAATTATATTCTACCGCGAGTGGTTACAGTGGGAAAACGGCCAAAGCACAAGCAGCGATGCGGTTACATTGTATAGGAAAGGAAGTTCGAGAAATTTTAAATAATATTGAAATTACGCTGGAAAACACATCGATCGACAGCCGGATGCAGGAGCAAGACAGAAGACACGTTTCACCCAAGGATGGAAGATCATTGGAAAGAGGTGTCCGGCAACTTCAAATAAGATCGTTTGTAACGGATTCGAACAATTCTAGAACAGGTCGGTGTACACGTTGTAATTTTACGCATGCGCAAAACAGTTGTCCAGCTTATGGTAAAATATGTGATAAATGTAATCGTAAAAATCATTTTGCCTCTAATTGTTTAAGTAAATCGATTAATATGATAAAAACCAATTCCGTTGAAAATAATGATTATTTGGTGGGCAGTATTACGAAATCGATAAATGCTGATAACGAATTTTGGTTAAATGTTGTTATTAATGATTTATTATGAAACGTTAAATTGTACTTTCCTTTCAAATGTATGAATAAAACCATTATAATGTTTTAGTTATATTATTACGCTATATAAGTTTAGTATATAATGCCGTAAATGTTTTTCTTCTATTACCTACCATAATCTTCCTAATTAGGCAATATATAGTTATGCGTTGCTATCAATGGACTAATTGCTGAATGTGCGGGCGAATTTTTAATTTCATCGATAGATCCATCGATTACAGTATATCTCTGTTTAATACATTAATAATACAGTAATCGATGGATCCATCGATGAAATTAAAAACTCGCCCGATCAGTAACGTGATTTTAAGCAAAATCGAAAATGGTTCCACTAACAAGAAAATCCACCTAAAAGTGTTGAATTACATGCAAATAGTCATTCAATGAATACTACAGGTAGGTTAAATGAAACAATATAAGTTTTGAATCAATATTTTATAGTGCTAAACCAATATTATAAAATTATAGAGATAATTATTACTTCGTGTGTCTACAACAAGTAACTGTGTTGGGATAATGTTATTGTATTATTCAATTAGCAGGTAGAAATTGTTAATGGAAATTAAGTACATGTTCAAAGAATCACGCGCAGTCCGTTTCTTATAACATTTATTATTATTCAGTTAACTAACGCAATTTAACATTTTTTTACGTATTGCATTAACACTAAAATATCATTGCTCATATTGAAAAAGGAAAAAAGTGTTCAATACACCATTTTATTACTTAATACAACATTTTTTTCTCTCGGTGTAAAAATGAGGTAATAATAATAATTTATTGACGCTTTCCAAAGATTGCACATGTCAAAAAAAAATACATAAAAGCTATACAAAATCACTTACTTCTACTAAATCGCATAGAAATTGATTGTAATTATAATAGGACTTTTTGACTAAATAATTCTTAAAATTTCCAAATTTTTGATGTTGTCAGGTAATTTGTTCGAAAATTTGGATGCCAAAAAGTTGATTCCTGTATGGGTTCTAGAGAGGCTGCATAAATTTTCAGCACAAATATCTGTTATTTCTGGTGTCGTAATCGTGAACCTCAAAAAAGGTGAAGTACCTTTGTAACACACTGGTCTTGCTAGATGTTTCGATATTTTTCACCATTTAAGTTTCCATCGATAAAATATGAACCAATAAGCTTATTTCCAATTATTCCACACCAAACATTCACGTTCCCAGGATATTGATGTTCAACTTGGCGCAACCAATGGGGATTTTCGATACTCCAGTAATGCATGTTGTGCCTGTAACTTCCAGTGTTACTTGAAGACCTTCCCTTGGACGTACGACAAACAATGCGGTTCCAACATGACGGTTGTCCAACACATTATTCAAGAATAGCACGAGAAGTATTAGATCGAGCTTACAATCGTAAGAGGTGGTACAGCGCAATCTGTTACGAATCGAAAAAAAGTTTCAAACAAAAACTACATACTTAATGGCGTAGAATCCGAATCTGTTATACAAAATGGGGGTTCCTATTTAAGATTTCAAGTTGTCCCCCCTCCCACTCTGGGGGGTGAGGTGGGTGATCGAGTTCGGCACCATTCAGTGAGCCCCCTACATTATAACAAATCTTATTAAGATTTTTTCTTGATTTGATGCAGTGTTTTAGAGATATATATTTTGCAGAATGGAATCTTCTCTGGAGATCTGATTGCCTGTTATTTGCGCTGAAAGTTTTGAAATAAAAAAGTGTATTTGTTGTATACATAATTTTAGCGAAAGTTTTGTGTTTACTAGAACTCACCACAAATCCACTGTCAATAAGTGAATTGATAATGAAAGGAAATACAGTCAATTTCAGTAATAAGAACGTAAGGTTGTTGTATTTACAGTAGAGATGACGATTTTGTTGCATAAAAAAAAAATGTATATAGGTTAAATGGTGAAACAGTAGACTGTTTACATGTTTCTTCGTTTCCATTTGTGAATATTTGCCGAAAGTAAACAAACTTGTTTCTCTTTTAAGCATGAGAGCTAATAATTTGCTTGACTTAATCCATGTCGATCTATATGGTCCAATGGAGAGGAAATTTAATTGGTGGAGACAAATATACTTCGACTTTTATTGATGGATCATTCTCGGAAATAATTTGTTTATTTTCTAAATTTTAAGGCAAGCGTGATGGACGTGTTCGAACATTTTAAAGAAATGGTTGAGACGCAAACAGAACGGAAAATAAAGGCACAGATAATGGTACGGATTAGTGTGATGGAGATTTTGACAAATTTAAATATATTGTTCAGTTAATTAACATTATAATTAATCAAACACGAAATACGTCGCTAAGGCAACCATATTATTTTGCTACTTCTAAATTTTATTAATTTAGCCAATCCAATAAGTTCGCTTGAACGATGAGAAGTGATCAAAACATGATTTAATTTAACACTTGCTTTCTGGGTGTAATTTTACGTTTATAGATAATTAAAACAATATTTCGCAGCAGTATTTTTACTTATTGTTATTGTATAAATTACGTGGTTTCTTTATTATTCTTTTTCTCTTTCAAGCGTTTCGATAAATTGCGTAAATCGTAAACCATTGGGTGATTTAGTCTTTTTGGCATCGATCAATATATCTATACAGGGTGTATCAAATAAAAAAGTAAATTTTGCTTGGGTGTTAACTACACGACATATAAAGCACAAACCCACCGAAACCGGATTTCACATTAAAGAATAAAAAAAAGTAAAATTTAGAGCCAAAAATTCTTTAGTCCGGGCCTGATGCAAGGAAACGTCATTTTAAGCAACCGCTAAACGTGGTATTATGTATAAATACATTGCACTCATTTAGTATTATTCTTAATGGTATGCCGTAAGTTCATTTAACGTCATTCTGAATACATAAATGCCCTTGTAAAAATAGCAAAACTGAGGCATTTTAAATTTTTTCTTTTTATAAAATGAACATTCCTTTTTTGTTAAGAGCATTCTACGTAAGTCTACAAAGTATTATTTTTAATATCCTGATAAGAGGTTCGAGTTTCACCGGATATACGAAAAAACGTAAATATTTTTCTTTTGCTTTGTCGAATCGAGAGTTAGTTGTTAATAAACGGTACCACATGAATCTGAGTTATTTCTTTTGGATTTATTTAATCATATATAACGCAAAATGAATTGAATCGAATTACACAGAAATAAATGTAGATACAGAAAATTTGCAAACACGCTTTTTTACTATCTATCTATACATTCCCGCGCTTTTGCCGATGCATCAAGCTTCGATTTTCTTTATATGAAATCATGATGGTCCTGAAAAGGATCATTTTTTTCGAGACGGGAAGAATTTAAATAAAATGTTCGAAGTGGTTTGCACTAACTAACAGCGGTAATGGCTGAATGATAGTGGTATGTGGGGGTATACTCGGGACAGCATTTAGGTTGGGCACAGGTACGGCTCTAGCCCACGGCATTTACAAAATATTTTTTTTCTAGTTAATGCTTACAGATAGACCCCCTGTGCATTAACACTTTTTGGTTGTATATGATTACAGCTGCTACATATTATTATATTTACCTCTATATCTGATACACTCTGTATAGGTAAAGAATACAAATTTACTTGTTTAATAATCAAGCAAGAATTAGGTTTCATTAATTCTGTGTATTTAAGGCTTTGTTACGTTTCGGGAACTTATAATTTTGTCCCTTCTTCTTCCCAATTGAAGGTAATTAAAAACAAAATGGTGGCCTCATAATAGTAACTGACGATTTTAAATTTGAATCTTAAATTAACTAACTTGGTCTTCTATATAAAATTATTTAAATAACACTGGTTACACGCATTAAAAACGAAGTAAAAATATACATAATAATACAGATTAAAAGCCAACGGAGGCTAAACAGCACGAGGATGGAGAGAGACAGTTTAGCCTCCGTTGGCTCAAACTGCAAAAATATACTGCACACACACTGTTGAAAATATTACGGCGTTGGCGTTAATTTTGCGCTAGTCAAATATTTTAGTGTTGATTTTTCCAAACTTTGCCAGACGAGTTGACTACGCGTATTTAATAGAACAGAAATGACTAGAATTTCGTGCGAATTCTTTGTTCAGATATGAGGATTGACTATTTTTCTAGACATTCAGAAGCGTCAACCAATCAGAATTTTTCCCTCGGATAGAAATATAGAAACCCCACCTATTCTAATACAGTATTGCATTATACGCACCACCTGCATTGCACGTGTATCTGTTTTCGTGTTTGATTCTCCGTATTAACATATCCAACAAACCACCAAATGTGACTGACTTGCGAAGTGTAACCTCGTGTTATTAAACGTTAATTCCAGTGAGCATAAAAATTTCAACATCTTAAGATGTATTGGGAACATCTATTTACGCAATTAGTTTAGACTTGAATCAAATAGCATAAATATTCACTTAATGTTATAATGGTTCTCAAAAATCATTTTAAAATTGATACGTTTAGTTGAAACCAAAACTTGTGAATGAGTGGTTTTGCATATTTATAATTGAGAAAACGTCTTAAAGAGAGAATATTATAGCACTAAGAAATAGGAGGTGCATATTAAAAAGACGTTGTGTTTAGAAAATGGTATTAAAACACCCAATAGATCGCATTCATTTAGTTAAACAGCTAGTAAATTTGTCTAGTCTAGATCAAATAAAATGTGACTAGAAGTATTTTATAATTCCACGTGTCAGTTGGACAAAATAACCCCTTAGCAATAGACAATACTTGACTATCTTTGCTCGTCAAATTGAAACTTCTATAGTTCTCGACAAAATAACACGAAAAGAGTGTGGACCTCTCCTGACTATTAAATTAGTCAAAAAAGTGTTAAAATTTTCAACAGTGCATATAAATCCTTTTTTTTATTTTTTTTTTTAATCCCTCATTCAGTGTGTTCAAGTAACGTTAATTAATATGTACAGAAATTTTGAAACACATCTGTTTTGGCATCTTTGAGAAAATGTTTCTCTTCTCTTGGCGATTATCCCAATGATTTTCCATTGAATTCAAATTATGTAGTGACCCCCTTTAAAAATCGTGCGTAACTTTAGCGGAATCCCAAAGTTAATTTCCCGGACTAAGGAATGATGGTGGTAATTTGGGTAGTATAAAAAATTTAGCAAGCGCCTGCTTGATGGCAAATTTGAACCACACCGAGCCTCGATTCCTTCGATACGGTTTGGACTAGATGGAAGCATACTCAGTCGTAGCTCTCTCCGAACGCTGAAACCGCAGAGTTTTATACGCTACCTTTCACATAAAGAATCAGGACAATTTGTTAACGCTTCCCTAAAGCGCGAGTTACATGAACCACAACACAAACGAAAAGCCGCAATACAATTCAGACAAAGGTTCAAGTTAAGTTACGGCTTATTACGCAGCGAACCTTTTACAGTCTCGTTGTATCGAGTGAGCGGGCGGTCGAATGGTCTTGACATAAAAGGCAAACGAATATTAAACAAATAATAATTGTGGAAATTCCATTTCAAAGTGCGCTCCTTTAATTTCTATAACACGTATGTTTATAACATATCCATTTCGTTATCTCATTTCCCCTTTTTTCCTTTGACGCGATGTATACAAACGCGAATGCTCATTCGGTTATATCTACCTAAATGGTTGATTCGGGCCGACTAATTTCGACAATTTAAAATTACATGTCTCTGGATTTGTAATGTGTGTGGAAAAAGCCTAGATTGTAACTTCGGGGCAAATAGTCGTTTATAGATGTCGGTAGTTCAAACGCTAAAACGCTAAAAAAGTAAGAAGAAAAAAACAACAGAACAATGGAGCCAACTTTTCGATTACAGTTACTGTCGGAAACTTTATATGAATTACCGCGGTGTGCTATAGCAAGAAAGGTAAGTTAGCGGGAAATATCGGTTTTGCAATACAAACACTTACAAATCAATGGAAATTGCAGTTAAGGAATTTTATTTATGGAACCGGCATTGCGTAAGTTTCTTCGAGCCTACGACAGAATCTGCTTTTGACAGATAATAAATACACTGTTGAAAATTTTAACACTTTTTTGACTAATTTAATAGTCAGGAGAGGTCCACACTCTTTTCGTGTTATTTTGTCGAGAACTATAGAAGTTTAAATTTGACGAGCAAAGATAGTCAAGTATTGTCTATTGCTAAGGGGTTATTTTGTCTAACTGACACGTGGAATTATAAAATACTTCTAGTCACATTTTATTTGATCTAGACTAGACAAATTTACTAGCTGTTTAACTAAATGAATGCGATCTATTGGGTGTTTTAACACCATTTTCTAAACACAACGTCTTTTTAATATGCAACTCCTATTTCTTAGTGCTATAATATTCTCTCTTTAAGACGTTTTCTCAATTACAAATATACAGAACCACTCACTCAAAAGTTTTGGTTTCAACTAAACGTACAATTTTAAAATGATTTTTTGAGAACCGTTATAAAATTAAATGAATGTTTATGCTATTTGATTCAAGTCTAAACTAATTGCGTAAATAGATGTTCCCAATACATCTTTAAGATGTTGAATTTTTTTATGCCCACTGGTATTAACGTTTAATAGCACGAGGTTACACTTTGCAAGTCAGTCACATTTGGTGGTTTGTTTGGATATGTTAATACGGAGAATCAAACACGAAACAGATACACGTGCAATGCAGGTGGTGCGTATAATGCAATACTGTATTAGAATAGGTGGGGTTTCTATATTTCTATCCGAGGGAAAAATTCTGATTGGTTCACGCTTCTAAATGTCAAGAAAAATAGTCAATCCTCATATCTGAACAAAAAATTCACATCAAATTCTAGTAATTTCTGTTCTACTAAACACATGTAGTCAATTCGTCTGGCAAAGTTTGTAAAAATCAACACTAAAATATTTGACTAGCGCAAAATTAACGCCAACACCGTAATATTTTCAACAGTGTAGGTATCAGGGCTACGAATCGAAAACGGTTTTGTTTGTGGCGATTAATCGTCCTTAAAATAAAAACCGCAACCGATTTTGTAAAATCGGTTTTGATATCGCTTACTTATAAATACCGATATTCTGATTAAAATTGCGAATGGCTGAAAGTATCGCTGGAGAATTATATCGCATTACATCACTGAACATCGTGCAAATTAAAAATACACGCTTGTAAACAACGTAAAGTTCTCATCTTTTAAATAATGCGATATTTTTTTTTTAGCCCTCTCTACAATTTGTCGTGGGAATACGACTGGCTACAACTTATCTAAATTTCTACGACACGATTGTAGTTAACGGATTGTATTTCTATTAAGGGTGTTTGGAACACAATCAAAATAATGTTTATTGTAGCATTAGACACATTTAAATGCATTATCAATACACGATATATCTTTCTACAGCTACTTGCATGCGAACTGCACTAAAAATATTCTTGTAAAAATGACTGAAAAAACTGAATTCTAGCGTTGACACAATAGTGTATAAATTTTAGTTACATACTATGTGATTCAAAATGATTGTCGTAAAAAAAAACTGTTTCCGGAAAAATTGTATCATACTTATTAACAAATTTAATGAGCGAAGTTAGCTACATACAAATTTCATACATTGAAATGAATTTTTTGACATTTAGCACATTGGCGTGCGTGTTGTAGTATCTTTCGATTATTTATCTTATAATTTTTTTCAAATCGTTTATATTTACATCTATATCACAACATAGTATTTCTAATACTGTAAGAAAATAGGGAATTTATCTGTGGGTATTAGCTAAACAACAGGTAAAAATCAATATTAACATTAGTGAAATAAGTTTACTTAATTTTTATAATTTATAGGCTTAATAACACTTCAAGTAACAATGAGTGTCAAAAGAAAGTTACTTTTCATCCCTATAAACTTTCTACGGTACAGGAATTATTACCATTAGATACGATAGGCGATTGGAATATTGCATTGGTTTAATAACAATTTAAGGACGATAGACTTGCTAACAAATCATTTTTCTCGGATGAACAATGGTTTTATCTAACAGAATGATCAATTTATAAAATATTGTATCTGATCTTGCAGAAATCCATACGACTTTCGAGAAAGCAATTGCATCCCCGTAAAAGTTGGAGTTTGGTTAGTTATGTCAGGCAACGAATAATAGGGCCAATTTTTCTTGAGGAATGTAACAGCCAAACGTTACCAACAGATGTTGGAATTGTTTATTGCAGAGTTACAAGAAAATGAGCTTGAAGCAGGTTTATTTTCAGCACGATAATGCTCCAGCACATACTGCTCGACAAACTGCCAATATCTTCAACAGTTTTCTGCTGACAGGTTCGTTAGAGCATAAGATGGCACCAAGATCGCCTTATTAACCCCCATTAGATTATTCATGTTCGGCTATCTAAAAAAAGGATCTATAAACCGCATGCATACCATAGAAGACTGAGAGATGCAGTTTTGTCACTTAATAATTATAACTAATTGTATGTTTAATTTAAAGTAATCAAATAAATTTGTTAACAAGTTAGTATGAATTGTAAATCATAATTTAGTAAAGTTAATTATATTTCATTTTTACAAGCAGAAACATAATCCTAGTCGTTTATATAATGCGAGTTCAAATATAGGTTACGTTTTCCCTTATTATGACAGATCCGTTTACTTTTCTTGTATTCCAACACTGGACTTAGTTCAAAGCATAATACTACACCTGTTAACTATCTATAGGAAGCGCGAATTGACAATCTATTTTTGAATCTCATAGTATATTTATGAAAAATCACCTTATTAGGAAGTAAAATTTAATATAATTTCTTTTTTACTATTTGCTACACTATGAGAAAAAATACAACAATAATGATTGCTACAAGTGTGGTATAAAATTACCATACGCTTTCAAGGTAAAATCAAACATTATTGTTTCAGATAACACTACAATTTTGTAGTAAGGAGTAGTACTAGGTGTTGTATCAATAATAACATAACATTTATAAATGCAAAATTTTATTCATATATGAATAAATGATATAATATTAAAATATAACAGTGTGATAAACACATGACATGTAAATATATTTTTAAATACATTATGCGAAAAGAAAAACAAAAAACTTCAACAACACACCATTTAGCAATCAGCAAATCATATGACATAACTCTGATTTGGTGACCTAAACTGTGTTTACTTATAGAGTTCAGATGATATCTGTACAATTGAAAAGTATTCCTGGAACTTGGCCTCGATTATTTTTTTCCTCCTTAATGTCATCTGAAGTTAAATTCTTGAAGCATTCTTCAGCATTTACTTCGTTAACTAAAACAAAAACGAGTTAAAATTAGATAACACGAATGTGTTGTCTATCATAAGCAATTGGAAAGAAAATGTATACTCTTAGTTATTCTTGTAAACAGTATTAAAAACATGTAACCATCACTAGTAAGGTACACACATAAGCAAGATACAGCCACTAGTAGAAATATTTACTTATTGTTAGATTAATTAAATTGGTATCGTTTTCAAATTAAGACAAATATGTTACAATAGTATTAAAAACCACACACAATCCGTTTGATGTTTTGGTGTAAGAAAACTAAGATGCTTAACTTTAACCGGAATATCGAGCATTTTGACTGTTACCGCATAGTTAATATCTATGGATGTTTAGATTAGATGATGAAGTTAATTCGTTTCGTAAATTGAGAAAAATGATGAAGTCTTGAAGTTGAGTTAAATATTTGATTTCTTAAATTTAGAAAACCTAATGATTCATATCACATTCTATATTCTAAACTGAAACATTCTAATAGTTTGTATTAAATAAACATCTTTATTCATTGTGTGGCAGACAATGCTATTTATTTTTGCAAGGTTATCTTACATACTAAAGTGATACTATTTAATTAGTGAAATAACAATTGGTTTCATAATTTGTCGAAAGTAACATATGAATCTCACAACAATAAATAGTTAGATAATTCAATGAGGAAAAAATTAAATTCTATTATCGGCTACGAAAAAAAAAAAATTCACCATAAACATTGTAATTTCGAAATGATACAATCATTTCGGATTTATCGTGTATATGGCTTCCATGTCTCCGGCGATTGATTCCTCGCCATCTTGCTGACTAATATAGATATTTTATAACCCGACAATTAAACGGGTCCACAGCGTCATGATGTTAGCATTTCACACCGAACCGCACGGAGAGCATTGATTAGGATGGCGTTCGTGATTTGATAAACCCCGCCGAATTACACGTGTAAAAACGGCTGAAACGGAACCGCCCTTGTCAACGGAGTGAAAAGCTATACATTAATTTCAATTCGATCAGCAATTAGGAAATTATTAATGGGCCAAATGATATCGTTGACATCATAACATTGGCCGCCCGATTTGCGCTTCGTTCTGGTAGGTTGAAATACGATTTAATTTGGAAGATTGATAATATTTCGTTGGATAATTAAATAGGACCTTAATCTGTTTATATCCACTCCCTTTGCCTTTTATGTCTCCTAAAGGCGTCAAAGTACATATGATTTAAATATAAAATTAAATTGATTACAAACGAAAAATATACAGGACAAAAACAGCATGAATTAATGAAAATTCACGCTGATGAATTGTAATGCATTCACTTTATTTATGGAAAGCGAAATAATTACAATTCATCCTATTTTAAAGACCATATGAATTCCATAACAATTCAAATGTTCCTACTCTAAAAAAAGAATTTCCCTGTGCTTATCAATAATATTAACAAAAATTTAATATAGTAGACTCGCAATTATGTGAATACTGTTTTATGTGAAAAGGTAAAAAATGACGAATATTCGAAAATGCAATCAGTTCAACATACCTAATCCCAGTCTACTGTAAATCGCGTCAGTTATCAAGTTTATATGGTCAGGGCGAAGTATTTAATATTTTATGCAACTTATTTTCAATACGCAGTGGGTAGAACAAACCAGGGTTCTTGTAACATACTTTGCCCCTATCTATGGTACAGTCAAAAACATCTAAACGCTGAAAAGCAACTTAATTTGTTCTCTTTTTAAGAATTGGAGGATCCAATCATTGAAGGAATGCGAATTTTTAGCCGTAGGCATCCTCAAATATTTCATAGCGGGATCGTATTAGGCACAACAGGAATTTAATTCCATTTTAAACAAAAATAAATCCTACCATTATCATGTTCTGGTAGGTTGAAATACGATTTAATTTGGAGGATTGATAATATTTCGTTGGGATTAATTAAATATAGGACCTTAAATCTGTTTATATCCATCTCCTTTGCCTTTTATGTCCCCTAAAGGCGTAGAAGTACATATTATTTTAATATAAAACTTAAATTGATTACAAACGAAAAATATACAGGACAAAAACAGCATGAGTTAATGAAAATTGACGCTGATGGATTGTAATGCATTCACTTTATTTATGGAAAGCGAAATAATTACAATATTTTAAAGACTATATGAATTCCATAACAATTCAAATGTTCCTACTCTAAAAAAAGAATTTCCCTGTGATTATCAATAATATTAACAAAAATTTAATATTAGTAGACTCGCAATTATGTGAATACTGTTTTACTGTGAAAAGCTGAAATATGCGAATATTCGAAAATGCAATCAGTTCACATACCTAATCGCCAGTCTACTGTAAATCGGTCAGTTATCAGTTTATATTGTCAGGGCGAAGTATTTTATATTTTATGCAACATTATTTTCAATACGCAGTGGCGTAGAACAAACCAGGGTTTCTTGTACATACTTTCCCCTATCTATGTACAGTCAAAAACATCTAAACGCTGAAAAGAAACTTAATTTGTTCTCTTTTTAAAGATTGGAGGACTCCAATCATTGAAGAATGCGAATTTTTAGCCGTAGGCATCCTCAAATATTTCTATGCGGGATCGTATTAGGCACAACAGGAATTTAATCGCATTTTAAACAAAAATAAATCCTACCATTATCATGTTCTGGTAGGTTGAAATACGATTTAATTTGGAGGATTGATAATATTTCGTTGGGATTAATTAAATATAGGACCTTAAATCTGTTTATATCCATCTCCTTTGCCTTTTATGTCCCCTAAAGGCGTAGAAGTACATATTATTTTAATATAAAACTTAAATTGATTACAAACGAAAAATATACAGGACCACAAAAACAGCATGAGTTAATGAAAATTGACGCTGATGGATTGTAATGCATTCACTTTATTTATGGAAAGCGAAATAATTACAATATTTTAAAGACTATATGAATTCCATAACAATTCAAATGTTCCTACTCTAACAAAAGAATTTCCCTGTGATTATCAATAATATTAACAAAAATTTAATATAGTAGACTCGCAATTATGTGAATACTTTTGTTTTATGTGAAGAGCTGAAATATGCGAATATTCGAAAATGCAATCAGTTCACATACCTAATCGCCAGTCTACTGTAAATCGGTCAGTTATCAGTTCTTATTGTCAGGGCGAAGTATTTTATAATTTTATGCGATATTATTTTCAATACGCCAGTGGCGTATAGAACAAACCCGGGGTTCTGTTGCACTACTTTCCCCTATCTATGTACAGTCAAAAACATCCAAACGCTGAAAAGAAACTTAATTTGTTCTCTTTTTAAAGATTGGAGGACTCCAATCATTGAAGAATGCGAATTTTTAGTAGTAGGCATCCTCAAATATTTCTATGCGGGATCGTATTAGGCACAACAGGAATTTAATCGCATTTTAAACAAAAATAAATCCTACCATTATCATGTTCTGGTAGGTTGAAATACGATTTAATTTGGAGGATTGATAATATTTCGTTGGGATTCATTAAATATAGGACCTTAAATCTGTTTATATTCACCTCCTTTGCCTTTTATGTCCCCTAAAGGCGTAGAAGTACATATTATTTTAATATGAAACTTAAATTGATTACAAACGAAAAATATACAGGACAAAAACAGCATGAGTTAATGAAAATTCACGCTGATGGATTGTAATGCATTCACTTTATTTATAAAAAGCGAAATAATTACAATTCATCCTATTTTAAGAACTATAGGAATTCCATAACAATTCAAATGTTCCTACTCTAAAAAAAGAATTTCCCTGTGATTATCAATAATATTAACAAAAATTTAATATTAGTAGACTCGCAATTATGTGAATACTGTTTTCTGTGAAAAGCTGAAATATGCGAATATTCGAAAATGCAATCAGTTCACATACCTAATCGCCAGTCTACTGTAAATCGGTCAGTTATCAGTTCATATTGTCAGGGCGAAGTATTTTATATTTTATGCGATATTATTTTCAATACGCAGTGGCGTAGAACAAACCAGGGTTTTTTGCACATACTTTCCCCTATCTATGTACAGTCAAAAACATCCAAACGCTGAAAAGAAACTTAATTTGTTCTCTTTTTAAAGACTGAAGGACTCCAATCATTGAAAAAAGCGAATTTTTAGTAGTAGGCATCTTCAAATATTTCTATGCGGGATCGTATTAGGCACAACAGGAATTTAATCGCATTTTAAACAAAAATAAATCCTACCATTATCATGTTCTGGTAGGTTGAAATACGATTTAATTTGGAGGATTGATAATATTTCGTTGGGATTAATTAAATATAGGACCTTAAATCTGTTTATATCCACCTCCTTTGCCTTTTATGTCCCCTAAAAGCGTAGAAGTACATATTATTTTAATATAAAACTTAAATTGATTACAAACGAAAAATATACAGGACAAAAACAACATGAGTTGATGAAAATTCACGCTGATGGATTGTAATGCATTCACTTTATTTATGGAAAGCTAAATAATTACAATTCATCCTATTTTAAGGACTATATGAAGTCTGATTTCATTCACTCACAATTTGCTTTTAGTGGTCAGATTAAAGTTTTAATTCGCGAGGGTATTCTGCGATATAAATAGCATTTTTCCATTCAACCTCGGTCTTGCAATCAGGTTGTTAAAATTAATTAATAGGCGCAGACGGAGCGCTCCTCCCCTTGCGTATTTATATTATTTATATGCTAATTAGGCTTTTGAGCGCGCCCAAGCCGGACATGTCACCACTGAGGAGGAAATAATCGAACGATAAACATCTTGACATTGGCTCAGGATTCCCGGACTTTACAATTCGCGTTCAGCCATGTAACGTATGTAATATATTTTTACCGGACACGTAAATCGAATCACCCCGCCGGGGTTAAAGTTTTTCAGGGTGTGTGACTGACCTGGGATTCCCGCATTCACACTACGCTGCGTTGAGTTGCCTACTAAAAGGAGAGAAAGGAAAGCAAGGACGAATAAAACACTGTACTAAAACCCGAGAAAATAATGTCGGTTAGATACTTTTCATTACTCTCTGAGTATAATAAAAGGATATATGTATATATACATATGTACAACATACGTATATACGTCCACTTTCGGCTATAAAAGTGGCAATTGTTCCTAAAAACAAATAAAACATTCATCCGCAATACAATCGTAATGAAACTAAAATCGCAGTCGTCGCGAGAGCCTAGCAAACAAGACCTTTCAGCGTAGAAAGGAGTGAATAAAAATTTTGCTTCACTCGTCTAATTCATCTTGAACTGCGAGCTTAATATTTAAAGTTTATTCAGTATTAAGACATGTGATTTCTTCCCAAAAAAAAAAGTAAGACGTCATCTACATACACGGCGAGTATCAAATAATCATAATAATAATAATACAATATCAAAAAATATCCAAGTAAATGTAGAATACAAACTAGAAATTTTGAGAGTTGACCTCAGCATCATGTAAGGTAATTGTAGCTTCATCAGGAAACAGTAGGTATTATAAATTTATACGTTTCCATTTACGAATTGCACATTTCATTAACGATACGGGCAGTGCCACAGTATATTACAGTAAGGACATGTTCGCAAAAATCCATTGTTCTTGAGTGGTCCGTTTTAATTGACCTTCAAGCCCAGCTGCCATTTTGTAAGGCTGTTGCCGGGAATTTTCAAACGTGTAGAATAATTTATATTTTAGAGGAAGTATGTATGTATGTATGTATGTAGATGAAGGGTGGTGTTACACTGCGACCTAAAGGATCTATTGTGTCCCCCATTCTTGCTGCTTTACAGTTGGCCTTCCAATCCTATTCCTTTTAAAAAGTGTAGGATGTCAGAGGGCCCCAGTCTAGGTAAGTCTCCCTCTTCGATTTCACATGCACCCAGGTACAATGCCCTCGGGTTGCACAGTGCTACGCAGTTTGAGAGGAGGTGGATGGATGTTTCATCCTGTTCCCCACAAAATCTGCATTCAGGATCTTTTTCCAATCCAAGCTTACTCAGGTGTCCTTTCAGTCTACAATGGCCTAATTAATATGCGAACATTCTTACTCAGGTTGATGCATTCTGTAAACCTCTTCTGGTTATAAGTTCCCAGAAGAATTTTACTCTGCGTCATTCCCTGGAGATTTTCCCAGTAACTGGATTTTCTCTGCTCCATTTCTAATTTTAGTTTCTTCAGTATTGTACTGCTACTTAACCCGCAAAAGGGTTCAGGCCCTACGAAAGGCATTCCAGCCCCTTTTTTCGCGAGGTTATCCGTTATTTCGTTTCCTTCCACTCCTGTGTGACCCGGAACCCACAGGAGGGTTACTTTATTTCTTTTGCCTAGCTCATTTAGTTTCCCTAGGCATTCCCAAACCATCTTGGAGCTGATTTCATATGAGCTCAGCGCCTTGATGGCTGCCTGACTATCAGACATGATGATAATCTCCTGTTTCCGATAGTTCCTATCCATATTGAACTGAACACATCTTCCAATAGCGTGTATTTCCGCCTGAAATATACTTGGGTATTTTCCCAAGCTTTCGAAATATGTAGTTCTAGGCCCGTATATTCCTATTCCAGTTCCTTCTGCCGTTTTGGAGCCATCAGTGTACCATTTGATGGCATTTCTATTAAAATTCAAGATGGTGTTATGATCCACTTGCTCCTGTTACTTAGCTTTGTGGTGAATTCCTTCACAAAGCTAAATTTCTTTAACATGTCATCGCGGGGCATATCCCAGGTTTGATCACCGTCAGGAGATTGAGGCCTATGGCCTAATCATTCCTTCCTTGACCATTCTTAGTGCGGTTCTTTTCGCCACGCCCTCCACTACAATGTGGAGGGGGCAAGATCCAATACTACTTCAATAGCTGCTGTTGGGCAGGTTCTCATAGCCCCCGTTATGCATACACATGCTAATCTTTGCACTTTCGAGAGGTTAATTCTCGCGGTGGCCAGATTAGTTCTTTTGCTCCATGCTACTGATGCATAGGTGATGATCGGTCTCACTATCGCTGTATACATCCAAAGCAGTATTTTTGGGTTGCATCCCCAATTTTCCCTGCAAAGTTTCTACACACCATCAGAGCTCTTTTGGCCTTGGTTGGTTACTCAAGCTCATGTTTGTTCCATAGAAGTTTGTTGTCTAGGGTGAGGCCTAGATATTTAACTTCCGCTCTCCAGTCTATATTTTGCCCATCCAGGTTTATGGTTCTAAGATTGATTTTCTTTTCCTGGTAAACGCTACTAGGGTTGTCTTAGTGGGGTTGACATTGAGTCCCATCGATTGACACCATCTTCTCGTAAAGTTCAATCCTCTTTGAACTACGTCACAGAGGGTATTAGAGGAAGTAGAAAAATAGATTAAAAAAAATACACAAATTTATGCGTTTTTTATTTTGATTTTGTTGCAAATATTTATGAACAGTTTATAGTAATAAAAAACACGATTCCGGTAAAATAATGTTTGATTAAGTGATACATATATTTGCAAGTGTTTTATGATAATTATGTTCATGAAATAAATCTTTGTTTATATTTTTATAGTGTAAAAGATTCTTCCAGGAATAAATATGCTGTGGTTCTTTCTCAAATAAATTAATAAAAATGCAACAGCATCGGTGGAAGGGACTTTCAAATTTCTGACACGAATACACAATAACTTTTAATTAGGGTTCAAGAGTTATGACTATATCGTTCTGTGCGATACAAAGATTGTTCATTTTTATTCGACTACTTCATTTCTCACATCCGACCCTGCACTGGTTTGTCAACAATAATGTCCGGAGGTGCACAAGTGGATAGAGTTCAGACGTAGACTATATAATATCGGATTGTCTATAATATGAATAAATGCGATTAAAATTTATACCAGTATAATGCAGTTCAAACCAAAATCACATTATTTTGAAAAAGTGAACATAAAATGAATTAGGATAGTCACTGCGACAAATAGCAAAATGTGTATCTAACAAATAAATTGATTTAATGTGTCCTAGGAATCTCTGCACAACGATAATAGTTCTTCTTATTCATGTACTTTCTTAATTCTTGTCGTGTCATATATATTAGATTCATTCGGAAATCCCAAGAAACTGCAACCATCGTCAGCATCAAAATTTATCTTGCGAGAGCGACTGGCACTACAACATGATACCCATTGGTGTCTCCTTTCACGATAATTTGAGTTATTTCACTTAAACCTAACAATATAATATATAAGAAAGTATGTAAATGTTATGGCCACTGGCCACCGATCTTACCTTTTACACAAGAATATCATAGTTCATTAAATGTTTTTAAAACTGCAGGGGTAATTCAAAACTAATAAAATACGTAAAATAAATAAATAAAACAAGTAAATCATGTAGATTAAACTAATTTGTGTAGATACGAACGTAAGCAATAACAAACTGCCATTTTGGGAAGCTGTTGTTTGTGTGAAGTTAGGTTTAGAAATCTGGACCGCTATAACTCCTCTCTTGTCCTTACTCGATATACTCTGGCAGTGCCTCTCTTTTTAGGACAAGTGCTGTAACTCCGTAGTTATTGTTGTCGGTAAATTTTATAAAAGGTTAGGATTATTCGAATGTTCCGGGATGGTGGACTGACTGTTCCTCTGTCAAATTGGGGAAGTTTTTAATTCGAATTTAAACCAGATCCTGCGTGGCGTCCCAGTGAACGACACGAACCGGGGAGTGTCTCGCTGATTGAGTGCCCGTAATTGCTAGAATATCGTACGTAGATACCAATACGTGACAGCTTATTGTGGAAGTGCGGAGATCAAATGCGATTAAGTCAGGTGAAGTAATTAAACAAAAAAAAAGTGTTGTTTTTGTTACACGCAGAGAAACCGATTTAGTTGTGGCACCAAAATATATTTTGTCCAAATTATTTAGAAATGAACTTCATTGAATAGCTGCAAGACATATTTTTGGTTAAAACAGCAATAGTTATTTGTATCACTAGGTTAGAAACTACAGTTTTGCGAGTATGAGTACGGTTTGTGGCCGTGTGATACACAATGTTTTTTGGGCCGACAAATCTTAATTTTGAATTGAAAATAGAAAAGAAATTTTGACACTAGGAAGTTGACAGTACAAGTTGGCACACATCATGTTACATATCTTAGTATTTTGACGTTTCCGAAAATAAATCTTTTTCTGTCATTTTCTTTCTAGTTTAATATCTATTCATCAATAATAAGTGCAATAACACTGCGTAGGCTTTCACGGCCGTTGTAACTAAAACTAACAGCTTCTTGCGGGTTTCGCCGTGTGTCAAAACTTTCGCTCGACGTTTCGCTGTTCATATTGACAGCTTCTTCAGGATAACTGAACTGATTCTCCATGGTCCGACATTCTTCCTATATACGCCCGTGTAGTTTCCGCTCCATTGACCGTGACGGTTCGTAGTAGGCTCTTCCACGTGTTGCTAAGGTGGTACCCTTCTTCTCTGTTAACGGTTTTATTCTTCTCTATTTCTATGGCTTCCCTGATGAGTCTTTTCCCGTAGTTCTTGGTGGTAGTTATTACTTTTACATTCTTGAAATCCATTTTGTGTCCGGTGTCGTGCATGTGTCCTGCCACCGCTGATTGCTCGGTCCTTCTTAATCTTGCGTCCCTCTCGTGTTCTTTTATTTTTATGTCGATGGCTCTTCCTGTTTATCCGACGTAGCACTGTCCGCATTGGCATGTTATCTTGTAGATACCTTCTGTGCGCCCCTTGGGTATCTTATCCTTTGCGGTCGGTAGATACTGCTGGATCGACGTTGCAGTCCCGAAGCGTACTTGTATGTTACGTTTCTTCAAAATTCGGCCTACTTTTTCGGTGACTCCTGCTATGTAAGGTAAACACGCCATCCCTCTTCGTGGTTCTGTAGTTGTCTCCAGTGTCGTCTTCTTCTTAGTGGCTCTCCTTATGTCGATGTCAGTGTAACCATTCTTCTTTAGTGCTTTCTCCAAATGTATCTTTTCACTGGTAAGATGTTGTTCGTCACTGATGGTTTCGGCTCTGGATAGCAATGTTTGTATTAATGTCTTCTTCTGCATCGGATGATGGTGAGATCTTGCATGCAGATATCTATCGGTGTGCGTCTTCTTTCTAAATACTGCGTGCTGTAGCATTCCCTCTTTTGTTTTCTTAACCATAACATCCAGGAAAGGGAGATTTCCATTTTGTTCTTTCTCCATGGTAAACTTGATGGCTGGGTGCTGTGAGTTTATGTGTTCCAAGAACTATTGTAGTCTTTCTTCTCCGTGTTGCCATATTACAAAAGTATCGTCGACATATCGCAGCCAACACTTGGGTTTCATATCGCTGGAACTTAGGGCTTCTTCTTCAAATTGCTTCCATAAACAAGTTGGCTATTACTGGTATAAAGGGCTTTCCATTGCCTGTTCCGTTCTTCTGCTTGTAGTATTTTCCTTCATACAAAAAGTATGTCGTGGATAAGCACAGTTTCATTAATTCAATGATGTCTTCTTGTAGTCCAAGTTCTGGAAGTAAGGCCAGTGCGTCCTCCGTGGGTATGTTAGTGAATAGCGATATAATGTCGAAACTACTAAAATGTCTGTAGGTTCAGTCTTTAGCGTAGACAGAATATCCACGAAATGTTTCGAATTCTTCACATACGTTGCAGTTTGTCCGGTATATGGCTTTAGTAAGTTAGCTAAATATTTCGACAATCGTAGGTCGGTGATCCAATGTTGCTTACAATCGTCTTAAAGGCACTCCTTTCTTTATGATTTTCGGTATACCATACAGCCTGGGTGTCTAGCGGCTCTTGGTAGCAATCTGTTCTGCCCGCGATGATGATACGCGTTCATCTTCGCATGGTTGAGCAGTAGCTTAATGACAATTTATTACACGTTTGTCATGTGGAATCTAGTGTGATCAACCTTTACATTGCGACATTGCGCCTGCCTACCGCTTTGCCAAAATTTGCCCATTCTATATTAACAAGAATATCTCTAAATGCCTGTATCGCTTCCTCCCGAAAGATACGAATATTTTTGACGTAGGTACAGGTATTTACACATCTATATATATGCGCCTCAGGTGCTTTCTGCAGGTGAAGGAAACATGCGATAACAACGTACGTGACTTTTGATCTTGTAATTCATAGGATCCAAGATCTGTACCTGAAGTAGGCTGCATTAATTTTTTTTTTATATTATTCGCCGAATATTAGTAATGCGGCTCGGCACATAATCATAACATCGCTTTGTTGTACAAGACAGTAAAAGCGCATCTGTTATTGACAGACTAAATTTGGTATTCTAGATTATCATCCGTATGTTATATAGAAATTAATTGAGCTTTTGATCTCAGTAAAGATTGTTTCTCTTTTTATTAAATGTGCGTCTTTGATCCGTATTTAATTTACTTATTTCATTATTTACTTTTTTTTTTTACAAATACGGACAGAGAATACGACAAACAAAACAAAGAGACCTGTCTATATAAGAATGGGATTTGATAGCAAATTTGCAGGAAAAAAAAAACATGTGGATGGGGGAGTATTTCGATAAAGTCCCAAATATTGGTAATTATAAATAACACAGCGAGGACTTAGGAGTACCAGCAAACGGGAGAAAGTATAAAAGCCTCGGTGGTTAGAAGAAGGATGCCGAAATAGTATATTAAAAGACAAGTTTCATTTTGACGTTTCAAAGTACGAATTCAGAGTTTAACTGAATGAGTGCTTTAATGTCAAACGAAACGTGTCTTTTATGCTATTTTTTGCAATCAGTTTTAAAATTTCTCTTTTTGTAAAAGCAAAACGAGAAAAATTTGATAATCTAGGGAAATGTTGTGGCGGTTGTCACCAGTTGTCACCTTGGTTTGGCACAAGATTTAAATTGACACATTTTTGAAATTTGTTATATATTATATTACTAAAGTAACTATATTATAATATTTAATATGAGTTCTACAACTTTTTCATGCACTCCGCCTGAAATACGGCAAATTGCTGAAAAAAACCATTAATAATTTACTTCCGGAGAAATCGTACACTATGTATCAAAAGCGATACAAAAATTTTGAAAAATGGTGCAAAGAAAAGGAAATCCTTCATATTTCTGAGAACGTCTTACTTGCTTATTTTGAAATGCTACGTAAAGATTATAAATCGTCATCATTATGGTCGATTTATTCGATGTTAAGATCGTGTTTAAATGTACATAGAAATGTGGATATATCAAAATATATGAAACTTCAAGCATTATTAAAACGGCTATCTAAAGGTTATCAAACAAAAAAATCTAAAATTTTAGAAGAAGAAGATATTCATAGATTTTTGAAACAAGCCGATGATAAAATATACTTAGCTATAAAGGTTAGTGTTGATTTTATTTCGTTACTTTTTTGTAAATTCTTTATATTCTAGGTTATTTTGATAATAGGATATAATGGAGCCTGTAGGCGAGAAGAATTAATTAATATATGTGTGGAAGATCTTCAATACAATTCCGATTCCATTATAGTCAACATACCTAAAACAAAAAACAATGTACCCAGAATGTTCGCAGTGACTAATGTAAACTGCATCGAACTTATAAAAAAATATAATAATCTGCGGCCTAAAACAGTTACTCACAAATGTTTTTTTTCTAACTTATCGTCATGGCTGCTTAATTAATAGCCCTATCGGTATTAACACCATGGGAAATGTTCCTAAACAAATTGCCAGTTTTCTTCATTTACCAGATCCTCATCTTTATACAGGACATTGTTTTAGAAGATCCAGTGCGACACATATAGCAAATACTGGAGGTGATATTTTAACTATAAAACGATTAGGTGGCTGGAAAAGCACGGCTGTTGCTGAAGATTACGTTGCCTCTTCTATGAAAAATAAAATTGATGTTGGAAATATGTTTGCACAGGAAAATAATGTGAATCTACCTGGAACTTCTGGGAATGGTTCACAGTTTGAGTACTCCAACAGAAGCAATATCACTATCGCAGAGAACGATAATTTTCAACAGAATGTTTCTACTGCACACGGTATCACTATCACTTCGAAAGATAATTCAAACGTTAATATAAATGTTTATAATAGTTGTACTGAATTTGAATAATAATAATGAATTTTAATATAATAACCTCAAACTTGCTTACAAAATGTCATATTGACATCTCCATTTCTGTTGCAATGTGACCAACTTAAAATAAATCTGCTTAAATGTTCCATTTCTATTACGCAACTAGTGCTGTAATAGACCCTATTACGGCACTAGTGGAATAAATGGTATGGTTACGGCACTAATTGCAAAAAAATAATAATAGTGCAGGAGAACACAGTATTCCCGTAAGGCTCCTACAATTTGTAGGAGACAAATTGAAAAGAAAGGATCGGTACGTTGATAAAATTACGGAGAAACGCCCTAATATCTTCAATTCCGAAGGAAAATTATAGAGCCATATGTGGAAACTGTAGAAGCATCTCACGGGGAAGGTGTTGAAGTTGAAAGACAGCAGGTAAACAGTTCTGGACCCACCTTGAAGATCCCATATAAGAATTCAAGGTTTAAATAAGCTTTGTTTAAGGTTGTTCCTACAAGCGAAAAAAGTTGTCTGTAAGCTTGTCACTGACAAGGGTATAAGCTGGTTGCAAGGTTCTGTCAAAGTTTCTAGTTGACACGCACTGAGAAAAGAGATTGCATTAAATGAAAAGTTTTATAATTTTTGGTTTTAATTTGGTTTAGTTTTGGATGATTAAAGATTATTATTATTGCATTGCAAAAGATAAACTTTTAACGAAAAGTAGTATGGACAAAACGACAAAAAGAAGTGTATCGTACAATTGTTTTTAAAACTGAACACAGCAAAATGTTAATGTTGTATGTTCCGAGTTAAATAAAGAAAAAACTTAGGGTTATATTTATTTATTACGAAATCCAGCGTAAATAATCCAGGATCAATTCCCATCAGGATATAAAGCACTTAATTTCGAAGATTGATATCTACCGAAACGCGCTGTATCCATTCGTTCGATATAAGCCGGTGGGTTCTCTGATTGTTGTATAGGACCGAATACCAAAACAATGGCTTGCCCGACTTTGCTAACTTGGAGCGCATAATACAAATATCTCGAGCTATTCAATGTTATATAACGGCAATATTTATGCACCATATATGAATAAATGATAACAGAGTTACCTACAGCTTGGCATTGCGGTCCGCCTATACTAAAATTTTAATATGTACACTGTTGAAAATTTTAACACTTTTTTGACTAATTTAATAGTCAGGAGAGGTCCACACTCTTTCCGTGTTATTTTGTCGAGAACTATGGAAGTTTAAATTTGACGAGCAAAGATAGTCAAATATTGTCTATTGCTAAGGGGTTATTTTGTCCAACTGACACGTGGAATTATAAAATACTTCTAGTCACATTTTATTTGATCTAGACTAGACAAATTTACTAGCTGTTTAACTAAATGAATGCGATCTATTGGGTGTTTTAACACCATTTTCTAAACACAACCTCTTTTTAATATGCAACTCCTATTTCTTAGTGCTATAATATTCTCTCTTTAAGACGTTTTCTCAATTATAAATATGCAAAACCACTCATTCACAACTCTTGGTTTCAACTAAACGTACCAATTTTAAAATGATTTTTTGAGAACCATTATAAAATTAAGTGAATGTTTATGCTATTTGATTCAAGTCTAAACTAATTGCGTAAATAGATGTTCCCAATACATCTTTAAGATGTTGAAATTTTTTATGCCCACTGGTATTAACGTTTAATAACACGAGGTTACACTTCGCAAGTCAGTCACATTTGGTGGTTTGTTTGGATATGTTAATACGGAGAATCAAACACGAAAACAGATACACGTGCAATGCAGGTGGTGCGTATAATGCAATACTGTATTAGAATAGGTGGGGTTTCTATATTTCTATCCGAGGGAAAAATTCTGATTGGTTGACGCTTCTGAATGTCTAGAAAAATAGTCAATCCTTATATCTGAACAAAGAATTCACACGAAATTCTAGTGATTTCTGTTCTATTAAATACGCGTAGTCAACTCGTCTGGCAAAGTTTGTAAAATCAACACTAAAATATTTGACTAGCGCTAAATTAACGTAATTAAATGTAATTTTACGTCACTCTGTTACCTGGGATAAGAGGTTCCGGTAAATTTTATTTTTTAAATGACCAAATAAATGCGAATAAAAAGAGCGATCGAATAAAACGAAGTTAGAATAAACCCCGTCTCCAGTTCAACTGAGTTTAACCAGTGCTCAGTGATGAATAAAAAAATAGAATTTCTTAACAACGTGAGTTCCAGATATTACATAGCGCGAAATTGTAAATGATGACGTAACTCGTCGGTTAATCTACATAAATGGACTATGTAATATACTCCAAGATTTTGAGAAGTAGCCATGAAAAAAAAAAAGAAAAAACACAAAACAGAATCTAAAATTGTAATGCGCTCACACAGTCCCTGAAAAATAATTAATCTTGCGCGCACACGAACACCGAAATTACATATTGATTTCTTTCGCAATACTACTAGGGTTATTTTGCAGTATTACTTTTACTATAAGGAGTCAAACGGGTTTACAGTTCTATCGTGGTGACCTATAAATAAGTCCAGTTGTATAGCGTAAGGTTTTTTTTTTTATATTTTTCCTTTACGATACCTTTATGCAGCCATATACAAGAGACAAAATTCGTCCGTGTAATGAACGTATTGTATTTTATTGCGAATTTAATGAAGGCTGTAACATGCTAGGCCCCTCAAAGAGGGGGAAAAGAAAAACGGAAAGATAGGGGGGAAGAGAGATAAGAACAGGGAGAAGGAGTAAATTTACCTCGATAAAAACAACAGACGAATAATAACGCAAGCCTTTCTGTTGTTCCTGTCCGTTGTCTCGTTTCAAATACAGATGTAAGAGGAAAAAAAAAAAATAAAAATGGAATGAATTCGCAATAATTTTACGGGCATGAGCGGAACAACTGCGATATCGCCCGCCGATAAAATTCAAATCATATTTGAATTAATAAATCTCTTTGATGTTGAATGGAATTAAGAATAACGACGGTCCTCCCTGATGTCCCACTCTTTTCGGGAAATCCATGAATTTCATTTAAGACGTGATCTTGGACGCGATGGCCTACTTACGCCGGCGGTAGGTGCTTTCCAATATATCCGAAAACATGCTTTTCGCTTCTCTTTTTTAATAAGAATGGGAATTGCTGCCGCATACGCAAACTTTCACGGCCTTCTGTGTCGGAAGGACGTAACGTTATAATACAGTTTTAAAATGTGCCATTCCGGAATTGCACGTTATTTTTGGGGATAACATAGTGCCTCTTTAATAAAGTTAAAGATAACGTAATAAATGGACCTTTACTGTTAGGTCGGAGGGTTCATACGTGTCTGGCCTCAGTTTGACCCGTCCAAATTGGGGATACATTCATTTTAAAGGGAAATATTAAAATCTCCATATGGAGGGAACGTTTATACACATCGTAATTCAACTTTAACAAACTGGTCGAGCGAAATCTTATAATTCGATAGTTTTCCGTGATTTTCACACTAATATACTGCTGTGGTCTGCCACCCTGGTTGTTGTAAATTAAGTGATCTTTGACAAGATGCCGGTGTAAGTACATGTAAATTTATTTTGTTAGCTGCCATTTTGGTATTTCATTATATTTAAAGATTTGTTTCGTTAATTCTGATTTATATCATTCATCAAGGAACTCACTCTATAATAATTGGTATTATATTATCGTGTACACAAATTAGATATAGGATCATTTATTATTTTACGTGCAGGAAGATATTTTAGTTTAAAGAGTTAATTTTTGGTTTTTTTTTTTGTATTTTGCTGTTTTGTAATTATTCATTAATCACCTCGGGTTGGGTGAATAGAAGCTTTGTGCTTGTATTTAAGTTTTTCTTTTGATAATTTACTGGAATTGTCCACGTTTAATTTAACTAGTTCTAATTTTGAGACCACGTGGATTTTCGTGAATAAGAATTATCTTCCCGGACTATTTTGTTCTTTTTGCTTTGTTAAAGGATTTGAATTGTCCTTTTGTATATTAGAGTCTAATGCAGTTTTGATTTCGACCAGGACCTTTTGTCCAAGGTTTTTTTTTTCCTGCGTAATTGTATTTAACTTTTTTTTTTAAATATAAGTAATAAAATTTCTGATTGTTAACGTCATTCAAAATTTCTGTTCTTTTATTTTTGTTTTAACCTTTTCAATTTTTGGAGTCATTAAAGAAAGTCAGATTTCTTTCACCCACAATTTACTTTTCGTGACTAGTTTTAATTTGCGAGGGTAAGGCTGAGTTTAATTGTTCTTTTGCGCCCTTTTGATTTATCCGCTGAGCTCGTTAATTGAATCTTCATTTTTACTTTTCATTTTGCATTTTCTTTTGTACCTTCAGTAATAATAATAATGGAGACTACGGAGGCTCACTGAATGTTACCGAACTTGATCCCCATTCTTTATGAACTTGGTTTGTACTATATAAAGCAAGACAAGGGAATTTTTTGATTTAGTCTCTATAGGAAGTGCAACTGAAAGTTAGCCGTGTTTTCCATTTGTGACGTTTTTCCACTTGTGACTTTATTACTTTTGTTTGGCGAGATGGATGATTATGAAAGGGAAATTATTAGACTACAGGCACTTTACGATGAAGTACCAACCCTGGAAGTTTCTGAAGAATCTGAGTCAGAAGACGAAGGTGCACAAGACATAATTGGCGAACACGATACAGACACGGTGCAAGAAGAACCAGATGAAGATGAAAACCAATCAGATACTTCCAGTACAACTTCCAGATCTCTGCATTTTTATGGAGGAAAGTGGAAAAAGCATGCCCCAGGCCAACCAGTTCGAACAAGGCAGCAAAATATCGTTACAATTGCCTGGTGTTCGTGCAGGTGCAAGAAACGCAAACACGCCAATTCAGTCTTTTTTTGAAGATATTTTGGATACAGTTGTCGAAAATACCAATTTGTATATACAAAAAAAAAATAGCACCAAGATACAAGAATAAATACGACGTTGTACTTACTAATAAAGTGGAAATGAAGGTGTAATTGTCACAGTATTAAGCTACTTACGTTTTAAAAATTCCTCCACAGTATAAAAAGAATTTTGTAGAAGATACTGTTATATGAATAGTATGGGATCAACGTGTTTTCTACAGTGGATGCAAAAACATTTTATACGTCGCATTTGGAGATCTATGCTGGAAGCCAACCTGAAGGTTCCTTTCAGATAGACAATTCTATAACAGCTATCATTCTAAGAATGACGAACCACATCTCAGGAACTGGAAGGAATGTTACCATGGACCGATGGTTTACTAGCGTGGAAGCTGTAAGTCGTTTGTTGCATGATCACCGACTAACTGTGGTTGGCGCAATACAATCCAGTCGAAAGTCTTTGCCGAAAGAAGTTGAAAATGTTAAAGATAGACCTGTAAAGTCTTGACACTTACTTCATATGTCTCAAAAAAGTCAAAGGATGTATTACTTGTATTGTCAATGCGCTACGATGACAAAATAGACGAAAACACTGGTGATAATAATAAAAGAAACCAGAGTTACTAACATTCTACAATTCCACAAAAAAAACGGTGTCGATGTAGTGGACTGGATGGTTACATCTTATAATGTCGTAGCACGGAACACAAGAAGATGGCAATTGGTGTTTTTTTCCGGCATGCTCAATGTAGGAGGAATCAACGCATTCATAATAAATAAAAGGAAGAATCTAGATGCAAGAATTTTCAAAAAGCAGACGGGGCAAAGATTTATTGATAAAAAACATAAAACTACGAGCGAATATGCCGAATCATAAAGCTATCAGCGGCTAAATTCTCGGATGTCTCAGTCACAGAAGAACTTCAAATACCTAGTTTTCTCCTTTATGATGCTCGTTACGTGCTTGCGAAACCCTTGGCGCATATCATTAATTTGGCAATTGGTACTTCTACCTTTCCTACGCGATGGAAACGTGCTAGAATTAGTCCTGTTTTCAAGAAAGATGACAAAACTCGCATTAGTAACCATAGACCAATTTCTAACTTGTCGAATTTTGCCAAGGTATTTGAGCATGTTATTTATTCTTGTTTGTATTACAATTACACTCCAATATATTTCACCGCAGCAACATGGGTTCATTAAAGGAGATCAACAGTCACTAACCTTGTCTCTAAATGCCAATATCTAAGTGAACAACTTGATTTCAAGGTCAGGTTGATGTCATCTACACTGACTTTAGCAGAGCCTTTGAGTAATTGATCACGGAATTTTGCCTTGACAAGCTGTCATTCTTTAGATTAAGTTCTTCTCTTTTGCAACTTGTATATTCTTACTTATCTAACAGAGTTCACTACGTTTTTTACAATGGTTACAAATCATTTGATTTCATTCCCTCTTCCGGAGTTCCACAGGGATCGCATTTGGGTCCTCTTTTATTTGTACTGTTCATAAACGATTTATTGATGTCTCTGTCCTGTCCAGTACTTGCTTATGCAGACGTCGTAAAAATTTATGCTCCCATTAGAACTCTAAATGATGTGGCTCACCTCCAACACAATTTAGATCATATTTTCAGCTGGTGCTTCTCACATAAATTAAAATTGAATGTCAGTAAATGTTTATTTGTGGCCTACACGAGGAAAATTAATTACATCAACTCGATGTAGTCAATACGTGATACTTATCTCAAGAAAGCGGACACGGTTAGAGATCTGGGGGTTTTATTTGATTCCCGATTAAGCTTTGCTGAACATATTGCTGAGTTGTGCGTTGCTGCTTCAAAATCTTTAGGTTGTGTCTTACGCTCATGCAAGTTTTTCAATGATGTGTCCCTTCTTAAAACTTTATACTTTAGCTTTGTTGTGAGTAAATTAGAATACGCATCTATGGCTTGGTCTCCGCATTACATCCACCTGCAACTGAGTATTGAAAAAGTCCAACGCCGTTTCTTAAAGTATCTATCCTTCAAACTGGATAGCCAGTATCCTGCTAGAGGTATTGACTACGAATCCCTGTTGGAAAGGCATAGTGTGCGAACGTTGGAACACCGTCGGGATGTTGCTGGAGCAAGATTCGTCTTGAAGATTGTTCGTGGCTGTATTGACTCTTCTGATTTACTTTCCTCTATTGATTTTCTTGTACCTCGTTTATCCTCTCTCTCCTCATCTACCTTTTCATTACCTTTCCCTCGAACCAACTTATTACGAATGTCACCTTTAGTTACCATGTGCCGCAATGCTGATCTTTTCTTTGATGATATATTCTTTGATGTTATAGATAAACAAATTTAGTTCTCTTTTTTTTTCTTATCTTTTGTGTATTATTTTTTAGTTGATACTTTTATGTATGTATGTACTTTAGTTTGTCCTGTAAAAGGTTTTGCCGTTGGACAATAAATTATTATTATTATTATTATTATTATTATTATTATTAACTCCGACCGACGACTTCAACTGCTTGAAGAAGGTGCAAATTCTGGGACGAAATCAAAATATTCGTGCAAGTTTTGTGGTTCCTGTATTTGTTTGGAACACACAATACGATACTGCGCCGACTTTGCGGCAAAATTTGATTAACGAGGATTCTTGTTAATGTCTATTCAATGTTCAGAGCGCATTGCTCGTATTTAAAACGGTAACAAGCAACTACGAAACGGTTAAGTGAAAATGTTTTGCTCTCATCATCTGCTATATCTGATCATAGCAAGCGAAATGGACAAATGTCTTAAAATTTTTAATTTCCGATAGTTAATTATCTTGTATCGATGTAGTTTCAAAATACTTTTTTAATTCCAAACAGAAAAATTTCATTTATATTCATTCCATATTATTTATATCACTTTTTGTTTGGTTTTGTTATTTTCCCATCATTATTTCCTCTCTAGCAACGAATATAATGAAGAGGGCTTAAGGCCTTTTTCACTCTTCCCCTGCAGGAACGAAACAATAGTTTTGGTATCTCTTTCCCGCGTTGTTTTTTTTTTCCGGAGAAAAGGCCGAGTGACTCCCTGTTTTTACTCGATTCAGAACCCATTTTATTCTCACTACAGACGGCAGCGCGGTGTTGATTAGTTGTATTTGGAAACATGGCATTGACTTGGAATACTCTAGACGGGATTGGTCCTGTAGGTAAAAAATTGCTGGGGAATAATTTCTCTATCCCATATACGGATGTGACGTAAAAAAAATTATACTCCGTCGATGCAGCGGGAAGTAAATAAACATATATAAAAAAAAGATTTTTTTGCGCGTAAATAATGGAGATACGTTTTAGGCTTAAAATTTTTACATTAACGTACTAATGGGCGGTGGAAGCTAAGACCTATGAAAGAGGAATTAGATTGTAATCCCGTCGTTTTTAAAAATTACTCCTCGGAGTTTTCACTTGGGGGTGAAGTGGACGTGGGAACGATTTTACCACCACCAACTTTGTCTGAAAAATCACAAACCGCACCTCCTTGATGGCATAGTCGTTCCTACCTCGGCAGGTTTCCTTTCCCAGGGTTTCGCGTCACAAAGCAAGCCCGCAATTTGATTCAAAGGAATTGAAACTGTAGGTATATGAAAATAACCACCCCCTCTCCTGACCCCCCCCCCTCCCCTCCCTATATTCCTTTGCGTGTAAATGCCAACTGCCTTGTTTCCCTTTTTCCGCTGTTTTTTTTTTTCCTCGTTATCAATCAATACTTACATCTCCGCGTTGGAAGGAGGCAGGACCCGAAAACGAGATGCTGATGCGCGCTGCTTCAAAAAGCAGTTCGCTTGCATAACCAATCATAATAAAGATATTAGGCGAAATGTATAGTGGCGTCGCATTCGGAATCGCGGTTGTTCCAGAAATACTGCGGGGTGAGGTTAATAATATCAGTTAGTTGTGATGATATGGGAATGGTGGCACATGGCGCACAAGTTTGCGTGTTCCACGAATTCTGATACCGTATCACCAACCGCGTGCATATTTTGATTTTATGAATTGCTGAAATAGCGCCGTTTCCCTATTCCGTAATACATATTTTCACCCGCCCCACCTTCCCCCGAATGCAGGCGGGGAAAACTTGAAGAATACCCACACACATACACTGCTATATTACACACGCCGCCCCTGTTTATTGGTTATTTTATTTACTGCAAACTGTATTTTTTTTTTCTTTTGTTTTCATTTCACAGGCTGTTACTCCGGATGATATGACAAGCTGGGGTTGTGCAGTAAATCATTTCATACGCCTTATTTAGCATCTACCCTTAAGTAGCACGAACGTAAATGTCAAAGAGAAATATTTTTTTTTTAAAAAAAAAATACCTCGAGTCTTCACGTGATGTGAATACACTCTCTTCAATTAAAAACGCGTCAGCAGGAAATTGGATATTTTCCAAAAAAAAAATGTATAAATAAAGCCAAAGAAAACCATAGAAAATCTTTCTAATTATTTCCTTTAACCCTAAACCTACCAAGGTGTGCTTTTGAGGCACAATTGATTTTGAAATTGCTGGAACTTTGTAAGTTAACTGCCCACAGACTGGAGGATTTTTGTATTCTCAAAATAAACTATTTAACACAGAATGACATAAAAATTTTTTAAAAATATTTTTCCTATTTTACTAAAAAAATTAAACATAATTTACCGACACGTCCTACCAAGGTGTGTCTTTGAGGCACATACTGTTATTATACTATAAAATGCATTGCTACGTTATTTAAAACTAGGTATGTGGGTAAATCCCCGTAATAAGATATGCTTTATATTTCGGGACTTTCCCCTTGTAATGTAAGAACTTCCAGTTGCATACGAAGGGGAATTCCCTAAATGCGTTTTGCTAAAACAGTCAGCTTACAAACTGCATTGCTATCAGTGTATTTGTGACTTTCCTAACGAACGCATTGGCCGTTTTAGATGTCTATTGGTTAATTTTATTTCTTTTACCTAGTGGAGAGTATAGTATAGACCAGGTAAGCAAAATAAAGTTTTGATTGACCCAGTAAAAATAGATTTGTTGTTTATGCTTATTTGGTTTTGAAATTTATGCAGAAAGTATGACCGATTGGTTGACTGACCGACGCCGGCCACTAACTGAAAAGGAGTTGCTCGATGCATTGTACGAAAGTGATGAGGATTTGGAAGGAATGTAAATGATGGTGAAGATGAAGAAGAGCCAAATGACGAACCTCTTCTAGTGAAGCGGATTATCAAGAAACTGCGATGAAGAAAGCGATGAACAAGAAGGAAGTGACGATAGTGATGCTAATGATGAACCGCCCGGCCATTCGCAAACTTTTATTGGAAAAGAGTGACCGAGTGGAATGCCGCGCCGATTGCCAAGGAAAACACGTGCACACAACATAATTACAACAGCTTTGAACAAAGTGAAACTTCCACCTGGAGTGCATGTTGATACTCCTTGTGACGCATTCAATTTGTTTTTTGATGATACGGTTATTGGTATTGTGGCTACTTTCACTAATAAGGAGGTTGTTCGTATTCTTGGCGATTTGTGGAAACCAGTTGACGACGTTGAAATCGTGCTTTCTTGGCCTTTTGATTACTGCTGGAAGAAATAAACAAGGAATGGTGGACTATGATGAGCTATGGAATCCTTTATATGGAAATCCTGTTTATCGAGCGTGTATGTCACGAAATAGATTTACTCAATTACTAAGATTTATTCGTTTTGACGATAAAGCGACCAGAACCCTCCGAAGCAAAAGGGCAAGTTGGCACCAATTAGAGACCTGGGACCGTGTTAATACAAACCTGCTGAAGTATTATCTTCCTGGCAGTAATCTAACCATCGATGAACAACTGGTGCCTTTAGAGGTCGTGTGTCTTTCCGACAGTACCTGCCAGCAAGCCAGATAAGTACGTATGAAAATTTGTGGATATGCGATAGTGAACTAGTTGTCCGTTACGTGGTATACCGTACTTAGGAAAAGAAGGTCTAACTGAGCAGAAAACTTAGCGCAAAGGTGGTTGAAGACCTTTGTGAACCTTTTCTGAGAACTAAAAGGAATATTACGTTCGACAACTTCTTCACCAGCTACGAGCTTGCATCCAGTTTGCTTACCAAAGCCTAACTTGTGTAGGAACGCTCAGAAAAAATAAGCGCTGCATACCACCAAATTTTTTACCTCACAGGCGACGGAATATTGAAAGCAACTTGCTTGTTTTCAGAAGACAATGACTTTGGTATCTTATGTACCTAAGAAAATCGCTGTGTCATATTATTATCTACAATGCACAACGACTCCACCATTGATGAGGAAAATAAAAATAATCTGAAATCAATAAGTACTACAATTCACGAAAGGAGGGTGGATACACTTGATCAGATGGTACATACATATTCAGTGAAACGCAAAACTAATCGGTGGCCTTTGGTCATTTTTTCAATATAATTGATGTGTGTGGAGTAGCTTCATTTGTCATTTGAGAAATATCCATCCTGACTGGCATATTTCCAAAAAACGAAGACTTCGCAAAATTTTCTTACGAGAAATTACAACAGAATTAGTACTGGGCAAATTAGATGCGTAGTTTGAGTGGCTTGCATAAAAGTCATACTTCATTGATACAAACTACGTTGAATCAAGTACCAACCACAGGGGAGTCTTCGGCTCGAGAAGTAAGAAAACGAAAACGGTGCTATATTTGCCCATCAAAGAAAAGCAGAATGTCAACACAGTTATGTGATAAGTGTAAGCAAACGGTTTGTGGTGAACATTCAGAGAAAATACTCACGTGCACAAATTGCAAACTACATAAATAACTTTCAAATATTTTACTATCTTGTACTATTTTTAAATTATATCTTCTGACACACAATATTCTTTCTATATGTTTTAATCTTACTGTATACCTACTACATGAAATAAATAATGCATATTTTGCTATTATTTACATCAACAATGTGTACAAATAGATGTGTGCCTGTGAGGCACACCTTGGTAGGACACATTACGATAAAACGTTGGTAGGACTAGGGTTAAACAAATACATCTAACAAAACATATTTTGTTGCTATATAATATACCCATTGGAATTTGCCGCACATTGATTTAATAATGGGACGGTGCTCCATCTTGCTGAAACCATATCATATTCGCTGGAATTTTTGGGTTGGTTGGATCAGGATGTAAATTTGTCAAAGTTGGCCAGACATTATTTTGAAGTAGTGCTAAATAATTATCGCCATTCAAATTGCCATCAATGAAAAAGGGATGCATGATATGATCTCCAACAATTCCTGTCCAAACATTAACCTTTACCAGGGTATTGCGTATGTTCTTCTCTCATCCAGTGTGGATTTTCCCTCGACCAATAGCGGCAATTTTGACGATTAGCGTGACCGTGTAATGTAAAAGTGGACTCATCGAAAAACAAAATATGTTCTAATTGGTCTAAATTTTTTTTCCTCACCTTCGACGTAGTAAGATTTTTCATCGTTTGATGTTTTACTCTGCATTTTCAATGAACACTAACACAATAAGCTGACAATAATAACGACATTGCTAATACAAAATAACAGGCAGCCGTAAAATACTCGTGCTCTGCTTCTGAGATCATGACAGTTAAACATTCTTCCATTTTTGCCAAGTGCCGCTTGGACATCCCGCGTTCTTTCCCTGTATTGTAAAGGTTTCAATGCTTATAACGTTTGATATGACCCATTTTTTGCCTGAAATAACTGGTCCACCTAAAAGATCAGTCCTTATTTGACATAAAATCAATTTAGCTTGTTGATTGTATTTGCGTTAACACAACTCGTTGTTTACTTCAACCAAACAAAAATAACATTAATCTATATGTTCGTCCAAACAAGAAAGCCTCTTCGCCGTATTTAAACGAAAATTGTTGTGGAATTTACCATTTTTTTTCGTTGAATCAATGTGCGCATTTCATGAGTATACCTGTCCAAAAAGCGATAACGCAAATCTTAATATCATTCCTTCAAAAACATTAAAACAAAATTTTATTTTTACAATATGTTTTTCCAGCTCAAAAAGAACATAATTAAATTTCAAATAATCGAGGAAGCCCGTGACGCAATGATATTTGAAATAATACATCGCTTCCTCGTATAAGAATAGGGAAAGAAAATATAAATTTCCTGAATTTCCATAACCAAGGTACGACCGCGCACACAGAAGTAGAGAAGCGACAGATAGGCAGAGATGACGGTTAGAATTCTGCGTTAAGGAAACGGATGCGAGTGTCTCGGCATGAAATTCCAGGAATTCCTTTGGAACTAGCGGAGATAAGTCCGGACAGGATTTTGTGGATATTAATTATTTAATAGCGTGTTACCATTGCATGGCCAAAATAGACCGACTCGATTTTAATACATTTATCACCGGCAAATTTACCTCCTATACCCTGATAATTCTGGTAATGACGTGTTCTAGGTCCATACACTGTTGAAAATTTTAACACTTTTTTGACTAATTTAATAGTCAGGAGAGCTCCACACTTTTTCGTGTTATTTTGTCGAGAACTATAGAAGTTTAAATTTGACGAGCAAAGATAGTCAAGTATTGTCTATTGCTAAGGGGTTATTTTGTCCAACTGACACGTGGAATTATAAATACTTCTAGTCACATTTTATTTGATCTAGACTAGACAAATTTACTAGCTGTTTAACTAAATGAATGCGATCTATTGGGTGTTTTAACACCATTTTCTAAACACAACGTCTTTTTATGCAACTCCTAATTCTTAGTGCTATAATATTCTCTCTTTAAGACGTTTTCTCAATTATAAATATGCAAAACCACTCATTCACAAGTTTTGGTTTCAACTAAACGTACCATTTTTGAAATGATTTTTTGAGAACCATTATAAAATTAAGTGAATGTTTATGCTATTTGATTCAAGTCTAAACTAATTGCGTAAATAGATGTTCCCAATACATCTTTAAGATGTTGAAATTTTTTATGCCCACTGGAATTAACGTTTAATAACACGAGGTTACACTTTGCAAGTCAGTCACATTTGGTGGTTTGTTTGGATATGTTAATACGGAGAATCAAACACGAAAACAGATACACGTGCAATGCAGGTGGTGCGTATAATGCAATACTGTATTAGAATAGGTGGGGTTTCTATATTTCTATCCCAGGGAAAAATTCTGATTGGTTGATGCTTCTGAATGTTTAGAAAAATAGTCAATCCTCATATCTGAACAAAGAATTCACACGAAATTCTAGTCATTTCTGTTCTATTAAATACGCGTAGTCAACTCGTCTGGCAAAGTTTGGAAAAATCAACACTAAAATATTTGACTAGCGCAAAATTAACGCCAACACCGTAATATTTTCAACAGTGTATGCTTAATATGATTTTCTTTATAACTCTCGTAATCGTGATTTTATAGAAATGTCGTTTCATACTTTGTTATTATAGCCAATGATTAGAGAAACTCAAAAATGCAAAAATGTATCGGGTGTCCCATTTAAAAAAAAATACAAGCTATAGTCGTATCTTAGCAACCAAGCGCGTTTATTTTTTATGCGATAGCACGAAATGCAGATGGAAAAGTATACGAACTTTCTCCATTTAACCGACTCTGAATCTCTAAAAATAAAAAAGTTAGCTATTGTAGAATGTTCCCGTGAACACACTGTATATGTTGCCGTAAAAATATTTATGACTATATAGAGTGTCCCGAAAGTATGCAAACGCATACTTGCTCTGTCATTTTAGATTAAGCATCTTGTATATGTTGTTCCATTTTTGAATTCCACGCTAAGAAATAATGTAACTTTATGCGAGCTACTACATTCCTATCTTTAATAGCAATGTTGTTATTCATGCTTTTATAAAAAATGATGACGCTGCAAGCTGCAAGCTTTCGGTTAAGGCGGTATAGTTTGTATGCATTTGTTTAGATAAGTACTCATATTTTAAATACAATATGTACACAACCGTGAAACTAAAATCGATATAATTATACACAGGTGTCCACTATAATAATGAACATTAATCCAACTTTAGCAAGATATTTTTTTTTTTAAATAGCCCTCTATATGAAATTTCTCTATTTTTATTGATTCTATATTTTATGATCTATTACTGACATATATGTATTTACTAATCACTTCATTCATTTGTATAGCGTTTATATACTAAACCGAATTCTGATATTTTTTGTAGAAATGATTTTTTTTTTATAAAATGAAAAATAAAGATGTAATCAAACAGCCAGTCGTTGGTGGGACAATCTGCACCTAAGCGTAATTTGGATCTAACATTTACAAAGGAAAATCTATCTTGCCGATTGCGATTTGATTAAAGATGTAATAGCGAATTACCGATATTAGTTCTGACTTTCCATAATTAATTGCGAGTTCATTATCGTATAAACCATCTCTCAAAAGGTTGCAAGAACTCGGAGACAGGGGTTCTGAGATAATATCTTCCGGATGAATGGGTGGAACATCAATGGGGATTAAGCCAGCTTATTTTCTAAGTGATAAGTAAGATTTTATCCATGATAGAGCGGTCCCTCTGATCCTCCAGTAATTCAACATTATGTTGATGGTGATCAGTGCTGTCGAATTCTTTTGATAAATGGAATAAAAAAAAAACCATCAGCGAATCCCGTCTTTTTTTTTGTAATGCTGAAAGAGCTGCTATATTAAAATATTAGCAATTTCACCATTCGTTTATCTGATATTATCCTTCCATACTTTTGTTACTTAAACCATAACAACTAATCGCATTTGTGTACCGACCAATCCTATCTACTACATTCTGCGATGTGTAAGATTGAATACATATTATTAACAATTTAAGTAAATCATCAAGTAAAGATGTTTATGCTATAAATTATAAAATTCTAATGACGATAATAAATATTATTATTTACCCTTAAAGTAATTTAATATGGATGCATCAATAGGGCTCATTATCCAACAGCTTTTAAACTACCAATAGTAACTCCTGCTTTCCAGAAAGGTGATATCGAGGATGTTAGCAACTATCGACCTATATCAAATTTTAGATAAGATAGGAGTAATCTTTTCTAAAATTTTCGAAAAAAATACTGAAAGCTTAAATAACTGATTATTTTGATAAATTTTGTCTTTTTTCTTCATGCGAGTATGGATTTACAAGAAAACTCAAATGCTCTTGCTAATAATAATTTTACAAATTTGATATTAAGGGCTTTTGAAGACAGGAAGTATACTAACGCTACATTTTATGATTTAATAAAGCATTCGACTGTGTCAGTCACTCTATGCTTCCTTCATTCATTAATTAAATTTGGGGTGGGCACATAATGTCCGGGCACTTGAGCAAAGTGCTCATTGTCCCATCCCTATTAATTCTCTTATTTATCTCACTCGAGCAGCTTGGTGTTCTCTATAAAGCCCAGTATCTTGCCCAGTGGAACTTGAGATCTTTCGAGGGCTCCAATACATCTCTCCCGAAATATTTCTGCCTGAGTACCTTCAATTCCTCACATGGGCAGATTACATGTAAACTCGTTCCTCCTGTAGTTCGCATCTTCTACACCACGGTTCACTTACACGGCCTGTGTTGTATAGATGCTTTTTCAGAGGATAGTGTCCAGTTACCAAGCCAGTAATGGTTTTGTATGTATGTATGTATGTAATAGAAGGGTGGTGTTACACTGCGACCTAAAAGATCTATTGTGTCCCCTATTCTTGCTGCTTTACAGCTGGCCTTCCAATCCTATTCCTTTTAAAAACTGTAGGATGTCAGAGGGCCCCAGTCTAGGTAAGTCTCCCTCTTCGATTTCACATGCACCCAGGTACAATGCCCTCGGGTTGCACAGTGCTACGCAGTTTGAGAGGAGGTGGATGGATGTTTCATCCTGTTCCCCACAGAATCTGCATTCAGGATCTTTTTCCAATCCAAGCTTACTCAGGTGTCCTTTCAGTCTACAATGGCCTGAAAGTATTCCTGTTAATATGCGAACATTGTTCTTACTCAGGTTGATGCATTCTGTAAACCTCTTCTGGTTATAAGTTCCCAGAAGAATTTTACTTTGCCTCATTCCCTGGAGATTTTCCCAGTAACTGGATTTTCTCTGCTCCATTTCCATTTTTAGTTTCTTCAGTATTGTACTGCTACTTAACCCGCAAAAGGGTTCAGGCCCTACGAAAGGCATTCCAGCCCCTTTTTTGCGAGGTTATCCGTTATTTCGTTTCCTTCCACTCCTGTGTGACCCGGAACCCACAGAAGGTTACTTTATTTCTTTTGCCTAGCTCATTTAGTTTCCCTAGGCATTCCCAGACCATCTTGGAGCTGATTTCATATGAGTTCAGCGCCTTGATGGCTGCTTGACTATCAGACACGATGATAATCTCCTGCTTCCGATAGTTCCTTTCCATAACGAACTGAACACATCTTCCAATAGCGTGTATTTCCGCCTGAAATATACTTGGGTATTTTCCCAAGCTTTCGAAATATGTAGTTCTAGGCCATATATTCCTATTCCAGTTCCTTCTGCCGTTTTGGAGCCATCAGTGTACCATTTGATGGCATTTCTATCAGTTCAAGATGGTGTTATGATCCCACTCGCTCCTGTACTTAGCTTTATGGTGAATTCTTTCACAAAGCTAAATTTTTTAACATATCATCCCGGGGCATATCCCAGGTTTGATCACCGTTAGGAGATTGAGGCCTATGCCTAATCATTCCTTCCTTGACCATTCTTAGTGCGGTTCTTTTCGCCACACCCTCTACTACTATGTGGAGGGGGCAAGATCCAATACTACTTCAACAGCTGCTGTTGGGCAGGTTCTCATAGCCCCCGTTATGCATACACATGCTAATCTTTGCACTTTCGAGAGGTTAGTTCTCGCGGTGGCCAGATTAGTTCTTTTGCTCCATGCTACTGATGCATAGGTGATGATCGGTCTCACTATCGCTGTATACATCCAAGCAGTATTTTGGGTTGCATCCCCAATTTTTCCCTGCAAAGTTTCTGCACACCATCAGAGCTCTTTTGGCCTTGTTGGTTACTTCAAATTCATGTTTGTTCCATAGAAGTTTATTGTCTAGGGTAAGGCCTAGATATTTAACTTCTGCTTTCCATTCTATATTTTGCCCATCCAGTTTTATGGTTCTAAGATTGGATTTTCTTTTCCTGGTAAATGCTACTAGGGTTGTCTTAGTGGGTTGACATTGAGTCCCATCGATTGACACCATCTTCTCGTGAAGTTCAAGCCTCTTTGAACTATGTCACAGAGGGTATTCTCAAATTTGCCTCTTGCGTATATGACAATATCATCAGCATACCCTTGACAAGATATGCCTAGATCCGTCAGTCCGCATAAGAGTTCGTCTACTATTAGGCTCCACATAAGTGGGGATGTAACTCCCCCCTGTGGGCATCCTCTGGTCGTATTAACCGAGATGGTCTTATGTCCCACCTCCGCCTCCACCGACCTGGTAGACAGTAGTTGCGACATCCATCTAGAAGTCACACCGTCTACCCCCCTGTTAATTAATGCTTTTTTGACAGACTCGTGTGGAGTGTTGTCAAAAGCACCCTCTACATCTAGAAAGGCGCATACTACGGTTTTTTTATTCGTCAGGGCATCTTGGATTTGGTCCGTCAGCTCCACTAATGCAGTCTCAGTGGATTTGCCTGTTTGATAGGCGTGCTGACAGGGGTGCAATGGCATCCGCTCCAAGATGTCTGTTCTGATATAGTTATCTACAGCCTTTTCCACCGTAATGGTTTTAACTTCTTTCTTACTGCGCTGAGTAGGTTATCAGAGAAACTATTATCCCCATCCCCTATCAGCGCTTTGGTATACAGTTGACCTTCAGTCGACCTCTACTTCTTTGTACTTTCTTTATCTAACCAAGTCCAGATCTGCCTTCTAGCGGAATCCTCAGTAACCCCTCATACGGGCTCTGGACCCATGAAGTGTCTCTTAGAGCCCTCTTGGGTCGTTGGTCGGCTATTATATTGCTCTTTATATCCTCATGTCCCGGCACCCAAATCAGAGACACCGTGTAGTCTCGTGCCAATGCATTGAGGATTTGTTGGCAGTCTCTTAACTAGTTTTGACCTAGTCACGGGGTTCAAGACTGCGTTAATGACATGCTGGCTGTCAGTCATTATATTAATTTTCCTCCTCATGTAGCCCCCTTTTGCAATCATTTCTCACTCTATTCTATTAAGCAGGGCGGTGCGAAGGAATAACTATCAATATTAATAGTTGTATTCACTCGACTTCAGTTAATCTTGATCACAATTGAAATGAGATCCCTAAGAAACGCTGTCATGTCACAGGTCAAAGGTCAAAGATGCGCAACTTCGTTCGAAAAACTGGGCATAAATACTCAGCTTTATATCCTTTCACTACGGGAACCGAAAGGTAAATTAAAAGAAAAAAAAAAAGAATGAAAACCGACGAAATCCCATCGCTTCTATTAGGAATTCAAACACAAGTGTTCGCATTTATGTATACATACGTATTTTTAAATTGAACCGCTCAAAATCGAGCTTGATATTCCCCCAAAGTTCTAGTGCTTTACCAAACGCAGAGAGAGTGTGCTTTGCATGAAATGGGGCGCTTAGAAAGAAACAGGGGCGCGCTCCGACAGGGTCTTTCGGGTATTTTAAAACACCGCATTAGACGGTATGATGTGAGAATATATAAAAAGCTACCCGAGAAATGGGGATAGAAGAGTTCATGTTACTCCTTAAAGTGGGGACAAAGATACATGCGGAAGCTAGCTATATTTTCAAACACAGACAAATGTCTACCTATTTCGAGTAACAGTGTTTCCTATAAATTATAAGGTAAACAAGTTTCAAAGTACCCAAATTACTGCCAGTATTACGATTATCTACTCCTCTTATTAAGACATCTACAAATTAAGTCATGCAACGCGTGCTTTTGTTGTAAGGCGATCCTATTTTACAATAGCTACCTGGGGCATTTGACAATCAAACGTGGAAGCATTTTTTTTTTTTACCTTTAACGAATCAATTTATCATCGAAGACCCTAGAAAGATTATTAAGTATAAACTCGATTCTACGGCTTGTTATTAAAACTTTACAATAAATTGGCAATTACGCGATTCTAGGGTTGTTAAAAAAATCACGCAACAGTAATCTTTAGAGTTGTTTTGCGAGAGCATTATCTCGAACGGCAAAAAAAGGTCGTGCGTAATTAAAGTATCGTAAGTCATGTCCATCCGAAAGAAAATGCTGCAGAAATATCATTTCGAATTTCTTTTTAAAATACATATCGAAATTGCTGTAAAAACGTAAGAAAAATTTTAAAAATGCGATACGTGAGTGAAACTTATGTAGGGGAGGGTGGGGCAAGATGGGGCCACGAGGCATGATGGGGACATCGTCTTATCTACAAAACGGCAGTAAGCATCTGTCAAATAATAACAGTCCTAATATTGACAAGTGCTGTTTTATGTTTGTTGTAATATAGGAAACTTTACTAGTCGTAATAACAAAGTTATTGCTGTTTGTGCGTGAACTTTGCAATTTCCAGAATTTCGTTATTATTTTGGTGGTGAGTTCAGCGGTTCAGTTCTCTTTTAAAACGCCATTTTGAAAGCAAACATGAGAACTTAGTCAAAAAGGAGTTACGGTACTTTGAACGTCTTTTGGAAGATTTGAAAAGTAGGAAAAACACGATAAAACACTTTTCTGGTGCAGAACAAAATGAAAGTGCTCTAAAAGCTTCTTACAAAGTTAGTCATTTAATTGCGAAGTCTGGTAAAAACCATACTATTGGCGAAAACCTAATCCTCCCTGCCGCAGCAGAAATTGTTTCTTGTATGTTTGGATTCCATTATCAAATGATACAGTTTCAAGGAGAATTAGTGATATGGCGTATGACACAAAAGAAAAACTTGTTGGAGCAATTCGAGCTAGTCCTTGCTTTGGTATACAACTCGATGAAACCACGGATGTCGCTGGCCTAGCCCAACTGATCGTTTTTGTACGTGGCATTTTTCAAGATGAAATATTTGAAGATATTTATTTTGTAAGACACTTAAAATCGACAAAAGGTGAAGATATTTCAATTTGTTAGATTCTATTTTTTTCCGAAAACCAGCTCGAGTGGAAAAACTGTGTGTCAGTGTGTATGGATGGTGCTAAGGCTATGAGCGGTCACATCACAGGGCTGGTAGGCCATATTAAAACGGTTTCAACTGAGTGTAAGTTCACTCATTGTGTCCTTCACCGAGAGGCTTTGGTGGCTAAGCACTTCCCTGATGAACTTAAAGATGTCCTTGATCAGAGTGTGAAAATTGTGAACTTCATAAAAACTAGGCCCCTAAATCTCGTTACTTTAAAATTCTATGCCAGGATATGGGGAGCCTCCATGAGAACTTATTGCTACATACTGAGGTACGATGGCTTTCTCGGGGAAATGTTTTGTCCCGTGTATTTGAACTCCACAAAGAATGCATAATTTTTTTACGAACAAAGTCCCATCTGTCTTTGACTTACTGATTTTGATTGGCTTTTGAAGTTGGCTTATTTAAGTGATATTTTTGGAAAACTCAACATCTGGAATTTATCCATGCAAGGCAGTGTTTCTGATATTTTTAATATAGAAAAGAAAACTGATGCAATGGTAAAAAAGATCATTCTCTGGGAAAAACAAATAGTAAAATAACAACTGCGAGCCGTTTGAAAGATTACTTACATTTTTGCAAGATAATGAGAAAAACATATCTGATTTCACTGAACTCAAGACTCAAATGGGCCAGCATTTGAATGCATTGAAGATCCGCATAAGAGAGTACTTTCCACCTTGGAGAAACAGTATAACTGGATACGTGACCCCTTTAATGCTGATGCTATGGACACTAACCTGACTATCTTTCAAAAGGAACACCTCATTGAAGTATCATGTGATCCCACGTTGAAAAACAAATATTTGACTGCTGGTACTACATTGTTAGATTTCTGGATCGGTATTGGGAAGGAATACAAAGAACTGTCAAGCACTGCTGTTAAATGTCTTGTTGGGTTTTCACCACTTATTTATGTGAAAAGGGTTTCTCAAGTTTAACCTATCTTAAAAATAAATCTAGAAACAAATTAAATGTTGAAGATGATTTAAATTGTATTTAACCAAGTTAAAACCCAATTTGATAAACTGTGCAAAGGGAAACAAGCTCACCCTTCTCACTAATCTCTTTGAAAGTAAGCGCTTTTGTTCTTTAAATTTTGTGTATGTTTTTTTTAATGTAATAAAATGTTTGTAAACAATATCTCTTTGTTTTTATTTAAACATGATGCTTAATTTAGTTTCAAAGTTAACACTATACTTCTATGCTACATAGAAGGCTTTAAGATTGTTTAATATTTTAATTTAGTTTACTTAGTACCGGTAACTGAGAAGGGGTACCTAAAATGTTTTGTGGGTAAAAAGGGGTACAGTGTCTAAATAAGTTTGAGAACCACTGCCTTAGACAATAAACTTCTTTTAGAACAAATACAACCACAAAAAGCCAAAAACGATCAATCTATCGCAGGAAGCGCCGAGTACAGTCTCTTGAAGTTAGCCTTTCTGAACTTGTACCTCGCATTGCTATTTATAGGAAAAGTTGACAAATATTCTCTATATTATAATATAAAATGTATTTGTTAGGGGATTCGTTGAAAGTGATTCCAACGATTTTGGTTTCATTTAATTCATGTCTTGAATGCAGTTGAAAATGTTTTTCTGTTACGATTTTTTTTTCCCGTAGGTATTTAAAAAAAAAAAAATACAACCGCTACGTTGTGTCAACAAAAGAAACGTTTTGATGCGATGTGAAAAAAGGCAAATCAAATCCGCAATAGTCGAAAATCAAATTTCCACTATAAACATCGGCAAGAAGGAGAGACATCCGTCCTGATTTTCTCGCCCTGTCGCTAAAACCCGTTTAAATAGGTTTGTATTGATGTTTCCCCCGGTTTTTAAACTCCGAGAAGCGGGGAAGTGTGTTTGTATAAATGCACACCTACGCGAAGGCGAGGAAATACTTTCCGTACGAAGTGATGCATACACGTCCTCCCTTCCCTTCCAATAAGTCGCACGCACAATCACGATTTGCCGTGAAAATTAGGTGGATGAAAATTTCATTCCACGGCTGAATTCGTACGGAATTCACGTGCGCCCGCTGATGCAATAAATTGAATATATGTATGTGTAAAAAAAAAAAGGAAGACCGAATACTCTTCTTACTCAAAATATATTTCCGCTAGATTAAAGCGAGAAAAAATTATAATTTATTCAAGGCTTTAACCTTCGCGCGGCCAACATTTGTGATCGTTCAAGCGTGGTAACCAAGTTTTACCACATTAATGTTTCAGTTATTGAGGTTTTGTGAACTAGTAATTACTGTAAATATAACACTTTTTTTTGGAATTAATAAAAAATATATTAGAAGGAATATTACAATACCTTACACACAGAAAAAAGTTTTCTATTGTCAAGTACATCTGTGTTCTTACACATTTTTACTAAATGTAAGATAGTATTTTCTTCATTTTAGAGAATTTACTAGATCCGAGTTAATAAGTGTCCTTAAATATAATAAATTATTTTCTTGAAATTTTACTAATATCAAAACAAAATTTATTTCTGGCAAATGTTATCTCTCTTAAAACAAGTACATATAATTTTTATAAGGAATAATTCACTCTCTTACGATTTTTCTTATATTGAGTGATATTTCCTTGACGCAAGTAACATAAATTTCTTGTATTCAGAATAGTAAAAAAAGTCGGAATGTGGAGGGGTTGATATACGCTGAAACTTGGTTTTATCCAGTATGATCGAGTTTGCATTTCGGTATTAGATATTTGCCCTGTGCGTTGCCTAAATCTGTTTGTCACCTGTTTACAGTAGTTTGAATAACGGTAAGTATTGTTATAATATAATGCGTATATATACTGTAAATAAAAAAATATATACACACAAAAAAATATAAATATATACAGTTACGGATATTTTTATAAATAGAAGAAGTGTCTGAAGAACAATTTTATATTCGGCTTCAATATAAAGGCCATTTTGAGTGGTGTAGGAGATAGAAACCGCAATAAAAAAAGGTTAATAATTGATTTCATTATGTATGAATATGTAATCCTTTACAAATCTAGTAATTGTAGAAATAGTTGCCACGATGTAGTATTAGTTTGTATCTATTAGAAGAAGAGTTCGCTTCGTTTTGTATGTTAACATAACCTAAGAAGTATTCTTTAAAAAAACATACTGTAAATGTAGTATCTAAATAAATACTTTTTAGTTGTAAAGTTATTCGATTTGTATTTTTTTCCTTACCTATAATTTAGCAATTCACAAAATAAAATTTAAATAAACTAATTTTATTAATATGTTAACTATGTAATTTATTTCGAGTTTTTACCTTAAAGTATGTTGTGTTACATGGTAACAATACAAATCCTATGTAAGAAACAACGTATATTATAAGTAAGATACAAATATGTATATTTAGCCAACGAAAATTATTATCAAGCAACTAATCCTGCATAGGGTCCTCTGCCAGCTTCCCAAAATGGCAGTTTGTTATTGCTTACGTTCGTATCTACACAAATTAGTTTACTCCTCCGTTTAATCTATATGATTTACTTGTTTTATTTATTTATTTTACGTATTTTATTAGTTTTGAATTACCCCTGCAGTTTTAAAAACATTTAATGAACTATGATGTTCTTGTGTAAAAGGTAAAATCAGTGGCCAGTGGCCATAACATTTACATACTTTCTTATATATTATATTGTTAGGTTTAAGTGAAATAACTCAAATTATCGTGAAAGAAGACACCAATGGGTGTCATGTTGTAGTGCCAGTCACTCTCGCAAGATAAATTTTGATGCTAACGATGGTCGCAGTTTCTTGGGATTTCCGAATGAATCTAATATATATGACACGACAAGAATTAAGAAAGTACATGAATAAGAAGAACTATTATCATTGTGCAGAGATTCCTAGGTCACATTAAATCAATTTATTTGTTAGATAGACATTTTAAGCTAGATTGCAGTTATTGCAATTCATTTTATGTTTCACTTTTTAAAATAATGTGATTTGGTTTGACTGCATTCTACTGTATAAAATTTTAATCGCATTTATTCATATTATAACAATTCGATATTATATAGTCTACGTCTGAACTCTATCCACTTGTGCATCTCCGGATATTATTGTTGACAAACCAGTGCAGGGTCGGATGTTAGAAATGAAGTAGTCGAATAGAAAGGAACAATCTTTGTATCGCACGGAACGATATAGTCATAACTCTTGAACCCTAATTAAAAGTTATTGTGTATTCGTGTCAGAAATTTGAAAGTCCCTACCACCGATGTTGTTGCATTTTTATTAATTCATTTGAGAAAGAACCACAACATATTTATTCCTGGAAGAATCTGTTACACTATAAAAATTTATTTCACAAAAAGGAAAGAATATGAACATAATTATCGTAAAACACTTGCAAATATATGTATCACTTAATCAAACATTATTTTACTGGAATCGTGTTTTTTATTAACTATAAACTGTTCATAAATATTTGCAACAAAATCAGAATAAAAAACGCATAAATTTATGTATTTTTTTAATCCATTTTTCCACTTCCTTTAAAATATAAATTATTCTGCACGTTTGAAAATTCCCGGCAACAGCTTTACAAAATGGCAGCTGGGCTTGAAGGTCATTCAAAACGGACCACTTCGGAACACAATGGATTTTTGCGAACATGTCCTTATTGTAATATACTGTGAACCTGGTATATGTACCAGATGAACATCTGATCCTTATCACGTGTAATTGACAATCTCCGATACAACATCTTTCCCATAGATCATCTAATATCCTTATTAAACTCCGTTAAAGCTTGACGGTATATTATGACGATTTGGTGAAAAATTCGTGTGGTATGCTGAGATTAGGTTCTTCAGGATATGCGCTATCTCTATTTGATCACAGCTCTGAAACGAGTTAATAGTGCCATTTAGTTCGACTGTGGAAAGGTCGAGTCTCCAACATGGTCGAGTAAAGACGCAGTTTCACATGGTATTAAAAAACGAGCTCTTTTTTATAACTCACTAACACCTCCGCGTTAGTCACACGAGAGTTAAAAAAAAAACAAAACAAAACGTGAAATATACGTCCGACACATGAAACGACATGAAATGAAAGAGACTTCAATAATCTGCCACCTTGTTCCGACGCATGGCACAACTAGATCAATTATTAAAACTTAATTACTGGAGGGTTACAGAACACAATACAGCGAGGCGCTTTATACTGATGTAGGACCTAAAGGCGGAATGTTTGCACCTAGTGGCACAAATAAATATGCAACGAGTAATAAAAAACGAGCGCAGTTGTAAAAATCTGGAAAAAAACTACTTTAGTATTTATCAAGAGCGAGTGTCAGAATTAACTGGAAATTATTTATATCATAAACAGCAAACTACGATCTAATGAGTTTCATATCAAAGTCGCGGAGTGATCATTATTATTTAAATCCGATATTATCTTTAACATTGCGCAGTAAAAAATGGGACTTGAGAGCTGGCAGCCGACACAAAAACTAGCGTTGGCGTAATTGGAAAATAAAACTTGGAATTTTTAATGTAAATTGAGCACAATGCACCCGTGAAAGTCATCTACCAAGGCGAAATTGATCTCGTTCGTTCGTTCGTGACACTAGCGAAGAGAGTTTCATGAAATTATTGTTTACATTTGTTTTAAAACGGGATATTTAATGTATCATATCGCTTATGCGGACCTGAGTATACAAATTGCTTTACCATTTTCCTATATTCCCAGTTGTTTACAATTAGACGCTCCATATTTTATTACCTTCCAGTCTAATTTGCATATTCCCTGGTTGCCGTTTTATGTAGTTATTATATCGTTGGTTTAATGCAGGGAAAATATGGATAGGTAATTAATTTATTGTTTTCAACTAAAAGCATATCGTCGTCATTGCCAGCAGGTACAGCGACGGGCATCTAAAACAAGATCTCCATAAGCAAACGTCGACCTTATCCACACTAGGTAGGAGTAAAGCAAACTTCTATGCTAGAGAGAGTATAGTATAGAGTTTTTAGTAATTGCCAGTAAACAATGGTCTATAAGATTTGTCCAACATTCCAAAATTATTAAACGTATTTTGTCGTCTTGGAAAGGGATGCACTGAACCTAATCTACAATCTATAGACATCAATAAATCATCAGAATCAGACCAAACATCAATGAGGTACTAGTAGAGCCTTTTTCCAATTCAACGATTAATTAACTTATCCTTGGAAGAGCTCCTTTGAAAGTTGCTTTCATTGAACCTATGCATAGACAGGTGCTAAAAATCGGACCATAAACTTTAGACCTCTCCATCCTTCCGTCCAAATTATGGAACGGCATGTCTCTAAGAGCTCTTGAAAAATACAATCTAAAAAATACAAGGGCACCATACATCTACTAGAAAACTTATTTTTATATACAGGTGAATTTTTTTTATCTTGAGACAACGGAATATCTCTAAAACACTTCATCGAATCAAAAAAAGATCTTAATAAGATTTGTTATAGTGTAGGGCATGATACAAGAAAATAAGGTATGCTCTTGCGCATCTAAGTGTGACGTATCTGAGGGCCAAACAGTACTACCAATCCAATAATTTAATAGATATCACCAATGTAAAGAAAATTAACTCCCATTTTTTTTTTTAAATCTATCCTATTAAAATCAATAAAACTGTTTTTTTTTTTGCCATTTCCTTCAATCAAATTTGCATTGAAACAAAATTTTAGATAATTCATATTTTTAAATGTAATTTTCAATTGAATGCAAAATCGTTATTGCTTTGTGATGAGTGATTCTGTTGATGTAAAGTATTTTTTGCCTTTAGTATAACATTTCATGTTTGCTTATTTTAGTGCAATGAAGCAAATAAAGCATTAATAATTGCAAGCTTTACTTTAACTGAACATATTCTACACTTCTTTAGCTCTTACCTTCATACTTGATTTGTACTTACACGCACTAAAATTTCACTAATTGTAAGTGGTTTCATATTTTTTTTTTTTTTAATGGCAAATGAAACATCTAATAGTTTATTACAAACATTAATGCAGACAGTGTTGGAATAAAAAAAAAAATGCAGATAAAAAAGAAAGAATTAATTAATGATTGTGGGTGTAGTGTTTTATTTTTCTTGTTTTACAAATTCATTTATCAATTCTTTTTATTCTACTCCCTCAAACAAATGAAAGTCACTCAAGAATTTCCACTACAACGTTTATAAACAGTTTATCCACACAAAACCTAAAACGAACTTATAACACCTAACTAAAATCACTATCCAAGCAAAGCTAACAAACTACTACAAGCATAAGCTGACACAAAACATTAAATAGAAACTAAATAAAGTGTTCTAATCGATTTCAAAATAAACTGAAACAACAATGGCGACAGTCGAGTGATGACGTATCTGAGGGCCATGCGCGAAAAAGACGAGTTTTGGTTTTCAGATGAGCATACCTTATTTTCTTGTATCATGGTGTAGAGGGCTTACTGAATGGTGCCGAACTCGATCCCCCACCTCACCGGTAAAAAGAAGCGCGCGATCGCATCTTGTCGGGAAAACGTTGTGAATAAAGATTAACAGCATCATCGATATTCCTACCACTTTCTCCATAGATGTAAATCATTTCAATTCTCTCTTTGTAATGTTATAGCCTCCATTACTGTTCAAATATTCAACACTAACAAATTTGTATTGGTTTAATAATTAATAATCTAAATGGGGATCGGACAATGTGTAAGTATCCACACAGCTTGTCAAGTATGTACTGAATCAAGTACGGTTTTGTATCGTTGAATAGCATTCCAATTGCGAATAAATAAATGTATCGAAGTGAAGGGGCACAGTTTCGAACACACACTGTTGAAAATTTTAACACTTTTTTGACTAATTTAATAGTCAGGAGAGGTCCACATTGTTTTCGTGTTATTTTGTCGAGAACTATAGAAGTTTAAATTTGACGAGCAAAGATAGTCCAAGTATTGTCTATTGCTAAGGGGTTATTTGTCCAACTGACACGTGGAATTATAAAATACTTCTAGTCACATTTATTTGATCTAGACTAGACAAATTTACTAGCTGTTTAAACTAAATGAATGCGATCTATTGGGTGTTTAACACATTTTCTAAACACAACGTCTTTTTAATATGCAACTCCTATTTCTTAGTGCTATAATATTCTCTCTTAAGACGTTTTCTCAATTATAAATATGCAAACCACTCATTCAACAAGTTTTGGTTTCAACTAAACGTACCAATTTTTAAAATGATTTTTTGAGAACCATTATAAAATTAAGTGAATGTTTATGCTATTTGATTCAAGTCTAAACTAATTGCGTTAAATAGATGTTCCAATACATCTTTAAGATGTTGAAATTTTTTATGCCCACTGGAATTAACGTTTAATAACACGAGGTTACACTTCGCAAGTCAGTCACATTTGGTGGTTTGTTTGGATATGTTAATACGGAGAATCAAACACAAAAACAGATACACGTGCAATGCAGGTGGTGCGTATAATGCAATACTGTATTAGAATAGGTGGGGTTTCTATATTTCTATCCGAGGGAAAAATTCTGATTGGTTGACGCTTCTGAATGTCTAGAAAAATAGTCAATCCTCATATCTGAACAAAGAATTCACACGAAATTCTAGTAATTTCTGTTCTATTAAATACGCGTAGTCAACTCGTCTGGCAAAGTTTGTAAAAATCAACACTAAAATATTTGACTAGCGCAAAATTAACGCCAACACCGTAATATTTTCAACAGCGTGTTTTGTAAATTTAAAACATCTGCCGTTCATTTTGCGTAAATTTGATAATTTTCGGGGTATTCTCGACTACGTTGAAAGCAGGAAAATATTATTAATCAATCGAATACAGCCGTAGGCCTATCCGGCGAGAAAAAATTATTCGATTGACTGAACATCGACTTTAATAAGCTCAGAATATCTCCCTGGGGTTTAGAGACATCTTTGCCATTTAAGAATCGGCTCGGAAAAAAGACTTGCCGAATGAGAAACAAAACTAAATCGTCGATTCCTGCCCAAATCGATATACGGAGGGCACTTCAAATCTAATCGGAGAAAATGCTTAGAACTTCGACAGGTACAAGCTCGGTTTGAACGCCTTGAAATCTTATCGTGTTTCCTTTGTAACGCCCTATCTCGTTGCCGGACGGGAAATAATGTAGCAATTTTTACGCAAAGGATTTGGACGGCGAATTTCGTACGTATCGCTAATAGTTAAAAATGGTGGATGCGCCGCGGAACGCGGGCGTAAAGTTGTGAACACATCTCGTTTACGATCTTCTGTATAACTTTAATTATTCAGAGGACGTCTGGGCCCCGAAGGGCGCAAGAAACACGTCCGAGACGCTGTATAGTGAGTTGTTGGGGCTTGTTATTTATGTTGTGGTCCCACTAGGGTGAAAGGGTTCGAGGTCTAAATTGATTAAATGAGGTGTTGCAGCGGTACATACGTAATTAGGAAATGTCTATACACTCCCGGATTCCCAGTGAAGATTTGACGATGTCACCATTTCTTATAATAATAGCGTTTATTGTCTAACACAGTGGTTCTCAAACTTATTTAGAGACTGTACCCCTTTTTACCCACAAAACATTTTAGGTACCCCTTCTCAGTTACCGGTACTAAGTAAACTATAATTAAAATATTAAACAAATCTTAAAGCCTTCTATGTAGCATAGAGTATAGTGTTAACCTTTGAAACTGAATTACGTAATCATGTTTAAATAAAAAACAAAGAGATATTGTTTACAAACATTTTTATTACATTAAAAACAAACACACACAAAATTTAAAGAACAAAAAGCGCTTACTTTCAAAGAGATTAGTGAGAAGGGTGAGCTTGTTTCCCTTGCACAGTTTATCAAAAATTGGGTTTTAACTTGGTTAAATACAATCTTAAATCATCTTCAACATTTAATTTGTTCTAGATTTATTTTTTAAGATAGGTTAAACTTGAAAAACCCTTTTCACATAAATAAGCGGTGGAAAACCCAACAAGAAATTTAACAGCAGTGCTTGACAGTTCTTTGTATTTCTTCCCAATATCGATCCAGAAATCTAACAATGTAGTACAGCAGTCAAATATTTGTTTTTCAACGTGGGATCACATGATACTTCAATGAGGTGTTCCTTTTGGAAAGATAATCAGGTTAGTGTCCATAGCATCAGCATTAAAGGGGTCACGTATCCAGTTATACTTTTCTCCAAAGGTGGAAAGTACTCTCTTATGCGGATCTTCAATGCATTCAAATGCTGGCCATTTGAGTCTTGAGTTCAGTGAAATCAAGATATGTTTTTCTCATTATCTTGCAAAAATGTAAGTAATTTTTCAAACGGCTCGCAGTTGTTATTTTCTATTTGTTTTTCCCAGAGAATGATCTTTTTTACCATTGCATCAGTTTTCTTTTCTATATTAAAAATATCAGAAACATTGCCTTGCATGGATAAATTCCAGATGTTGAGTTTTCCAAAAATATCACTTAAATAAGCCTACTTCAAAAGCCAATCAAAATCAGTAAGTACAGAAGACAGATGGGATTTGTGTTCGGTAAAAAAATTATGTAATTCTTTGTGGAGTTCAAATACACGGGACAAAGCATTTCCCCGAGAAAGCCATCGTACCTCAGTATGTAGCAATAAGTTCTCATGGAGGCTCCCCATATCCTGGCATAGAATTTAAAGTAACGAGATTTTAGGGGCCTAGTTTTTATGAAGTTCACAATTTTCACACTCTGATCAAGGACATCTTTAAGTTCATCAGGGAGATGCTTAGCCACCAAAGCCTCTCGGTGAAGGACACAATGAGTGAACTTACACTCAGTTGAAACCGTTTTAATATGGCCTACCAGCCCTGTGATGTGACCGCTCATAGCCTTAGCACCATCCATACACACTGACACACAGTTTTTCCACTCGAGCTGGTTTTCGGAAAAAAAAGAATCTAACAAATTGAAAATATCTTTACCTTTTGTCGATGTTTTAAGTGTCTTACAAAATAAAATATCTTGAAATATTTCATCTTGAAAAATGCAACGTATAAAAACGATCAGTTGGGCTAGGCCAGCGACATCCGTGGTGTCATCGAGTTGTATTCCAAAGCAAGGACTAGCTCGAATTGCTCCAACAAGTTGTTCTTTTGTGTCATACGCCATATCACTAATTCTCCTTGAAACTGTATCATTTGATAATGGAATCCAAACATACAAGAAACAATTTCTGCTGCGGCAGGGAGGATTAGGTTTTCGCCAATAGTATGGTTTTTACCAGACTTCGCAATTAAATGACTAACTTTGTAAGAAGCTTTTAGAGCACTTTCATTTTGTTCTGCACCAGAAAAGTGTTTTATCGTGTTTTTCCTACTTTTCAAATCTTCCAAAAGACGTTCAAAGTACCGTAACTCCTTTTTGACTAAGTTCTCATGTTTGCTTTCAAAATGGCGTTTTAAAAGAGAAGGTTTCATAGAATTCATAGAAAAACTTCTGAACAAACAACGCATTGTGGATTAGGCTCGTCTGAGCTTCCAGTCCAAGTAAAACCTAGTTTTAAGTACAACTCGTCATATTTTCTCTTTTTACTTTTATATTCATTTGCCAGTTTTTCGGGTTTTTTATTTTTTCCTTGAGCTGATCATTAGTAACAAGACGTTCAGGTCTACTTTCATTCTGTGAAGTTGATGGCCCAGAATTTTGATGCAGATCTTCATGGGGCCTTTTCTTTAGGAGCCATTTATCCATTGTTAATTTTTATTGTAAAATTCACTTACGTGGTACCTGACTCAGTTTTCAAACAGATGTCCGTAAACGTGTTTCAACAGGATTGAGTGTCCGCAGAATAACACAACACACCACAAAAATAACACAATACTGAGAGCGAGCTTGTAATAACAGGCAATGCTACTGCAGTGCAGTGACACGAGTGATTGGCCGGCCACACAGCCCCACTCTGATGACTAAGCCCTTAGTGGCGCGCCGCACGTCAACGTGTCCATACGTGTCCCGGGTTGTTTTATTTTATTGTTGGCCGGCCGCGTACCCCTTAAAAATTTTCGTACCACAGTTTGAGAACCACTGCACTACAGAATAGTTCCTATCACTTCTAAAAATTTGGTCCCACAATCTCTAATTTCAGAATTAAGCCAAGTTTCCGTAAGCAGAAGTATATCAGCATAGGCACTTTCACTAATAGAGTAGACCCTATATGTATATAGCTTAGATCGAAGACTACCTTATGCCAAGAAAAAAAAAAATAATAATTGTTACATAGCCGCAGTGCGCTCGACCGTTTTCCACTTTTTAATTTTTTCCTCGCTTTAGACAACGCCGAAACGGGAACCGATACAAAATACGCATCACGTAATTCTGCTTTAGATGGGCACCGCTGCGGTTTGCATATTACACACGTAGCGTGCTCCTCTACAGATGGATTAGAAAGGCACAATTTAGCGTTACGTGCTTTACTGGCATAAATTCGAAGTCCCTGGCGGAGCGCCCTTTGAAAATTCGCAAAAACAATCCATCCATCGCGTTGAGGGTGACGAAATAAAAAAGCGGCGAACGCTGGGAACCGAACGCGTCGGCAACTCCTACGAGATTTAGAGAAGAACTACTTTAGCTACACTTAGGTTCGTTTTACGCAGTGGGCTTTTTGCGGATTCCCGCTTCTTATGGCCTGTTTTTTTTTTTCGCGTTTATATTCGCACTTCACGGACGATGATTAAAAAAGTTCCGTTGAAGAGAAAAAAAATTATTATTTTACAGTTGCTACACGAATTCCACGGGGTGCAATATTATTTTCCGTACTTGTATGAATGTATTTTTATAAACGGGACGACCCATAAATAAACGCCCAGTGTCGCAGTATATAGTCCTTGGTATTAATGGCGCCGATGAAATATTTTGGAAAAAATGAACAAAACTGTATCAAACTTTGAATTTTTTTTTTTTGAAATTATGCAACTGGTTTGATACTAAATTTATGAAATAGATACGCCAACTTAACCCATTAAAGACTACCGTCTAAATATTCATACATATTTAGAGTTCTTTTTAAAAGGGTGGTTGTCGAAACTAGAGTTTGAAAATTGTCTAACACAGTGGTTCTCAAACTGTGGTACGCGAAAATTTTTAGGGGGTACGCGGCCGGCCAACAATAAAATAAAACAACCGGGACACGTATGGACACGTTGACGTGCGCGCGCCACTAAGGGCTTAGTCATCAGAGTGGGGCTGTGTGGCCGGCCAATCACTCGTGTCACTGCACTGCAGTAGCATTGCCTGTTATTACAAGCTCGCTCTCAGTATTGTGTTATTTTTGTGGTGTGTTGTGTTATTCTGCGGACACTCAATCCTGTTGAAACACGTTTACGGACATCTGTTTGAAAACTGAGTCAGGTACCACGTAAGTGAATTTTACAATAAAAATTAACGATGGATAAATGGCTCCTAAAGAAAAGGCCTCATGAAGATCTGCATCAAAATTCTGTGCCATCAACTTCACAAATGAAAGTAGACCTGAACGTCTTGTTACTAATGAGCAGCTCAAGGAAAAATTAAAAAAACCCGAAAAACTGGCAAATGAATATAAAAGTAAAAAGAGAAAATATGACGAGTTGTACTTAAAATTAGGTTTTACTTGGAGTGGAAGCTCAGACGAGCCTAATCCACAACGCGTTGTTTGTTCAGAAATTTTATCAAACAATTCTATGAAACCTTCTCTTTTAAAACGCCATTTTGAAAGCAAACATGAGAACTTAGTCAAAAAGGAGTTACGGTACTTTGAACGTCTTTTGGAAGATTTGAAAAGTAGGAAAAACACGATAAAACACTTTTCTGGTGCAGAACAAAATGAAAGTGCTCTAAAAGCTTCTTACAAAGTTAGTCATTTAATTGCGAAGTCTGGTAAAAACCATACTATTAGCGAAAACCTAATCCTCCTTGCCGCAGCAGAAATTATTTCTTGTATGTTTGGAGAGAACGAGGCAAAAAGAATTACAGCAATTCCATTATCAAATGATACAGTTTCAAGGAGAATTAGTGATATGGCGTATGACACAAAAGAACAACTTGTTGGAGCAATTCGAGCTAGTCCTTGCTTTGGTATACAACTCGATGAAACCACGGATGTCGTTGGCTAGCCCAACTGATCGTTTTTGTACGTGGCATTTTTCAAGATGAAAATATTTGAAGATATTTATTTTGTAAGACACTTAAAACATCGACAAAAAGGTGAAGATATTTTCAATTTGTTAGATTCTTTTTTTTCGAATACCAGCTCGAGTGAAAAAACTGTGTGTCAGTGTGTATGGATGGTGCTAAGGCTATGAGCGGTCACATCACAGGGCTGGTAGGCCATATTAAAACGGTTTCAACTGAGTGTAAGTTCACTCATTGTGTCCTTCACCGAGAGGCTTTGGTGGCTAAGCACCTCCCTGATGAACTTAAAGATGTCTTGATCAGAGTGTGAAAATTGTGAACTTCATAAAAACTAGGCCCTAAAATCTCGTTATTTATAAATTCTATGCCAGGATATGGGAGCCTCCATGAGAACTTATTGCTACATACTGAGGTACGATGGCTTTCACGGGGAAATTTTTGTCCCGTGTATTTGAACTCCACAAAGAATTACATATTTTTTTACCGAACACAAATCCCCATCTGTCTTCTGTACTTACTGATTTTGATTGGCTTTTGAAGTTGGCTTATTTAAGTGATATTTTTGGAAACTCAACATCTGGGATTTATCCATGCAAGCAGTGTTTCTGATATTTTTAATATAGAAAAGAAAACTGATGCAATGGTAAAAAAGATCATTCTCTGGGAAAAACAAATAGAAAATAACAATTGCGAGCCGTTTGAAAGATTACTTACATTTTTGCAAGATAATGAGAAAACATCAAGACTCAAGACTCAAATGGGCCAGCATTTGAATGCATTGAAGATCCGCATAAGAGAGTACTTTCCACCTTTGGAGAAACAGTATAACTGGATACGTGACCCCTTTAATGCTGATGCTATGGACACTAACCTGACTATCTTTCAAAAGGAACACCTCATTGAAGTATCATGTGATCCCACGTTGAAAAACAAATATTTGACTGCTGGTACTACATTGTTAGATTTCTGGATCGGTATTGGGAAGGAATACAAAGAACTGTCAAGCACTGCTGTTAAATTTCTTATTGGGTTTTCCACCACTTATTTATGTGAAAAGGGTTTCTCAAGTTTAGTCAATCTTAAAAATAAATCTAGAAACAAATTAAATGTTGAAGATGATTTAAGATTGTATTTAACCAAGTTAAAACCCAATTTTGATAAACTGTGCAAAGGGAAACAAGCTTACCCTTCTCACTAATCTCTTTGAAAGTAAGCGCTTTTTGTTCTTTAAATTTTCTGTGTGTTCGTTTTTAATGTAATAAAAATGTTTGTAAACAATATCTCTTTGTTTTTATTTAAACATGATGCGTAATTCAGTTTCAAAGGTTAACACTATACTTCTTAGCTACATAGAAGGCTTTAAGATTTGTTTAATATTTTAATTATAGTTTACTTAGTACCGGTAACTGAGAAGGGGTACCTAAAATGTTTTGTGGGTAAAAAGGGGTACAGTGTCTAAATAAGTTTGAGAACCACTGCTCTAAAGCCTAGCGTATGCGTATTTTTTAGACGCTCTAAAAAAAAATGAAGAAACCGTTTTTTTTTTATTTTACGTATAAACGTCTAAAATGAGTCAATATTAATAACATTTTATAAAGTTAACACATTTGCTACATAAATACTAGTAGCAGTCTTTAATGGGTTAATAGACAGAGTTAACCTGCTCCATCTATATTGTGAATACAATTATTTAATGTATTGTAATCCAATGTTATAGCAAGGCGAGACCAAGTTACAAAGTTCCATTGTAAAATATTTCGCTTAAAGTTAGTTTATGCAACTGCGGAGGCATCACATGGCGCGGCGCACGAACATTTTAACACAATAGCGTGCGTTTAATAGCGTATCACCTAACACATGGGGTATGTGTCGAAAATTTAAGCATCAGATACAAGCGTAAATAATTTTACTCGACAATACTTAGGATGTTCAATTACAGTTCGGGTATTTTCTGCCGGAATTAATATAATGGCCCACGTTTGCGCCACTTGAAACGTAACGTAATAATTCAAATGCATTATCTTGTTTACGCCAGCTGTCAACGAGTGGTCTATTTGATGGCCTTCGCATTATTGCAGCCTCGTAAGTACTGCATACACACACCCCCAAGCGCTGTGAATATATGAATACTCGTGTCGCGGGCGCGTCCGGAACCCTCATTTTAAAAATGGGCACTGAATTTTTATTTTCACCACTTTACTAGCGCATTCGTTCCGATACTTTCGGTTTTAAGTGACCGTTTAAATTCGATCCAACTGCGCTGACAAATTTATCAATAGATGATTACATTTACCTGTGAAATGGAAACATATAAATAATATTTTTGTCAATTTGTCAGTATATACCATGTGATTCAAAATGATTGTCGTAAGAAAAAAACTGTTTTCCGGAAAAATTTATCTATACTTATTACCAATTTAATGAGCGAAGTTAGCTACATACAAATTTCATACATTAAATGAATTTTCTTGACATTTAGCGACATTGGCGTGCGTGTTGTAGTATCTTTCGATTATTTATCTTATAATTTTTTTCAAATCGTTTATATTTACATCTAATATCACCAACAATAGTATTTCTGAATACTGTAAGAAAATAAGGGAATTTATCTGTGGTAATAGCTCAACAAACAGGTAATAAAATCAATATTAACATTAAGTGAAATAGTTTATTACATTTTATAATTTTATAGGCTTATCATACACTTCAATGCAATGAGCTGTCAAAAGAAAGTTACATTTTCATCCCTATAAAGTTTCTATCGTACAGAAATTATTACCATTAGATCACGATAGGCGATTGAAATATTGTCATTGGTTTAATAACAATTTAAGGGACGATGACTTGCTAAATAAATCATTTTTCTCGGATGAAGCCTGGTTTTATCTAACAGACATATCAATTTACAAAACTATCGTATCTGTCTGCAGAAAATCCACACGAATTTCGAGAAACGCAATTGCATCCCGTAAAAGTTGATGTTTGGTTAGCTATGTCCAGGCAACGAATAATAGGGCCAATTTTCTTCGAGGAAACTGTAACAGCCCAACGTTACCAACAGATGTTGGAATTGTTTATTGCAGAGTTACAAGAAAATGAGCTTGAAGCAGTTTATTTTCAGCACGATAATGCTCCAGCACATACTGCTCGACAAACCTGCCAATATCTTTCAACAGTTTTTTTGCTGACGGTTCGTTAGAGCACAAAGATGGCCACCAAGATCGCCCTGATCTAACCCCATTTGGATTACTTCATGTTCGGCTATCTAAAAAATAGGATCTATAGAAACCGCATGCATACCATAAAAGAACTGAGAGATGCAGTTTTGTCACTTAATAATTATACTGATTGTATGTTATAATTTAAAGTAATAAATAAATTTAGTTAAACACCAGTTAGTACTGAATTGTAAAATCATAATTTAGTAAAGTTAATTTACATTTCATTTTTACAAGCAGAAACACCGATCCATAGTTGTTTATATAATGCGAGTTCAAATATAGGTTACGTTTTCCTTATTTATGACAGATTCGTTGACATTCTTGTGTTCCAACCCTGACTTAGTTCAAACCTTCATCCTTCTCTTATCATGCACTTCAGCTCGTTGCGCTGAAGTGTATGATAAGCCTATAAAATTATAAAATGTAATAAACTATTTCACTTAATATTAATATTGATTTTTTACCTGTTTGTTAAGCTAATTACCACAGATAAATTCCCTTATTTTTTTTACAGTATTCAGAAATACTATTGTTGGTGATATTAGATGTAAATATGAACGGTTTGAAAAAAATTATAAGATAAATAATCGAAAGATACTACAACACGAACGTCAATGTCGCTAAATGTCGAGAAAATTCATTTAATGTATGAAATTTGTATGTAGCTAACTTCGCTTATTAAATTGGTAATAAGTATAGATAAATTTTTCCGGAAAACAGTTTTTTTTTTTACGACAATCATTTTGAATCTCATAGTACCTGTCAAAAAACAAAAAGTTTAAGTTTTAAAGTTTATCTTTTCTGAATTTCAGCAAGATAGCCGATTGGGTAATTGAATGATTATTCTTGTAATTTGACATCTGACTTGCATCACCTTTCTTTCTAGATCTTCTCTTTTTTTCTTATGTGTTTTGTATTTTTGTTTTTTTCTATCTGCTTGAATATGCTTTCCATTACGGATAAAATAATAGAGCAACAATAAAATATTGATGAAAGTCGTCAATATGATTATACGATACGAAGTCACTCTCGCGCATATGTGTATATACGTATCTGTCAAAAGTATACGTTGTGCGTGAAACGGAAAACGAGGAAAATACGACTGTACTTTTTTTTTCCGGTTCGAATATTTAAATACAGAAATCCGCTACCTTTATTCGAGTCGAAGTTCCACAGCGTGGAAAAAAAATGATTATGTATATCCTGCCATTTAAACCGTAAAGAGATATCCGTTCTGACGTCGAATCGGAGACGTTAACATGCAAACAAACAATGGGAAAAATTGATATTTCCCTGCCCGTGCACATCCTAATGGTTAATCTATATGGAGCCGGGCGGATACATTTTTCCATATCATTTAAAATGAATAAATCTCCAATCAAGTCTTGTGGATGAAAAACTTCTCGGCGAACAAAATAGAAATTCATAAATTTACATACATTGAAACGCCCATTGCCTCTTCCCCTTCGTTTCGTTGTCAATGCGTAAGTGATGTCGTTGTGTGTGTACAGTGTGGGCTAAATTCTACGTACAGATCTTGCCAAAAAAAGAAAAAAAATTAACGACCTACGTGAAAATATGCGAGACGAGCGCATCTACGACGAAACTGCAGCTTTTGCTACGGTGAATAAAAAAAATATATAACGAAATAATAATGGAACCACATAACCTGAGTAAGAACAATGTTCGCATATTACCAGAAATACTTTCAGGCCATTGTAAACCGAAGGAGTAAGCTTGAATCCGCAAAGGAATCTGAATGTTGGTTTTGTGGCGAACAGGATGAAACACCCATCCACCTCCTCTCAAATTGCGTAGCACTGTGCAACTCAATGGTGTTGCACCTGGGAGCATGTGAAATCGAAGAGGGAGACTTACTTAACCTGGGGCATTGATTATATATAATATAGATATACCAACAGCCACTTTATCAAAATAGTCAATTAAAGTGTCACTAGATGTCGCCTATATTTACATATTCAAATTAATATTTCGTCAAATTTATTTTTAGCATTTATGAAAACCTAACTACATAGGCGTACTCTAGCGGAGAGTGGCACATTCATTGAATTTACAACTTGTATATCTACGGAACAAAAAACAAAGGTATCTAAATCTGGATACGTAAAAAGTAATAAACGGATGTTAAAAATGTGATATACGCCGGTAAATATATCGAGTATAAATTGTGTTGCAACTAATAATTTTAAATCGAAATTTATATACCTTAACCTTATTTTTTTATTCTGATACATAAATTAAAATAAAACCAAACTAATGCAATAAAGCAATGTGTGTAATGGCAAAACTGTGTGTTAAACATACAAGCAATAGGTGCTTACTAAATACTATATAATATATACAGCGTGAACGCAAACAAATATCATTTATGCTGGAGGTTTTATTAGTAGTTTTAGGAGAAAAAGTTGTAAATAAAAGTTGAAGTACTAATTATTTTACATAACTTTTATAAATAAATATAATATAATAAATATATAACATAATAATATAAAAAAAAGAAGGAATATATAACATACAGTGATCGGTATAACGTGCGCATCATATGTGAAATTTGTTTGTCTTTGAATTTAGTAAATCCTTCTTCTTACAAATTGCCTCTACATGTCTAGAAACTAAAATAACCCTCATCAAATCTGCCTAAAATTTAATTGTGTACCAGGGAAGGTCAAAAATATGAAACTACGCTAAGAGTAAAGTATCTCATTTTTTTTGGGTTTAGCAGATTCTTTTATGAGAAAATGTTGTTTCAAATTTAACGCTATGTCCAATTATGAAGATTCGTTTAATTTGAGCAAAAAAAAAATTAATCGCTTTTTTTAGGAATTCCTGTATACAAAATTGATCCTGATCATACAGCTGTCATATCCTATCCTGAGAGGAAATCATATGCGTACTATACCATAATTAGTTAGTTTCAAAAATGTTATAGCTTTGAAAAGTAATGTGTTTTGCTTTCAAATAAAACAAAATAATAATATCTAATTAAAATTATAAAGAGCTTACTTCATAAATAACAGACCCTTAGATCTTAGATCGAGTGAGGAGAAAAGACATTCACCCCTCTGCTTACTTTGAACAAATAGAAAAAAAATATTTTTTTACAAATACCTACGTTATCACAACATGCGGAATATCGTCACCTAGGAAAAAGTGGAAGTTATGAAAACACATGTTCTTGTTCAATAAGTTATTATCCTTAAAATCTACACTACTTTTTTAGGAGGAAAAACGGAGTGAGAACTTATTAATGTTATATAAATAAACGTTTACTAATATTATTTATTCAAACTTACATAAAGAAATAAAATTAAAGTATTTCTATATTGGTCGAAAATCGAACGTAAACAAGGACTTATTAATATCATACTGATTTTCACCTCACGATTATATGTCCTGTACGATTTATTTTATATTGTAGATAGCTGTAGCATGATAACAATATAATAGAATAACAATTAAGGCATGAATGTATCGATAGTTTATCTGCATTTTCTTACAATTATCAAGTTTTACAATTTGAATATTTCATATAAGGCGCGGATAGTGTATATGCGTGGTAAACAGCACCATCTGTTATTTAGAAGCGTAACACTGTTCAAGCTATTGAGTTAACATAGGTTGAAATCTTAGATACCCCACTTATATTTTGGACCAGGAAACGGTGGCGGCACTATAGCGGCGTGGTCCAAAAGCTCAAATTTAAGCGTTGCCATTGCCTCTTATGGACGTGGTATATCTATATTATATATAATCAATGACCTGTGGCCTTCTGATATCCTACACTTTCTGAAGGGAATAGAATTGGAAGGCTGGATGTAAAACAGCGGGAGTAGGGGTCACAACATCACCTTCAAATTTACAGCATTCGTTTTCTGTGCAAATGAGTACAGGAGTGTAGTCAGCTATGGGGTCGCCAAACACATTATTATTATTATTTTTGTATTACGTACATGTTAATAAAATAAGTTTGATTTTGCTAATGCAGATTTGGACTTAAAACATCTTGTATTTGTTTATCAATTAAACGATGATTTTGTGAGGTAAATCATTGTCCCAATCCTTTATCACTACTAAAATATTTATCTTAACTTTCTTTTGGTATGTGTTTTTAGTTTTCCAGACATTAAAGCAAAAATAGCAAAGCGGTAGTGTTGCCCGTGGCTCCCGAAAACAGACAATTTAGCAACTAAGAAAGTTACCGTCGTTTTACACTACACCAGTCTATAAATCTCTCAAATTTTATTTGGATCGGTGAGGTTCAATTGTCTGTGTTGCCTTGTAAATTGTGGGAATACCTTCAATGTGTCAGATTCTACATTCTAGAATTCATATTCGGCAGCATTCTATTTTATTTTGTACAATATACAAACAACACCCATCATTCGATTTGTCTCAATTATCTCCGTACCAGGAATTTAAATTTGTTTGTTTGCATTTGCATACTCCAATTGCTGCTGCTGCAGGTGCATAACGGTTCCATATCAAATTATACCCCAGCCATATATCCGCGAAATGCATGACAATATTTGGAAACAAATAAATAGGTCGCTCGTTATTTTTAGCATATTCGCGGACACGTATGCATGTACGACGCTGTTATGAACCCAGTGCGGTGGTGATATTCGCGTGTTGGACGGTCCAAAGTTTAAAATTAAAACCCCAATCCCGCAGAGGAATTGTATTTGATCACTCTGAAGTCCTAAAAGGGAAGTCATTCTAAATAGGTACATATAAAGTGAGCTTAATCCTTTAATGCCAGTCCGTCAGCTCCCTGGCTCAATCAAGGACCCTTTTCTAAATACGTTTTTAATTAGTTGGTTTGCATTAGAATACCGGACTGCATTGAAAATTAGTGCATGGAGCGGAATAATTTTAATTCAAACAGGAGGGACAATTGGAATTAGATTTGAATGAAATTTTGTTGAAATAAATGTAGAATTTGCATGTTAGCATGAAGGATACTAGTTAGTTGTTATTTTAGCCAATTTGTCTCATAATTTGTATTGGAAGCTATTTCTTTTTGTTCATTTAATTTTGCCAATACAGCTTGATGAACATCGAGGAAGGAGATCATAATTGAAAACAAATATTTAATTGCGATGCAACTGCGCTATATTGGAGAAAGAGGACATCGCGTTCTAATATCACAAAAGACGAAAGCTCTGCTTCTGGATTGAAAATAAACAAAGGTCGTATTATATTACTACTTGGATCTAATGCTGATGGCGATGCAAAATTAAAACCACTGTTTAATTAATCGCTCCAATAACCCAAGAATCTTAAAAAAATATTGAAGAAAGCAGTTTGCTAGCTATAACTGACAGGTTCTTGCGGGTTTCGCCGTGTGTCAAAACTTTCGCTCGACGTTTCTTTTCATACTGACAGCTTCTTTAGGATAACTGAACTGATTCTCCATGGTCCGACATTCTTCTTATATACGCCCCTGGTGCATCCAACCGTGTAGTTTCCGCTCCATTGACCGTGACGGTTCGTAGTAGGCTCTTCCACGTGTTGCTAAGGTGGTACCCTTCTTCTCTGTTAACGGTTTTATTCTTCTCTATTTCTATGGCTTTCTTGATGAGTCTTTTCCCGTAGTTCTTGGTGGTAGTTATTACTTTTACATTCTTGAAATCCATTTTGTGTCCGGTGTCGTACATGTGTTCTGCCACCGCTGATTGCTCAGTCCTTCTTAATCTTGCGTCCCTCTCGTATTCTTTTATTCTTATGTCGATTGCTCTTCCTGTTTGTCCGACGTGGCACAGTCCGCATTGGCATGTTATCTTGTAGATACCTTCTGTGCGCCCCTTGGGTATCTTATCCTTTGCGGTCGGTAGATACTGCTGGATCGACGTTGCAGTCCCGAAGCGTACTTGTACGTTACGTTTCTTCAAAATTCGGCCTATATATATTCGGGTGACTCCTGCTATGTAAGGTAAACACGCCATCCCTCTTCGTGGTTCTGTAGTTGTCTCCAGTGTCGTCTTCTTCTTAGTGGCTCGCCTATTTGGAGCTACAATAAGAACGCTAAGTTATACAGGCATTATAAAATATTAATCAAAACTAAGGTGCAGTTCATTTAATTACGGTTACTTTTCGTCGAAAAGCATGTACTTAAGAAGAAAATAGTCTTCCAGCAAAACAGCACGCTACTTCCAATTAAACTAAACACTTTTCTGAGAAACCGTATTCTTTTCGTTGAACATGATAAAAACCAAAACTTACAAACCTTTTCATTTATTGCAATCTCTTTTCTCAGTGTAGGTGAACAAATTGCAAACATCTAAAGATAAGAGAATATCGTTATATAGAATATGAAAATCTTATAACTTCTGTCTAAGATATAAGCTATTATTTACTGTACATTTAAAACAATTATTAAATAACGTTTTTCAGACGCTATTCAACCATTTGAACAGAGCATAAACAGGGGAGTCTGTGTATGCCACTATCAGTCTTATCGGCATTTAAAATTTGGTTAGTTTTCCGAACACCATTATCGTTAATAAAATCATCAATCATCTAAACCAGGGGTCGCCAAACTTTTTTATTATTAAGTGTTCCTCTATGTTTTATTAAACCGAAAACAATGTACAAAAAGTTTCCGTCGTATCATATAGGGTGTTTAAAAATTACTGACTTGTCAAAGAATCTTAAAGTTACAAAACTTATTTTTTTTTCAAAAACACCCTGTATATTCTTATATTTTTCTGCAACATTCCCTATAGGCTTCAGTGGTTTTATTTTAAATTATTCCTATTATTTATTATCTTTTCCAAATGGTCAAATAATTTTTACCTGGTGGATTATAAATAACATTACCATAAATTACTATTGCTGGAAAATATTATAATAATCAGCGTTTTCTATATGTTAGTACCTAGAAAAGTACGCAATATATAAACCAAACAGTAAATATTAAATATTAAAAGTTTATCTGGTTCGCATTTTGCAAAATGAGGCAAACTGCAAACAAAAAGTTAATAAAGCGTTTGTGTGATATAAGAATTTGCAGAGGATTGAAATAGCTACATAATGGAATCTTTGCAGAGGATGTGGTAATAATAACAGACAGTGAAAAACACAGAAAATTTGAACATATGGAAAGGAAACATGGAAGAAGAGGGCATGACAATAAACATAGAAAAAGCTAAAATCCTCGGAAACCAGAATGTTGAAACTAAAATTGAAATAAATGATACTAAAATAGAGCAAATGAGAAATTAAAATATTTAAGAGTAACATTGGAAGAAACAGGAAAACAAGATGCTGGAATAAACGATTGATAAAACAATCAAGTACTACGCAATAAACCAACAATTTATTAATAAAAAAGACAAAAAAGACAAACCTATAGTAATGTTATGAAGAAAGCCAAGAAAAATAAGATTCCACCATTTTAGGACATTTGGAAACACATCTCAGTAGTTCAATACCTGCTACTTCTGAAGATTTGGGCACCTTGAAAACATCTGACCAGAAAATTTTGAAGTAAAATAGGATCCATTTTTAGGAATCCAATCTAGACCACAAGAAATGAATTGCGACATATTTTTTTGTAATACTTGAACGAATCTTAGTATCTTTTTATTTAAAACAATTAGAAGGGACGAAAGTTCAGTTGAGAGGGCATAAGAAACAGAAGCAATAGTTACTATTAATGGACGGAACGATTGTAGAAATTCTTTCTCATTTAAAAAAATATTAATAATTTCTCTGAGTTCCAAAAATCTCAATAAAACTTTTCCACTATTGCACCATCGAACTGGCGATGGTTAACTCGCCGAGAGCCAATAAAGTTAACCACTGCCACAACTGGTTCAATAATGCAAAATAGATATAGGTGTTTGATGAATTATGCAATGACTTATTGAAAGCTTTGCACAAAACAAAAATACTTGGGCAGTATCAACAATGACTGTTCACTCATCAAGAACTAACAAAAACCACTAGACATTTTTTGCCTTCTCCATTAAGAAGCGTATTGTGATATTATCAATTTATCTGACAGTCGCTTGAGCTGAGAGGTCAACAGAAAAACAAACCCTCTTCTTTGGGCACACTTCTTCAGCTTTATCGCAAATCTATTCATGAATATTTCAAATTTAATTCTAAATAAGATTAGAAACATCATTGCGAAGTACGCCGAAAGCGTTCATAGTAAATGAATTAACCGGACTTATTTACCGCGACATCAGTTGAGTATCAGTCGGTGAAATAGTAGATGTAGATACCTCCCGGTGCAATAATTTTCGTAAACCCTTATTGTGGGTGAGAAAAACTACCGGCAATAGTTGAATTAACAGCTTGGTACTTACAACTTGCGCAGGCCGGATTGAAATACGCAGCGGGCCGGATTTGGCCCGCGGGCCGTAGTTCGGCGACCCCTGATTCTAAACCATGGATTATATTTTAATTAATTATAAGTATTTAGGTTATTTTTTTGCTCTCACTTGTTGTACAGTAGTGGTTATATCAATGTCTATTATTTAAGAGTACAAAAAAATGTTGGAATAACCACTTCATTTCTCTCAGTGTAGACTTTCTGACAATCCTGTATATATAATGTATAACATTAAATCCAGGTTTACCCTATAAATCCATCAGCCTTAACGGTAAGTAGGGGACCCTAACGGTCCTTTTCAGCCACTTTAGAAAAGATATAAATTAGGTCAACGCCCTTTTTGCCAGATTAATACTAACTCATCGAAAGTTTGTTTATTCTTCCGTGGCAGTTTCGCACCACTACTAATTAGAACCACGCCACTACACATTTTTTTTTTTTGTTAAAATCAACTCAATAATAAACTCTGCGGAATATGAAATAAATATCGGGTACACATCAAAATGAAAAATTAATTAGCGTGCTAGAATAATTGCCCCGCAAAAAGGTCCCAGCCGTCCATGCGTCGCCCTTTTTTTCAATTCCCTTTTTTTTTTTGTTTTTGACGTTTTCAGGCGTCGATCGATAATGGGGAAGTGTGAATATGCATGTGTTTTTAAACAGCTAAAAATTCATATTGTTTCCATCTCACCTGTCAGCCGTCCCAGCCGTTTCGCCTGTGGATCCGGCGAATTTGAATACGGTTGGAAACCGTATTTTTAGAGTTTCGTATAAGCAACGCCCCAAAAAAGCGGATTAACTCGAAGGGGGACGGGGTATTTTGGAAATGGAAGTGACAATCTGTAATGCGATCGAATTATCCGGATGATTGAAAAAAAAAAAGTGACGCAAGAGTCGACAAATAATCCTTCTATAAATTCACGATTGTCAATGTAGGAAAATGGATGCGCTTTGGAAACCGCCAATTTGCGTTGGGTCTACGCGCGGAAATTTTATCAGAATTCCAGTAGGCAAAATATGTTACACTGTTGAAAATATTACGGTGCTGGCGTTAATGTTTGCGCTAGTCAAAATTTAGTGTTGATTTTTCCAAACTTTGCCAGACGAGTTGACTACGCGTATTTAATAAAACAGAAATTACTAGAATTTCGTATGAATTCTTTGTTCAGATATGAGGATTGACTATTTTTCTAGACATTCAGAAGCGTCAACCAATCAGAATTTTTCCCTCGAATAGAAATATAGAAACCCCATCTATTCTAATACAGTATTGCATTATACCCACCACCTGCATTGACGTGTATCTGTTTTCGTGTTGATTCTCCGTATTAACATATCCAAACAAACCACCAAATGTGACTGACTTGCGAAGTTGTAACCTCGTGTTATTAAACGTTAATTCCAGTGGGCATAAAAATTTCAACATCTTAAAGATGTATTGGGAACATCTATTTACGCAATTAGTTTAGACTTGAATCAAATAGCATAAACATTCACTTCATTTTATAATGATTCTCAAAAAATCATTTTAAAATTAGTACGTTTAGTTGAAAGCAAAACTTTTGAATGAGTGGTTCTGTATATTTATAATTGAGAAAACGTCTTAAAGAGAGAATATTATAGCACTAAGAAATAGGAGTTGCATATTAAAAAGACGTTGTGTTTAGAAAATGGTGTTAAAACACCCAATAGATCGCATTCATTTAGTTAAACAGCTAGTAAATTTGTCTAGTCTAGATCAAATAAAATGTGACTAGAAGTATTTTATAATTCCACGTGTCAGTTGGACAAAATAACCCCTTAGCAATAGACAATACTTGACTATCTTTGCTCGTCAAATTTAAACTTCTATAGTTCTCGACAAAATAACACGAAAACAGTGTGGACCTCTCCTGACTATTAAATTAGTCAAAAAAGTGTAAAAATTTTCAACAGTGTACCTTATCAGGAACAATTGTCTATTGCTAAGGGGTTATTTTGTCCAACTAACACGTGGAATTATGATATACTTCTAGTCACATTTTATTTGATTTAGACTAGACAAATTTACTAGCTGTTGCCTCACGGGGATGAAGAAGCAGAAAAGAAGACGGGTGAAGAGGGCACGGGTACACGTTCGGCTTGGGACGCCGCGTATGAGATCCGCTTCAAGCGGGTTCCAGCAGAAGATTTCTTCGCAAAAATAGCTAACCACAGCTTCCGTGGAGAATTTCCCTTTTTTGGCCTGATATCCCCCCACAAGGGTTAACTTACGGGTACTTAGGTCAATGGGAATACAGCGGGACGTCGCTTATCGAACGGCCGTGGGCACCGTGATGCGGGTACGGGAGTACGAGAGTGAGTGACTTGAAGAAAAGACGAATTCTATCTGCCTCGCGGTGCAATTAGGTAGCCAATAGAATCCGAGCATCGAATCCTAAATCTTGCAGGTGGTCATGTTTACACGAAATTTCTAACGTTAAAAAGTACAGTGCGCACAAACGTATTTCCAACCATGAACTAAGATAATTAAATTCGGAGCTAATTATGAACGGAGTTTAATGAAATTTGCAATACAGATGCATCTAAATAGATACCAAAATTGACAATTTAAGATTTTAGAAAATGTCAAGATAAAGCGGTACACTTACAAAAAAAAAACAACTTCAAGGTTGAACGTGACGTCATACGAAACAAGTAAATAGCGAAATTCTCGGGAACTAGTAAATGTAAATGAATTTAGATAGTTTCAGATAAGAGAGTGTACAGTTAGGGAAATAAAACAAGGTGCGCAATGCTTTGAAAATTTAAAATAAAACAAAAATAGGCGGCAGTAAAATTGGTTAAAGACGGAATAGGTAAATAAGCAGTAAAATAAGTTCTAACATTCCTTAAAGAGTGATTAAATAAGAAAAGGTGTTTTTAACACGTAACAGGCACTGTATCGTTTCGAACAAAAATAGATAACAATTACCACTCCATGGGAAACGTGAAGCTAAAATACCGCTCAATTAATTGTTTGACTTACCAAACGAGCAAACTTGTTCGCCCTGAGGCGCATCCTGAATATTGTTTAGCGTGTCCATTTTCCGTCTAAAACTCTTAGGTCGCAATACATGCATATACATACTTATGTTAGCCAACATAAACAGTTAACTGCTTATCGATGACGGCGCAGAAGCCAAGACGTGAAGTGTTGGGGAGAATTTAAAATTTCCAAGTAACGAGCGCAAAGGTAACACTGCAATACGTTAGGAAGTTATTTAAGAGCGTCTAACCGCGATGTCATGTCGGGACTATCACACTTGAGAAGTGCCGCAACTGTTCTTAAATAAACGTATTTTCTTGTTAAGGCTTCAGCATTATAGCTGGCTTTAATAAAAGAGATGTGCGCGTATAATATCGTGCGTTCGTATAAATTTTCATTTATCATGGACGTACGTACATATTTTACCGAAATGTTTTCCATTCAAAACATTTTGTTATAAAAGCATTGGCACAAGAGAGTGAACTTCGATATGAAATAAATATTGAAACAACTTACATTTTGAAATCAGATTATAAATACATGTATATTAGATAGTGTATTTCCTGCTGTTAGAGGTATTGTTAGAGGTATGACAACTCGAAATTGTCATAAGTATCATTTAGTCAAACATACACTTAAAAAAAAAAGAAATTAGTAGCTTACAGAATGGAGATATGCATAATAAATATCAAAATACCGGTGAAAATATTGGAGATATTGCAAAATATACCAAAAACAGCAATTAATGGTAAGAGGAATGATTACACGATTAGCATAGCACATTTAACAAGCATTTTTTTGTAGTAAGGATGAGAGAAGGATGAAACAACGAGAATGAGACGAATGCTGTTATGATAGCGATGACGCTTTTTTAAAAGTAGTACAATAATTATATACAGTGTGTTAAAAAAAAGGTTGTCGGATATTTTACCCAATTATAGTACTGGTGGTAATAAACAAAAAAGTCTTAGTCAACATGGTCCGCAATTCAACTGTTTTTGACATATAGTCGATTGCATATTTTAAAATAAAAAAAAAACATTTTTCGGTTTTGAGAATAGTTCCCTTTGTCAAACAACTGATTGTGACTTAAAATTAGTTCTGTCATCAGATTATTTATCATTTGCGTCAATTTTTTTTTGTTCTCAAATTATGCATAAGTACACAAATGCAGAAATGACCGATATGCATTTTACGTACGGTCGTGCGAATGGTAATGCCACTGAAGCACGGCGTATGTATGCCGAAGAATTTCCAAATCGGTTGTTACCGAGTGATAAGATTTTCTCAAGACTTCATATCCGGCTGTCCGAAACTGGTTCATTTAAATTAATGGTGGTTCTGGTAGACCTAAGATCAGTTTCTTCTCCGCAGTAGAATTAGATATTTTGAGATGGGTAGAAGACAACCCAAATATTAGCACCCGAAGACTTGCCGCAGAACTGAACGTCAGTCATCCTCTCATTTGGAGAATTCTGCGGGAACAGCAGCTCTATCCCTACCACATTCAACGCGTGCAAGTTCTTGCTCCTCACGATTATGAAGCACGTAGGGTTTTTTGTCATTGGGTTTACGAAAGCCGGCAGAAACTCCTAATTTTGCGACTCAGATTTTATTTAGTGACGAGGCTGGGTTTACAAGAGACGGAATATTCAATTTTCATAAACAATCACGTCTGGGCAGATGAAAATCGCCATGCTGTTGTTGAACTGCATCACCAAAACCGTTTTTCGCTAAATGTTTGGCTTGCTATTTTTGGAGACTGTTTAATTGTATTGGTCCAGTATTTCTCCCTAATCGTTTAACGGGACAAGTATACTTGGATTTTTTTAAGAAATGAATTACCCATTTTGTTGGAAGACGTACCACTTTTTAACAGATTAAATATGTGGTTTATACACGATGGAGCTCCTGCGCATTTTTCCATCGTAGTTAGAAATTTCTTAAATCAAGATTAGAACGACAGATGGATAGGACGGGGTGGACCAACTGCATGGCCTCCTAGGTCCCCTTGACCTGACACCTCTAGACTTCTATGTTTGGGGGCATCTAAAACAATTAGTGTACGCACGATCTGTAAACAATTTGGAAGAACTCAGGCAACGAATCGTAAATTGTTGCGAGGAAATTCGGAGGACTCCAGGAATTTTCGAAAGACTGCGTCGATCTTTCATAAGAAGGTGTGAAGCGTGCTTAGAAATGAACGGTGGACATGTAGAACAATTTCTTTAGTTTTACTTTAAATAAACATTTGTTTAATTTACATTGCGATCAGAATTTCTTTGAAAATTTTTATCCTACTAAAACAATATGCAATCGACTATATGTCAAAAACAGTTGAATTGCGGACCCATGTTGACTAGGACTTGTTTGTTTATTTCCACCAGTACTACAATTGGGTAAAATATCCGACAACCTTTTTTTAACATACTGTATATGTTTTGTATTGTTTTATAAATAAAATTTAAACAAAATTTAAAAATCTATCAGCGGTCTAAGTTCTACCAGCACCCCAATTCTAATGGTAAGTTGTACAGTATATGAGTAGTAAGATGTTTTTATACAAAAGTTGACGTGTTGCAGATGTCTTGAGGCGATTGTATTTGCTGATAAACTATGTCCAATTGTTATATAAAATTTATTTCAGCTGACATAAGTATGAGATCGACATACGAGGGTACCAGATGAATCATTAAAAAGACAGTATCAGTGTACCTAGCGCAATCAAAATCTTGTATATCTAAGTAATGTGCATTTGAATTATTTAATCTTTGAAATACAAAAAAAAATTAGCGCGCTTTTTTATCTTGTAGAAGTATGCCATCCAGCATTAACCTTTTTTTTGTATGTGTATGTTGTTAATATGTAGAGTATTACTGGTTATCTTGTGTTGTTTAAATAATGCTAATCCATATTTTTTATTTTGCAGTAGAATATTTTATCTCTTCTCGATTATCCGGATTTTTCGTTATCCAATTAGTCCGGATACTGGAGGTTCTACTGTATGTACATATGGATGGCGTTGTGACAAAATCTCCTATGTGATTTTTCTAAGTTTTACAGCAATAATTAGAAGGTGTTTGTTAGCATCAATATCCAAATTGAAATCTCACTCGATCCCAAATTATTTCGAAGATTTGAGTTCTGATATTTTATATCAATGCTTTGTAATTATCGTTACAAATGGAAGATCATATAGTAGATACTTTCACGAGACCATCCACATGTATATGGATTAGCAATATTAAAGCAACATATTAAGAAAACCAGTATTTCTCAATATGCTCGCTATATATTAATTACAATATTTACGAAATAAATAAAAATATATATTAGAAAAAAAATATTTTATTAATATTTGGTGCTACCTGAGGACTATCAAGTTATCTATGGTAGAACAGTATATAGCCACGTACGCGATTGTCCTTGCTCTGGTAATTACAAGCACTTTGTATGAAAATCTCCAGACTGAAACGACAACGTCTTAGAAACATTCATTTTTAAATTAAAATTTCTTGGCATCCATTTTACCATTTAGTACTCGCATCGAAAATGGCGAAGGGAATTTTACTATTTTAGATGAAAATATATATCCAGAGTATTTTGTAATTGATCGAAAAAATGTTGATGAAACAGCCGTTTCATTTATTTCAATTTTCTACACTGAAAGGAATTCCACTATCGTATATATCCCGACTGCTGTGAATTTTGTAATTTCACTTCATTTACACACTTTTGTCGCATTTGCCGCGGACAGTAGGAAATACACGACAGTTTAAATATACCTGGCTCGGTATTGGCGCACTTTTTACTTTCATTTCGAACCGCCTGTCCTAATTACGTTTTGATATTTAACGTTTAGGCGAACAGAGGCGCCCGGGCGTTTCCAACAAACACTGTTAAGATTAGGTCGGACTTTTCGGAGTCGAATAGTAAATTCCAAGTTTTATTATAAAACACTCGGGTAACTTAGGAAATATGCTCGCTCCGCTACTAGTGGATCAATATTTGATCGCGTTTAATTCGGGTGCACCCAATATATTCGGCTTCCTTTATAACTTTCGTTATATGGTGTTGACTATCAATTAGCGTCAAGATGAAATCATAATATTTTCTCGAATAATCCAGTAATGTCTTTTCTTGGAACAACACCACCACCAAAAAACCATTAATTATGCATTCTAGATACCTATTATTAATGTATATACTCAGGATAAAAAAGATTATATGAACGTAAACTTTGGTCTTAACAGTATAAAGTGCTTGCCATTTAAATGACAAAAGCGACGGTAGACAGTATTCAAAACGTGATATCATTTTGTACAATGTAAGTAAGAATCACTATTAGAACTTCGTCTGTCCGAGGGAGGCAAGGATACCAGCGATTCTGGGGTTCGGCTGGGATGATAACAAACGCTTTGTCACATCATCTTTTATGATGAATTCCGTTGGAATAAGAGGACGCGGTAAACGAGGCTACAATGGAGGATATATGTATGTATATAAAAAAGAGATGGATGGATTTGTACTCGAAAGAGCCATCTCAATCTTTTGATCCCAACAAAATAACTTGTTATCTTTAAATGTAATAAATTAGCACAGTTCAACATAGGAAGTAGCTTTAAATTTACACCTATCGTTACAGATTGAGTCACCCATAACAAGCTAGCCCGACAAAAATATATATTTGATAGCGTGTCGATTATTTTGACCATAATCAAGGATAATTGGTGATTTTTATCATTATTGAATCAGTATATAGGTATCCCACCGAACTGGGTCATTAGATTTTTTTTGAGCTTGTAATAGAAATTTAATTTTAAAACTTGCTGCACACAGTAATTTCTAGAATCAAGTGAGAATTTCTCACCTGAAGTACCTATCGTTCTTATATATAAGCAAATGAATAATTTCTTGGACGAAGAAAATTATTTTCTAAATACAAGAAGATTAATTCCTTGTTTGAAAATTTAATGTCCTTAGACAAAGGAAAGCTGGTTACTTGAAACAAATAAAAAAAAAAACTGGTTTCAAGAATATTATGTATTTAATTCGAACTTATGAGATCTTTGAATTGATATAAACCAGGCCTCTCCTTAAAATAAATGCAAAGCGAGCTTAATATTAGTTTGTCGTTTTCTAGTGGTAAACATCTAACACCTTTAAATCAAACGTTATTTTATTAAACATGAAAACGGTACTTACTTGAACTTAAGGATTCCTTTCTTTAAATCAAGAAACAAGAAACAAAAATGGTGTTTTTATTCTTAAGGTTATCGCACATTAGCCCGTCGCAGCACGGCACGGTGCGCCCTATCACAAAACCAATAGCATTGCGCTGAGCTATGTATGCTGAGTACAATGGGCGCTTGTTCATTCATTTGCATTGTTTTAATTCTATCCGTTTTTTTGACGGGGCGCACCGTGCTGTTTTGTGACGGCCTAATGTGCGATAACCTTTAGTCTAGTACTGTTGGTTGCAAAAAACTGATTAAAGTTTCGTCAAAAATAACTGAATTGTTGGTTATTCTGAATAAAGCCAGCAGCATGACGAATGTTACTCAATTGTTTGCAAACAGCAAGACCAAACCCAATACATTATTATAATTTTAATTATGCTGGCAGAGGACCCTATGCAGGATTAGTTGCTTGATAATAATTTTCGTTGGCTAAATATACATATTTGTATCTTACTTATAATATACGTTGTTTCTTACATAGGATTTGTATTGTTACCATGTAACACACATACTTAAGGTAAAAACTCGAAATAAATTACAAGTATACACAGTTAATATATTAATAAAATTAGTTTATTTAAATTTTATTTTGTGAATTGCTAAATTATAGGTAAGGAAAACAATACAAATCGAATAACTTTACAACTAAAAAGTATTTATTTAGATACTACATTTACAGTATGTTTTTTTTTTAAAGAATACTTCTTAGGTTATGTTAACATACAAAACGAAGCGAACTCTTCTTCTAATAGATATAAACTAATACTACATCGTGGCAACTATTTCTACAATTACTAGACTTGTAAAGGATTACATATTCATACATAATGAAATCAGTTATTAACCTTTTTTTATTGCGGTTTCTATCTCCTACACCACTCAAAATGGCCTTTATATTGAAGCCGAATATAAAATTGTTCTTCAGACACTTCTTCTATTTATAAAAATATCCGTAACTGCATGTATTTATATTTTTTTGTATGTATATATTTTTTTATTTACTAGTATATATGCGCATTATATTATAACAATACTTACCGTTATTCAAACCACTGTAAACAGGTGACAAACAGATTTAGGTAACGCACAGGGCAAATATCTAATACCGAAATGCAAACTCGATCATACTTTATTTATGAAAACTAAATTATTACAAATCATCCTAACCCCGTGCTCTACCTGAAAAGGTACTACACGAGGCTACCTATTCTAAGTACTATATGGGTTCCATAACAATTGAAATGATCCTACTCTAACTCGATCATACTGGATAAAACCAAGTTTCAGCGTATATCAACCCCTCCACATTCCGACTTTTTTTTCTATTCTGAATACAAGAAATTTATGTTACTTGCGCCAAGGAAATATCACTCAATATTAGAAAAATCGTAAGAGAGTGAATTATTCCTTATAAAAATTATATGTATGTATATTAAATGTGGATTGTTTTTTCGTTTAAGAAACCGCATTTGTCCGTATACGGGTGAAATATCTTTTATAAACCGCTAGTACTTTGTAGAGTGCCGGCAGTTATTCTTTCATTTAAAGTAGTGTATATGATATATAGTATTTTCGGAATCTTCTTTCATGCGACAAAACACAGGCTTATTGATAAGTTTGTATTAATAAACAAGCATATTCCTTCTGGAAAGCTGTCATTAGACGGTGAAGTATATAAGAACAATCAGACAACACAGTATTATTTAGAGCTCTTTAGGTGCATCATCCTAATTAACTGAAGTTAGAAAATCTGTTGTAATAATTTAATAAAGTTACTATAAAATACGTTCGTAAAATTCAATATGATGTCAATAGAAGACAGAGTACGCGCAGTGACGATGTTGGAAAACGGATGGAGTCTACGTGTTGTAGCGAGTGAATTTGATGTAAATCCTAATACTATTTTTTGCTTGAAGAGAAAATGGCAAGCAACACATACAGTCGCAAACGAACCAAAAACTCCTAAACAAAGAATATCCACTGCTCTTCAAGATACTACGTTAAGGCAGTTCTATGCAGAGCATCCCTTTACTAGTTGCAAGGAAGCCATCGCCACCACCGCCTTCCCTGGTTCAATCACCACGGCAAGAAAAAGGTTGAGAGCAGGAGGCCTGAAAAGCTATCGGGCTGCTATTAAAACAGAACTTTCCGAGCGCAATCGGCAAGACAGAATAAATTTCGCTATACGCTATCGGAATATGCCCGTAGATTTTTGGAAAACGGTAATATTCAGCGACGAGTCGACTTTTCAAAGCACCCCAAACACTCGTAGCCGACTAGTAACCCGTCCTTCTAACTCCAGGCTTCTGCCACAATATGTCCACCCGCAAAACAGAAGTGGACGGGTTTCTGTGGCAGTATGGGGTTGGATATCATATGCAGGACCTGGCACTATTTGGGATATCAATGGTCACTTGACAGCATTACAATATCGCGATATTTTGGAGAATATTATGTTGCCATCGGTAACATCGCTTTATGATCAGTTTACATTTCAACATGACAACTCCCCAATCCATACTGCTCAGGTTGTCCAGCAATGGACTGCTAATAATAACTTGGAGGTATTGAATTGGCCAGCGCGAAGCCCAGACCTTAATCCAATAGAAAACCTTTGGGGTTTAATAAAAAATAAGATGAGGGAAAACGGCATAGAACGAAGAGACAGGAATCTACTGTGGCAACAAATCGTGCACGAATGGGAACAAGTGAGTGAGGAGTATTGCCATACATTAATAGAGTCTATGCCGTCAAGATTGGATGAACTAATTCAAAATAACGGCGGATGGACGCATTACTAATAAGCTTCAGCGACCACCTCACGAGAAATGGAAGTAGTAATAATGCTTATTACAATATTGTTTAATATCTTGCACACGAGCTGTCGCAACTTAGTTAATGTTTACAGTAATACTGAAAAAAAGTATTTTATTCATAACCGAGATATACTTCACTGATTTCAGTTTAGCTGAATAGTTTAAATGTTTTATGCGATTCATTTTGATACTTTATTATTATTTACATACGTAAAAATGAATAAAAGTAATAAACCCATTTATATTGCTATTTATTGTATAATTAACATGCCTTTGGTTTAGTTCCTAGTCGTTTCAACTGTAAAATGAAAATACCTTTTACACCCATTATATAAGACTCAGTTATTGGAAATACTTCAAACATCAAATAAATTTATTCCTACGCAAAGATAACAAATACATAAGAGATGCATTCAACTTCGCACATTAATAAATCCAGTCTAAGTTTTTTTAAAATAACCGACAGAGAGACCGCACATCTGTGTTTACATATTTCGAAGCGGCCAGTTACTGCATAAATCCGTCTACTATCCACGCTAAACATATGGGCTCTATTTTACCCTGTAGGTCGTACAATTAGAAAGTGTCGCTAGTGTACCTCCGTATATTCAGGTGTCCCACCGAACTGGAACACTAGATTTTCTTTAGAAATTTGATTTGGAAACTTCCAGTGTATACATGGCCCACTGTGATCTATTTAAGGAAAATATTTCAACTTTAGAGCACTTTCGGTATTTCGGAAGGACAGTAGTTCCCGTGTTTGTCGCTAGATAGCGCTATTGCTTGCCGCTAGATGACGCTGTCGGCCGTTACAGTGGCGCCATCTGTCGACACATTTTTGAACTAATTTTTGTACAGGTTTCATGTGGCGTCGATTCCAGTAGTTCCCGTGTTTGCCGCTAGATGGCGCTGTCCGCCGTTACAGTGGCGCCATCTGTCGACACATTTTTGAACTAATTTTTGACAAGTTTCATGTGGCGTCGATTCCAGTAGTTCCCGTGTTTTCCGCTAGATGGCGCTGTCCGCCTTTACAGCGGCGCCATCTGTCGACACATTTTTGAACTAATTTTTGACAGGTTTCATGTGGCGTCGATTCCAGTAGTTCCGTGTTTGCCGCTAGATGGCGCTGTCCGCCGTTACAGTGCGCCATCCTGTCGACACATTTTTGAACTAATTTTTGACAGTTTCATGTGGCGTCGATTCCAGTAGTTCCCGTGTTTGCGCTAGATGGCGCTGTCCGCCGTTGCAGCGGCGCCATCTGTCGACACATTTTGGAACTAATTTTTGACAGGTTTCATGTGGCGTCGATTCCGGTAGTTCCGTGTTTGCCGCTAGATGGCGCTGTCCGCCGTTACAGTGGCGCCATCTGTCGACACATTTTGGAACTAATTTTTGACAGGTTTCATGTGGCGTCGATTCCGGTAGTTCCCGTGTTTGCCGCTAGATGGCGCTGTCCGCCGTTGCAGCGGCGCCATCTGTCGACACATTTTTGAACTAATTTTTGACAGGTTCCATGTGGCGTCGATTCCAGTAGTTCCCGTGTTTGCCGCTAGATGTCGCTGTCCGCCGTTACAGTGGCGCCATCTGTCGACACATTTTTGAACTAATTTTTGACAGGTTTCATGTGGCGTCGATTCCAATAGTTCCCGTGTTTGCCGCTAGATGGCGCTGTCCGCCGTTACAGTGGCGCCATCTGTCGACACATTTTTGAACTAATTTTGACAGGTTTCATGTGGCGTCGATTCCAGTAGTTCCCGTGTTTGCCGCTAGATGGCGCTGTCCGCCGTTACAGTGGCGCCATCTGTCGACACATTTTGGAACTAATTTTTGACAGGTTTCATGTGGCGTCGATTCCAGTAGTTCCCGTGTTTGCCGCTAGATGGCGCTGTCCGCCTTTACAGCGGCGCCATCTGTCGACACATTTTTGAACTAATTTTTGACAGATTCCATGTGGCGTCGATTCCAGTAGTTCCCGTGTTTGCCGCTAGATGTCGCTGTCCGCCGTTACAGTGGCGCCATCTGTCGACACATTTTTGAACTAATTTTTGACAGGTTTCATGTGGCGTCGATTCCAGTAGTTCCCGTGTTTGCCGCTAGATGGCGCTGTCCGCCGTACAGTGGCGCCATCTGTCGACACATTTTTGAACTAATTTTTTTATATGTACTTGTTTTTAAGAGAGATAACATTTGCCACAAATAAATTTTGTTTTGATATTAGTAAAATTTCAAGAAAATAATTTATTATATTTAAGGACACTTATTAACTCGGATCTAGTAAATTCTCTAAAATAAAGAAAATACTATCTTACATTTAGTAAAAATGAGTAAGAACACAGATGTACTTGACAATAGAAAACTTTTTTCTGTGTGTGTGTGTAGTTATAATCCACTCTGATATATTTAAGGCTGCGTTTCAGCCATCAACTTTCGTAACGTAAACTAAAACGCGAAAGCTTATATTTTTATTAAGAAAATACTTATTAGATATTTCTTTTCTATATATCTGTCATCTGCCATATATATGTCTCCATGCGGTGCGCAATAATATTTAATAGTCTTGCAGATTTTAGTTGTAATTATCTGATTTCTAGTGTCCTAATGTGTGTTCTAAATTCTAACTTAGGCTGTGTTTATGGCTATGGAATTTATTTTATTTCCTTCTTTGAGACAATGACTCTTTTTTGTATTCATTGAAATTAAAGAGTACACGAGCAACACTAGCTTTACACTGCGCAGCCTACTTTCTATGTTCGGGGTACAGACGAAGAATGTCACAAATACTGAAATTAAACTTGTTATCTTTAGTATCATGGACCACCAGTAGGAGAAGTAGAAGTTGAGATTGAGAGTAATGAAAGCAATTTACCAGGATACCAGGAATTGTAGATCTGCGGTATGTGTTGAAACAATAGATTTGCAGTGCAATCATTTACTATGTTTTAGTACATTTTGACATGTGATAATCAAAAACGAAAAATTACACGGCCTGGTTACCAAAGTAACAATGACATCAACATGTCACAGCACCAAGGACTGAATATTGCAGAAGAATCTGATCTTGTGGGAATTATGCTCAAATAAATGTAAAATACCTAACAATGGCGTAACGTATAACGTACCAAACTGTGAAATTACTATTTCCCCTATTTATCATTTCACTAATTAATCTGGGTATTTATTTTTGGATGCTATATTATTTATCAAAGGTAACGGTTTCTATTTTATCGGATGCGTGAAAGTTTTGACAAGGACGAAATGGTTGCCAAAAGGTAATGGTATCCTTAAATTATACAGCTGTAGTCGTGGAAAATTGAAAATGTATTTTCAGACGAGCGAATTCGTTTATACTGTAAACAAAAAAAGAATAACTAACAAAACAACAACAAATCAAATACCTAGGATATTATTCGTTTCCAGACAAGGCAATTTTACTAGCACGCGATCTCAGTATTTATAAGCAACAATTTGCTACCGCTGCGAATTGAATTGAAAATGGAAGATTGCAGTCTGTAATTTGATATCTATACAAGTTGCTACACCCTCAAGTCAATTAAGTAAACTTCAATTAATCTTTTTTTATTTTTTTAATGCCCTATATTCGTATAAAATACGCAATTTTTTTCTTTGTAGGGGATATGCAAATCGGCACTTGGCTGTATTTCAATATGAATCAAATTTCAATGTCGTTAGAACGATTAGATTAAATTTTTCGCTGTTTCGCATAAAGATGTAACATATTTCCAAGAGGTTAAATCCTTACGAATCTTGAAATCTCAAAACGTTTACTATTAAAATCGGCTAAAGTCATACCTCTGTTTAAAAAAGCAAATAAAAACGGTTCATATAGCTTTTTGTTATCGATGTTATACATTCTAAACAACCAAGATATATACGTTTACTGTCTACAAATAATTTTAGTTCATTAGTTGGCAAATGAAATAGCTTTGCATGATTGTATAAAAAAAAAAATCTCAATTTTTATATAAATAATATTATACAAATATTTTTAAAAATATCAAAAATATGGAATATATATTTCAATTGTATATTTTATCTATATTTAGATAAAATATATTCAAAAACCTCTCACGAAAAATATTTATCAAATATATTTTTAAAAATATCTCTGGTATATTTGTGGCTGTTAGGGTAGCCTTAAATGCAGTTTTATAGGAAATGCCTCACTGCTTTCAAATTGTTTGTTCACTCTTTGCACTTTTAAAGAGCATAATTTTGTTCATTCTGTACACGCTATGTAGATTTTCTATTGTAAAACAGCTTCCTCACTTTTTGAAATCTCAAAATGAGTCCTTTACTCTAACCACTGATCTAGGATTCTACGTACTGTGCCCTTCATAAAGAAGCAAAGAGTCTGACAAGCTTGTATAATCCTTAAGATTCATGGTTTAATCATTTATAGCACCATACAAGTACTTATATTAAAGCTACCTTGAACTAGACTTAGCAAACCAGTTGTATGTCTCTCCGATTATGGATACCAAATTCCTTAGAAAAAATATTTAGTAGCAGTAGTTGAAATTGGTAATTGCAAAGTGACAAACACTTGCAATAAGTATCAACTTTGGTAAACCTTCTTTCAATATGATATAGCCCTACCATAATTAATGCATTATCATATCTAATAGGTACCCATTAGTAAATCAAGTTTCAATTTATATTTAAAAAGAACAGCTGTAATAAATAACACTGTTCCTAAATACTTATTTAATAGTAGAATTAGACTCATGAAATGGGTCTAATCACAAAAACCAATTAAAACTCTCAAGCATTCGATCATTTCAAAATCTTATTCCTTGAAAATAATTCCAATAACAGACTTTTTTTTAGGAAACTTACCCATGTATAATGGTTAAAGATAACGTCAATACCAAAGATCAATCTAACATATCAGTCAAGCCAACATACAAATTACTTTTACCAAATTTTAAAATTAATTTCCTTAGCTTTTCGATTTCCTTTGCATTTTGTTTCAGATGAAACTTCTTTTTTCTATTTCCTCTTTTTTTGGTCTGGCTGTGAGAGTATGTGTCATGTGTCTCTTTTTAATCGTTTTTTTTTGCGGTTTTAATTTTTGGGATCTGTAAGCGTGCTGCAACCAACATACGTTTATTTTAACTTTACCTGTCTTTTGTGCTCTAGTTTTTAACGTGTTTGTATTGAAGTAACTTTTGCAGTATAACTTTTTTGTTTGTTAAAAAGGTATCTAGTTCACAATTTTTAAATTAATTTATAACTTTATTTCATTTCATTATTTCGCAGTAGTAATTATACTTCTGAAATTAATTGCATCATTAAAACTTATATTTTTGTAGTAGTATCGCTTTGCTGTTTTTAAAATTCTTTTGGCTAAATCCTTTGTAATTGTTAGGTCAAATTGCAAGAGACCCGAAACGTCACTAAGGCGAAGGCATTAAGAACAATAAAGGCCTTATTCTCCTAAGTTTTTTTTAACAGTAATTTTATTTCCGATGAAACTTACCTTCATATTTTACCTGCAACGGTGGTACCTTATTAAATAGTAAAATGTATGACAATTGCCAAACGCACGATAATGATATTGAAAGGCCACCAGCAAAATTTAATTTCAAATATTGTAACATAGCATTTAATTGCTGTATGTATACCCACATTTCTATATTGGACATTTCTATACCTGCTAGTGATATTTAGAATTGTAAAATGAAATGAGTTGGTAGCTATTTTGGTACGGTTTAATACAGCCAATTTTAATTTCTTGTGATTTTGTTATTGAAATGTTGATTGATATGTTTACAATTATATTTGACGTTTCAATTTTATGTCTGGATAAAAGAGAAATGAGTACAGTTGTTTATCACGGTAAAGAATCTACTACATGCAGCTGTGACTTGTTATTATTTATATATTTTTACTTACCTGATGTTTCGTTTGTTAGTGTTGTAAGTATAAATAAAAAAAATTGTAAACGAAGTCTTTAACTCCCACGTCGGCAAGAGGCAAGAGAAAGAAATATGCTAAAAAATGCCGATGTGATTATTTTACCAATTTAAAATCGCTGTTCGATATTTTAGGCCGTACAATCAAATATGGATTTTAGTTTTGTATTGCCTCAACTCACACCCATTTTGGTGCGGATTATAACGGGATCCATAAGCTTCAATCACCTATTTTTAACGCATTGTTTCCGTATCGCATGCCGCAATGGCGGTTTTTAGTTTTTAACCCATTCGGATTTCATTCAAAGACGATTTGTTTTACAACACAGCTATTTCATTATTGTACCCACTTCTTTATTTAGGGAGAAGTGAGAAACACTGATACACGAACAATATTTCGAAATACGAAAACGTTTGTACGGCGATTTTATTAAAATGCGGCAGATTGTTGTTTTAATACAACAATTGCGACCATGACTTCTGCCATTTAGTCGTTAACGTTTGTTGGGAATAAGTACACTTCTCGCAGGAAAAATCGGGACATACAGTAATAGAAAATTTGAAAATTTTTTGGATGTAAATAAAGCTTTCAGGGAACGTACTGCTATAATGATTGAAATAACTAAAATAAATCTTCCTAAACAAAAAAATAATAATTGATCCTATATCTTCAAAGTGCACACTTTAATACATTAACAATTATTACAATAAAAATTCCTTGACTGACTATATTAAAAAAAAAGAATGTTTTTTTACAATTTTACAAAACAACATGGCAACAATTATTAAAGAAATACGTCTACTCACGTCAATAGTCGACCAAGGAAGTTTTTAACAAAATCCTACAATTGTTTTTCTTACAGAGAAGATCCCTCTCTCAAATATCATACAACGCAGACGTAGAACATTACAACGACAATATTTAATAGAATACGCATTAAACCAACACAAGCAAACAATAGACATTTGAATGACTGGATTAAATAAAAAAAATTTAACACTTGTAAAAGCAAAACGAGAAAAATTTGATAATCTAGGGAAATTTTGTGGCGGTTGTCACCAGTTGTCACCTTGGTTTGGCACAAGATTTAAATTGACAAGTTAATTTAAAATTGACACATTTTTGAAATTTGTTATATATTATATTACTAAAGTAACTATATTATAATATTTAATATGAGTTCTACAACTTTTTCATGCACTCCGCCTGAAATACGGCAAATTACTGAAAAAACCATTAATAATTTACTTCCGGAGAAATCGTACACTATGTATCAAAAGCGATACAAAAATTTTGAAAAATGGTGCAAAGAAAAGGAAATTCTTCATATTTCTGAGAACGTCTTACTTGCTTATTTGAAATGCTACGTAAAGATTATAAATCGTCATCATTATGGTCGATTTATTCGATGTTAAGATCGTGTTTAAATGTACATAGAAATGTGGATATATTCAAAATATATGAAACTTCAAGCATTATTAAAACGGCTATCTAAAGGTTATCAAACAAAAAAATCTAAAATTTAGAAGAAGAAGATATTCATAGATTTTTGAAACAAGCGATGATAAAATATACTTAGCTATAAAGGTTAGTGTTGATTTTATTTCGTTACTTTTTTGTAAATTCTTATATTCTAGGTTATTTTGATAATAGGTTATAATGGAGCCTGTAGGCGAGAAGAATTAATTAATTATGTGTGGAAGATCTCCAATACAATTCCGATTCCATTATAGTCAACATACCTAACAAAAAAAACAATGTACCCAGAATGTTCGCAGTGGCTGATGTAAACTGCATCGAACTTATAAAAAAATATAATAATCTGCGGCCTAAAACAGTTACTCACAAACGTTTTTTTTCTAACTTATCGTCACGGCTGCTTAATTAATAGTCCTATCGGTATTAACACCATGGGAAATGTTCCTAACAAATTGCCAGTTTTCTTCATTACCAGATCCTCATCTTTATACAGACATTGTTTTAGAAGATCCAGTGCGACCACATATAGCAAATACTGTAGGTGATATTTTAACTATAAAACGATTAGGTGGCTGGAAAAGCACGGCTGTTGCTGAAGGTTACGTTGCCTCTTCTATGAAAAATAAAATTGATGTTGGAAATATGTTTGCACAGGAAAATAATGTGAATCTACCTGGAACTTCTGGGAATGGTTCACAGTTTGAGTACTCCAACAGAAGCAATATCATTATCGCAGAGAACGATAATTTTCAACAGAATGTTTTTACTGCACACGGTATCACTATCACTTCGAAAGATAATTCAAACGTTAATATAAATGTTTATAATAGTTGTACTATTTCAAAGATTAATTAAAAATATCAAATCTTACAATGAATTTTTAAATATAACCTCAAACTTGCTTACAAAATGTCATATTGACATCTCCATTTTCTGTTGCAATGTGATCAACTTAAATACAATCTGCTTAAATGTTCCATTTCTATTACGCAACTAGTGCTGTAATAGACCCTATTACGGCACTAGTGGAATAAATGGTATGGTTACGGCACTAATTGCAAAATAAAATATGATTAACATCATTCTGTCACTTAAAGTGTCAGTAATTAGGATGTCTACCTTAATAGAAAACCAAGGAAAAAACCTTACTACAGTGATGGTTAGACATACTGGTGTTTTATCGGGTTATATTGATTATTACTATAATATTTACTTATACGTAACGCAAAAAAGTGACATTTGTATCATTTTTGTTACGAGAAACATATGACTGTTTGTTTATGCAGTAATCAATTATTTTACTCTCCAAAATAAATTAGAAGGTGGCGGTCGCTTCAGCCAGGTCACACTGTAGCAATTACGTTTTAAAAAAAAAACAAGCATAAATCGTATCGATTATTATAACGCGCCAGAGTAGCAAGTTCGACAAACTCTAAAGCGTTATTAATACCCGGCTCTCTCATATCGCGATGCGAACGGGACGGGGCTTAAAGGGCTTCACGTGGAACGCCGGGGTAACCCGTCCTTTGTCGCATTTAGATACGCGAAGGGCCAGAAATTGTATTCCCGGCGACTGCCGCAGACGTCAGATATTATTGTTATAAATATTTTGCAATTCTACGGCATTATAACGGCTTCTTAGGGTGACGTTAGGAATGTCCTGTGAGAAGGATTTATTTCGCCCGTAGAAATATTATCACGGAACGTCGTAAAGTTTATATTTCCTAGTCGATACGCCGAGAGTCCTGGCAACATTCGGCGGTATCTTTCCCAGTAGATCTCATTCCTTTTCTTGGATATTAATTCACTTAAAACGCAATACGAATATTAGATTGTAGATTAGGTTGGATTATGTACTTACAATATTATTAACGACTAACAAACCCACTGGAATATATTTTATTTATTAGGTATATTTTTATTAGATTTTCCCATGAAAATTTTCTATTATTTGTACATTGTGCATTATAGTGTTTGTAAAATTTTCGATTCTGATTCGCCCAACACTGATTATGTATTAGTATTTTAAAAGACAAGTTTCATTTTGACGTTTCAAAGTACGAATTCAGAGTTTAAGAAACGAGTGGCGTAGCCACGAGTTTCTTTAACTGAATGAGTGCTTTGAAACGTCAAATGAAACGTGTCTTTTATGCTATTTTTTGCAATTAGTTTTAAAATTTCTCTTTTTGTAAAAGCAAAACGAGAAAAATTTGATAATCTAGGGAAATTTTGTGGCGGTTGTCACCAGTTGTCACCTTGGTTTGGCACAAGATTTAAATTGACAAGTTAATTTAAAATTGCCACATTTTTGAAATTTGTTATATATTATATTACTAAAGTAACTATATTATAATATTTAATATGAGTTCTACAACTTTTTCATGCACTCCGCCTGAAATAGGGCAAATTGCTGAAAAAACCATTAATAATTTACTTCCGGAGAAATCGTACACTATGTATCAAAAGCGATACAAAAATTTTGAAAAATGGTGCAAAGAAAAGGAAATTCTTCAAATTTCTGAGAACATCTTATTTGCTTATTTTGAAATGCTACGTAAAGATTATAAATCGTCATCATTATGGTCGATTTATTCGATGTTAAGATCGTGTTTAAATGTACATAGAAATGTGGATATATCAAAATATATGAAACTTCAAGCATTATTAAAACGGCTATCTAAAGGTTATCAAACAAAAAAATCTAAAATTTTAGAAGAAGAAGATATTCATAGATTTTTGAAACAAGCCGATGATAAAATATACTTAGCTATAAAGGTTAGTGTTGATTTTATTTCGTTACTTTTTTGTAAATTCTTTATATTCTAGGTTATTTTGATAATAGGATATAATGGAGCCTGTAGGCGAGAAGAATTAATTAATATATGTGTGGAAGATCTTCAATACAATTCCGATTCCATTATAGTCACATACCTAAAACAAAAAACAATGTACCCAGAATGTTCGCAGTGACTGATGTAAACTGCATCGAACTTATAAAAAAAATATAATAATCTGCGGCCTAAAACAGTTACTCACAAACGTTTTTTTTCTAACTTATCGTCATGGCTGCTTAATTAATAGCCCTATCGGTATTAACACCATGGGAAATATTCCTAAACAAATTGCCAGTTTTCTTCATTTACCAGATCCTCATCTTTATACAGGACATTGTTTTAGAAGATCCAGTGCGACACATATAGCAAATACTGGAGGTGATATTTTAACTATAAAACGATTAGGTGGCTGGAAAAGCACGGCTGTTGCTGAAGGTTACGTTGCCTCTTCTATGAAAAATAAAATTGATGTTGGAAATATGTTTGCACAGGAAAATAATGTGAATCTACCTGGAACTTCTGGGAATGGTTCACAGTTTGAGTACTCCAACAGAAGCAATATCACTATCGCAGAGAACGATAATTTTCAACAGAATGTTTCCTACTGCACACGTATCACTATCACTTCGAAAGATAATTCAAACGTTAATATAAATGTTTATAATAGTTGTACTATTTCAAAGATTAATTAAAAATATCAAATCTTACAATGAATTTTAATATAATAACCTCAAACTTGCTTACAAAATGTCATATTGACATCTCCATTTCTGTTGCAATGTGACCAACTTAAAGTAAATCTGCTTAAATGTTCCATTTCTATTACGCAACTAGTGCTGTAATAGACCCTATTACGGCACTAGTGGAATAAATGGTATGGTTACGGCACTAATTGCAAAAAATATTATTTGACTTAAAACCTTGTTTTCTCATTTGCAGAAGTATTCGTGGTCGAAGCTGATCTGCCCAATTCGGAAGACGCCTCGGCCAACGCATTACCAGATCCTGAAACAACTGCAGCAACACTGCCACCACTGGGACCGTCGCTTGGTATAACCTACAGCCGTTTCGATCCTTATTTCGATTCCACGACTCCGAGAAATGTAACCGGCCTAGTTGGGAAGTCTGCGTATTTGAGTTGTCGCGTACGGAATTTGGGGAATAAGACGGTAAGTAACAACATCGCTATCTTGTCGTTCATCTTGATATCCTCGAATCTGTCGTGTTTATATAATATTAAATTAAAACCCATTTTTCGTCGCCATTTACACACTCTCTTACCTGTTACATCCGGATTAAAAGCTCGCGGTATAGACATGTGTATGTAAGGATATACTTACTGCTTAGACCATTATCTTGTAATTGCAACCGTGAAAATGAAGATAATAAGAAGCACAAATACAGAAGAAAGAGAAGAAAGTGGAATATAGAAATGATGAAAACTACTGAAATAAAACAAGAATACATTAAGGCATTAGAAGAAAAAATACCTTCACAAGAAGAAACAAGATTGGAGAAGGCATGGAACAGTATGAAGAATAGTATTATATATGCAGCAGAAACGGTGCTGGGCTAAAGAAGTATACAAAAATGTAAAATATGGTTTGACGAAGAATGTGAAAATACAATCACGGAAAAAAAAAACAAGCGCGAATAAAATGGATTACATCGGGAGAACAAAAGGATTTTACAGAATATAAGGAGAAAAAGAAGAAAGCTACCAAATGCTGACTTGACTTTGACTTGTCAAAGGCATTTGACACATTGAATTACGATATCCTTTTAAGTAAATTGTGGGCATATGGAATACGCGGTACCCCCCAGAGCTACTTTAAGTCGTACCTGACGAACCGAAAATCTTTCATTCTACTATTCACAGTCGCGCGAACGAGATTAGTAAACAATAGCTTTCTCCTGCAATAGATATCACCTGCGGTGTGCCTCAAGGTTCCATCTTAGGGCCTACGTTGTTTGTCATATATGTAAACGACTTGTGTTTGTCATTACCTGCATGTCCTTTTAGTCAATATGCTGATATTGATATACCAAATCGCAAATTAAAAAATCCGTCAATGAATGGGTATACAATCAGTCCAGAGAGTGGTGGCAAAAATCACCGGGACAATGGCAGGCAAAAGAGTTCCTAAAGGAGCAGAGGCCTGAACTCACGAGAGATCTACTGAATAAAGACAGGAAGACTGTCAAAATGATTGTAGGTCTGCTGACTGGTCACTGTAGACTGAATAGGCATATGTATAACATAGGCCTGGCAGATGATGCAACCTGCAGATACTGCCAAGAGGAGGAAGAAACACCAGTTCATGTGCTGTGCCAATGTGAAGGCCTGGCGAGGACAAGGTTTCTAGTAATGGGGGAGGAGAACCCCACAGCTAGTAGCTACTTAAAGAAGCCGCTCTCAAAGATGATAGGCCTAATTAAGAGGGCAAAATTAGAGAGCGTCCTCTAGGAAAAAGGGGATCACAATAGATCTGAAAAAGTCGCGGGGAAACAGGTCGATAGGCCACCCCAATCCTAACCTAATCTAATCTAATCTACTGCTTAATAAATCTCCCAGTGTCTAAACGCATTAGACAATGAATGAGTGAACTTACATAATTACCCCTGATGTATCTGTTTTCGTTGCAAATCTGATAATCTTCAGTTCATGCTATCCGACGAACTTAATTTGTCCTACTATCGCGACTGCCTGATAAATATTTGTCCGCATGATGTCGCGTTCCACACACTTCTTGGCTTGAAGTTTCGCTGATCAATCGTCAGCCTTTTCAGAAGTTCTCTAAAAACTGATGTTGTTAAAGTCTAAAGAGTAACGCCAGAAGAATAAAATACATTTAAGATGAGAAGTACTTAAATCCTGACTGTAATTGGTGTCGGTATCACACCTTTCTACACAGATAAAAATACGGAGTTGAATCTAACACCGTTTTAACTCTTTTCCGGTGTTCCCTCGCGACCATCCGTTCAAGGAGCCTCCATTTCGGAGTTAAATGTTTTGCTACTAAATGGATGGAATACAGAGATAATTTTGCTTTTCATAGGGGAAAAAAACATCTTTAACCGAGGCAACCTAATCCGTTAAGGACCAATTTGTCTCTCTTATGCAGTTTTACTATTTTGCAATAGATGTAAAAGTTTCCGAAATGGAGAAATTTTAACTCGTACTGCTGTTATTAAAATGAATAACGGATATTGTTTCCCCCATATGTATGCAATACTACTATCGTATCAGATAAAATTATCTCCGTTGCTAATGCAAGTAACTCCACTTGGAAATAATTACATCCGCAATAAACAAACGTTAACTCCGTTTCGGAATGTATTTCATCCTTTACACATGAATTTATTTCCGTTAAGAAGGTACCTGCCACAGAGAGAGAAGAGAATATCTCTCTAGTGAGAAGGTTTTTAACTCTATTTTTATGTTACCTAGCTCCATACTAGCTAAGTTTAACATCATATTGGAGTTAATCAATGAGGGCTATTCTATGTGGACAGAAGCACCCTTGCTCAGTGCATTTATTCTATTATTTATCATTAAAAATGCATCAAAAATGTCGTCGAACCTCAAGTTCTTGAATTATTTTTGATATATTCCTAATGATTACTAGGATAGACACACTAAGCACGCCCTCTTCTGCGGTCACAGAGCAGCCGTCATTGGAATTGCTTTAATTTATCCATAATATAGTCGCTTCTTCGAGTTTGGTACCGACCGTGGGTTGAAGGCACGACACAGTTGAAACACCACGGATTCAGCTAAGATAACGTGCTTTTATTCAGGACTAACACCTAGAAGTAGTGGGGCCAATTAAAAATTGGTACATCGTAGATTGAAAATTAAATAAGGATGCACAAGTTTCTTACCTGCGTTATCTACATCTGCCCTGGTGATGTTTGCTCCCATAACTCTTACCCATCTTTTACGGTTTCGTACTTTACTCTGATGTGTATTTTATAAATTTCAGGTACAGTGCATTCCGCCATATCCTTCTCCATTCTCGAACTATTGCAAAGTGACTACGTCCAGACTTGTTGCACATGCGCTGCACTAATATCGCTTTAATAAATGCGCATGCCCTATGCAAACTTGCAATTTTCAAATGTTTAGGGAAACAGTTACGATTTGGAGGACAAATGTTCCCAATCGGAGGTATCCTTTCCCTTTTTGGCGTTGAGGTATTAGAAATAGAAACATCTGTTAAGTAAACAAATTATCACCTCCGTGAAGGAGAAAATATAATGCAATGTTAGGGATATTTGTTCACATTTAGGGCTTAAATACGGTAGTGTAGATGCGGAGAGAAAGCGGAGATTATTTCTTCCTTGAAAATCGTGTTAGAAAGCGGAGTAAATTCAATCTCTCCGTTTTGGTTGAGATTTTGTACAAAACCGAGGAAATATTTTCTGTTTTTAGCTATGGCAACTCCTTTTTGGAACAAAATATTTCCAAAACGGAGACTCCCTATTTCACTCCCTCAAATTTTTACCTGTGTATGTGTAACTACGAATAAAGCTCCATTTTGGTTAAGTCGAAAGATAATAAAACCTCATATTAATAATTAAAAAAAAAACCGACAATCAAACGCAATGAAATTGCTCAAATCACAAACACTGATTGTGAGAGGCAGTTAAACGAAGATTAACTTTAAGACTCGAGGTATTCCAATTGCTAATTTCTTCACTACAACGCGGAGACTGCAGGATCCCCCGCCAGCCCCGCCCTATTATATATTAAATCCCCGTCTCGCCGGCGAATACAAATAAGAATGACGGAAGCGTTCGAAGACGTAGAAATGACACGGACATTATTGGGTAAACAAAAACAATTGAATTTTCGAGCATCTCAGAGACTTACCCGCTGTATCGAATCGCGGGAAAAGTGTGCAGCACGCGACGTATATCGTAGTACAGATGCGATCCCGGTTCTCTCCCTAACCGACTCCCACTTCCTCTACTACGTTTGCGGCGAAATTAATTGCAAATCATCCATATCGCGATTCCGAAATTCGGAGCATTTTTAACTGGGAAGTGGGGGAAGGGTGGAGGGAGGGAAAAACAAGCCGCGAAATTGGACCAGCAGTGTACGAGATGTTATTTCGCCAAAGGTCGTCGAGTTGAAATTGATTCTATTTCGATTCTTGTCCGATTTCTGTCATCTTCAAGTACTGAGTTTAATTAGTACTTCAGAAGGCAGCGTATAGAAAAAATTGTCTACATGATTCTGATTCAATAACATATAAAATACGGCGCCTCCACGGCCAACGTTATTTTTAATATTATTTGGAAAGGAGCACCGACCGGACTCAGGTTATAAAATTATGTGATTAATGTGGTCTATTTAATAATATTACTTTTTTATGGTCTCAATATTTCGTCATTTATTATATTCGATTCTTATCCTCGTATATATTTAAATAATAATATCTTATCTTGCACTAGTTATTGGGATTTACTTCTACGCTTACGTGGGATGAACAGTGCAACTCCTTAATATCCAAGTTAAACATTGTCATTCTTAAGGGAGGTTTACATATATATATCGGAAAAGTCCAAAAACTTTGAACTTTTTTTTCAGACAAAGGGAAAGATATACGAAATACGGCTTTTTCTTAAAAAATATATTAAAACTTGAACATTAAAAAAATATATTGTTTTTTAATGACAAGACCACTATAACGTTCGCTATTTGTATCTAGGTAGCAATGTGCACAGAAAACACGGTCAAACTGCGTAAACTCTAGCATACGCAAAAGTGATCCGAAATTGAAAATAAAAAGAAGAGTTAGAAATATATTAAGTTTGTTGGAGGTTATACCTAAATTTAACCAAATAAGTCGAAAGCAAACAATGTGGCAGATACCTGGACTTTCATTTGATTATTTTCTTTTTCCTTTTTGTGTGTAGGTATGTGATATAAAATGGGAATATTGCAATTTTTAGTATATTATAGGTATAACCTCAATAAAAACTGTTTACATTAAAAAAACAAAAGAATTAAGTTGATATATTGAACACTTGAAGAACTAGAACTTACGCAGATTTGAAATATCATGTTTCGAGAAAAACGCGTTCAAAGTTTCTCAGCAAAAATTTTTACAAATAGTTCAACATACACTTAGTCAGCTATTCCAGCACCATACATTAATCCTTCTTCTTCTTCATACTTCTGCATTTGCAAAATTTGTTGCTTCCCTTTAGACAGCACAGCAAGTTTTGCAGCGCTGGACATACTCTGCTCTGGTCGTTGTATGCGCTGACGATCAGAATTGATGACGAAATTTTTGGCATCAAGTCCTACTGCAATTCCCACCGCATTCATTATTTGTAATACAGAAAATAACCTTCATTGAATAAATTTGCGGCAATGTAGGTAGCAAGTTGAATTGTTTATGGGCCGCAGTGTAAATCTTTTGGAGCTAGTTTCTACACACATGAACTAAACGAGTCGTTTCAGTTTTGACAATTTTTTCCAAAGCATCTTTGCAAGAAATCACTCTAGAAAAAACTTCATAAATCGGCCTAATAGCATCTTGATTTTTTTTTTGCAAAAGAGGGTCATGTATGAATGAAGCAAGCTCAACCTTGGCTTCTGCAACGCGCCACTTACACAGGCTGTCTACACCTTTTGGACAATAAATGTGTGTGGATCCGCTCGGCTGAACATTTATAATGAATTGTAGCCCAAATAGCTGTCTTCATTTTTTATGCAGAATCTGGATGTTGTCTAATTGCTAGTCCACAGTACACTATTGTTAAATTATCAATAACTTTGTCAGTCAGTTTACCAGCGCCCTTACTTCAAAGTCCACTCATTCTTTTTTGTATATCTCCAACGCTTTCTCTTTTTTTCTGAACAGTAACATCTTCGTACGGTAAAAATCACAAATTGCTTAAAAAGTTGTCTTGTCTCAGTCGCCTATCCGAAATCGTGCGAAAATTTCTTTAAGGCATCGCATCGACTTCCATTTTTCTGTGCTACTCTGATGATCGGTAGTGCGGTTACTTCGCCATCATATTCTAGCCAGCTTTTATAAGAAATTTAGTGTAAGTAAGTGCATCTGCAATAAATTGATATATTTTATTTAAGTAGTTTTCTAAAGCGTGGGAAAGTGTTTTTAAGTAAAAGAAAATTGTTAGATCAGTTTCTTCAAATGTGCGTTTTATTTCGGATCTAATTGCTTCATATCATTGTAATATAAATAGCTACTCTGTCGCTTATTTTGATCCCGACTGCAGTGCATTTTAATCATTAAAGACAACTATACATACACTAACAAACAATAAGTATGATATTTCGACCCGAGCAGCCCCGAGTCGAATATAGTATTACATCTAATATGCTCCGTTTGTGTTCGGTACATCCGCTCTTTTAATAAGCCGTAGCGGCTTAAACAATGCGAATATTACGAAACCGCTTTAGCCATGTATTTATATATTTGGGCTTTCAAAAATGCAAAAACCAAAAATCGATTTTCCAGTCAAATACATGTAAACCTCCCCTTAAGTTGCGACAACTAAAGGCTGCTGTCAGCTTTGAAACATTGAGGATTGTTTATTATGCAGAATTTCAGTCATTACTTCTCTACGGTATTCTGCTATGGGGCTCGAGTGCATTTGTTAAATTTTTCTTAAACATAAAGCTGCCATTAGATGTATGTGCAATATCAATCAACTTACCTCGTGCATGCAGGAGTTATTTCATTTCGTTAAATATATTGACTATTTTCGAATTACACATTTTGGAAACTAGTCAAAATAATAGCCGGCATTCTTACAATATTGGAGAGCCTGAAATTCACTTCATCCAACATAGTTTAACAGTGACTACACTGTTGAAAATTTTAACACTTTTTTCACTAATTTAATAGTCAGGAGAGGTCCACACTCTTTTCGTGTTATTTTGTCGAGAACTATAGAAGTTTAATTTGACGAACAAAGATAGTCAAGTATTGTCTATTGCTAAGGGGTTATTTTGTCCAACTGACACGTGGAATTATAAAATACTTCTAGTCACATTTTATTTGATCCAGACTAGACAAATTTACTAGGTGTTTAACTAAATGAATGCGATCTATTGGGTGTTTTAACACCATTTTCTAAACACAACGTCTTTTTAATATGCAACTCCTATTTCTTAGTGCTATAATATTCTCTCTTTAAGACGTTTTCTCAATTATAAATATGCAAAACCACTCATTCACAAGTTTTGGTTTCAACTAAACGTACAATTTTAAAATGATTTTTTGTGAACCATTATAAAATTAAGTGAATGTTTATGCTATTTGATTCAAGTCTAAACTAATTGCATAAATAGATTTCCCAATACATCTTTAAGATGTTGAAATTTTTTTATGCCCACTGGAATTAACGTTTAATAATACGAGGTTACACTTTGCAAGTCAGTCACATTTGGTGGTTTGTTTGGATATGTAATACGGAGAATCAAACACGAAAACAGATACACGTGCAATGCAGGTGGTGCGTATAATGCATACTGTATTAGAATAGGTGGGTTTCTATATTTCTATCCGAGGGAAAAATTCTGATTGGTTGACGCTTGAATGTCTAGAAAAAATAGTCAATCCTCATATCTGAACAAAGAATTCACACGAAATTCTAGTAATTCTGTTGTATTAAATACGCGTAGTCAACTCGTCTGGCAAAGTTTGACAAAATCAACACTAAAATATTTGACTAGCGCAAAATTAACGCCAACACAGTAATATTTTCAACAGTGTATGTAACACATCCAACTAGTGGCAGCAGCTACACTGTAAAAAAAGTTGCAGTAAAATTACAGTAAAAATTGTTGTAACAAGTTGCCTACAATTTTACAGGTAAAATTTCACCATCTAGTAAATTCACATGCTGATGTATTTTTCAAAGATTGTACTGTAAAATTCGTATGTAATATTTATTATGAACTCTATATTCACCGAACACTGAAGTAATTTCATATGTATTTTATAAAGAGAGCAAGCAACCTTACCTAATTCTTTTATAGCACCTAATAGCCATACCGAATCGCTCAACCAGGGATCAAGAATGAACACGCTTACGCGAAACGTACGATTGTTTGTGACGTACATGATATCATTGAGCCAATTATAAGTTCGACAAATGAATAGAATTACCTACGCGCACAGATAAATAATCCAATAATCAATCACATTGCGGCGTATGAATTTCGTATTTTCCATGATATCTATAGTTTTACCCGAAAATTCAAGTAAAAACAAATAAATATAAAAGATTCTCATATTTTTACAGCAAAATTAATAGTTCACTAGTAAAATTACTTTTAAAGTGCACTAAATACCCCCAAAAAAATGTCAATTTTACAATTTTAAGTAAATTTGAGAGTAAATACAAAATTGTACATGGTTTTTCCTGTATTTTCTTTTGAATTTTGTTACATCTTAAACTTACATGAAAAGCTATAAATTTACCGAATTTCTTTTTCCATGCTAAATATCCTAGAAAAAAACATGTAAAACAAAATTTACATGATTTATTGTGGTAAAATCACAACGTCATTACATGTAATATTCCTGATTTACCATGGCAAAATTACTGTAATTTTTTACAGTGTAGTCAACCCGCATAAAACAGATTTCCTCACAAAAAAATAGTTAACAACCTTTGAGATGGCTTAACAGAAAAAAAAATAACGCAGAAAGAAACAAACAAAAATTTTATTACGTGACTCTATATTCCTACTTGTTTTTTTATGATACTTCAAAGGCGATAAAAGTGCACATCACTGTTGACGAGTATGCACTTTGCTCTGATGCGAGGGAATCTTATTATTCATATCGTATGTGCCTTTATATTTATGCAAGATAAGATCAGCGTATCGGGTAATATAATTTGCCTGAGAAAGCTCTACTAAAGCAACGCTAATTTGCATGCATTTTAATCAAAATATTATTCTCAAAAAAAAAAAATTGTCATTCGGAAAGTAAGCAAAAGAAACGATTTAAAATGTATTGTATACAGGATGGACCACCATATCCGCGTCGGTTTATATAAGTACGAAAAATATTAACATATTTTCAAATTGTTTTTGTTAAGGGTTATACGTGTTCAGAAGGACCACAAGTTACACACCAAAGTTGTGAAAAATTAAATGGAACAGCCTGTATATTATGGCATATTTTGATAGTACAGACTAAATAAAGGCATGTTGGTATTAGGTTTCTTATACTTAACTCAACTCGTTTACGAGATAATTAACTATTCCTCAAAATGTAGACCAAAATTTAAGAGGCATGCTTATCATGCATATTTAAGCTAGATATTTTAAACTGTATTTATTTCTTAACTAAAGCTAAAGACTTGATAATAAAATAAAAGTGATGCAATAAAATTATACAGGGTGAACAAAAACATACTTCTAATGTTCGCTATCTTTAAAGGCAAGTAGCTTTCTTATTTTAAATGGAACACCCTGTATTTATTACCTTATTTAGATTCTAATTTTGACGGTCTCATAAGATTGTATTAATGCTTACTATACCTATCTGCTATAGTTTCTCAGTAATTTATAATTTTCTTTTTTAAATATTAATTCCTACCCATTATTTTTTTTTGAAATAGACTTGGACAGAACTGCTGTTATTATCCAACATAGATAGACGATATTCATCAGCCTAACTCTTCAACTGGCTTTTCCTACATACTAATTAAAAGTCATAACTAAGTAAACTTCAGAAATGTACTTTATTAAAATGGTTAAACTGATATGTTGAAAACTGCTAATGTTTTGGAAAGTGTTCAAAATGATGGCTGTGATTTATTTGAGTTACCCTGTATAATTCAAAATAATTTTGAAATGTGGTCCTTCTGAACCTGTATAACTCTTAGCAAAAAAAATTGAAAATATGTTACCACTTTTTTATATAAACCAACGCGAATGTAGTGGCCCACCCTGTATAAGTCTACGTACAGTGGGCCCGTAAAGTGTGGGAACACTCAAATCTTATTTATATTATACACAGAGATTCAAAATGATTGTCAATTCCGCTCCTATAGATAGTAACAGGGTGTAGGTATATGCCGCGTGTTTGTAATGAAAGTTTGAACTAAGTAAGTGTTGGAAACAAAGAAGTAACGGATCTGTCATAAATAGGAAAACAAATATTTGAACTCGCATCATATAAACGACTATGGATTGGTGTTTCTGCTTGTAGAAATGAAATGTAATTAATTTAACTCTTTAGGAAATTATGATATTACAATTCAGTACTAAGTGGTGTTATTACTTTAAATGGTGGTCATCTTTGTGCTCTAACGAACCTGTCAGCAAAAAACTGTTGAAGATATTGGCAGGTTTGTCGAGCAGTATGTGCTGGAGCATTATCGTGCTGAAAATAACCTGCTTCAAGCTCATTTTCTTGTAACTCTGCAATAAACAATTCCAAAATCTGTTGGTAACGTTGGGCTGTTACAGTTTCCTCAAAGAAAATTGGCCCTATTATTCGTTGCCTGGCCATAGCTAACCAAACTCCAACTTTTACGGGATGCAATTGCGTTTCTCGAAATTCGTGTGGATTTTCTGCAGACCAGATACAATAGTTTTTTTGTAAATTGATATAGTCTGTTAGATAAAACCAGGCTTCATCCGAGAAAAATGATTTGTTTAGCAGTCATCGTCCTTAAATTGTTATTAAACCAAATGACAATTTCAATCGCCTATCGTGATTTAATGGTAATAATTCCTGTACCGTAGAACTTTATAGGATGAAAATGTAACTTTCTTTACAGCTCATTGCGCTGAAGTGTATGATAAGCCTATAAAATTATAAAATGTAATAAACTATTTCACTTAATGTTAATATTGATTTTTTACCTGTTTGTTGAGCTAATTACACAGATAAATTCCCTTATTTTCTCACAGTATTCAGAAATACTATTGTTGGTGATATTAGATGTAAATATAAACGATTTGAGATAAATAATCGAAAGATACTACAACACGCACGCCAATGTCGCTAAATGTCAAAAAAAATCATTTAATGTATGAAATTTGTATGTAGCTAACTTCGCTCATTAAATTGGTAATAAGTATAGATAAATTTTTCCGGAAAACAGTTTTTTTCTTACGACAATCATTTTGAATCACATGGTATATCTTTATTTATATTATCACAAAATGATCTCCAACCACTCGATTTTTTATGTTTTAATAATCTCTTAGAATATGCAGAGATCTATTTTAAGCAGTTCTCCAATGTTCGATGTGGATTAGTGGATTTATTTTATCTTATCCCGGCACGTAATTTATTATTTTTTTAATTTGTAATTTTATGATTCACTGTTATATTTTTATTATTTGTTTTATATTACTTGTACCGTCTTACAAACGTCGATGCCACGTATTTGGTTAAAAACAATAAATCATCTACCTATCAATAGCGTACAAGGAGATCCTAGAGGATAAAACTGGGAAACTAAACTCTTTATTATTCCGTCCAAAATGGAAAGGTATAATGTAGGATGAGGACTGAAATGTTTTATGCTTGTCTTCCCAGTAGATTCACATCTCCAATGATAAGTTCCACCCATACGTATTTTTTTTTTTATTATTTCTTCCGCGTCACGATTCATAGATTCCGTAACTATTTTTACCTTATTTCCAAAGGTCTGTTTATGACGGCGAAGAGTATAAGCAAACATTTTATTTCGACCCTATTGGTTTTCTTTTTTTTTTCCTTTAAGCCGGAAAGAGTCACATTGTATAAACTGTCAATCAGGGTAAATTTAGATGCACCCCTCGAGCTGACCTAGAAAACGTTCAAAAAGAGGGGGGAGAGAGAGAGAGAAAGAGAGAGACAGCAGAAAAAAAAGCGCGGAAACCCAGAATTACCCCGGCACCAGTTTTTCCGAAGCTGCAAAGATTACTAGTAGATTACAAACCTGGTAATCCGATGAAGGATAAATTATTCAGGGAAAATACGGTGAAATATCGTCTTTGACGGAATAAGGCGGTTAACGAAGGTCTTATGAGGGAAATTATTAAGGAATATTACTTCGGAGCTAATAACCGTGATAAGGTTATCTACGGCTAATTTGAATTTAACTTTTATTATGTATGTATGCAAGGATACACACAGAGAAGTAATTTCTAGAATCAAGTGAGAATTCCTCAACTGAAGTACCTATCGTTCTTATATATAAGCAAATGAATAATTTCTTGGACGAGGAAAATTTTTTTTGTCAATATCCCAAGAAATTAATTCCTTGTTTGAAGAAATTTAATGTCCTTAGACAAAGGAAAGCTGGTTACTTGAAACAAATAAAAAAAAAACTCGTTTCAAGAATATTATGTATTTAATTCGAACTTATGAGATCTTCGAATTGAGAAAAAATAAATTTGATATAAACCAGGCCTCTCCTTAAAATAAATGCAAAGCGAGCTTAATATTAGTTTGTCGTTTTCTAGTGGTAACATCTAATACCTTTAATCAACGTTATTTTATTAAACATGAAACGTACTTACTTTACTTAAGGATTCCTTTCTTTAAATCAAGAAACAAGAAACAAAAGTTTTTTATTCTTAAGTTATCGCACATTAGCCCGTCGCAGACGGCACGGTGCGCCCATCACAAAACCAATAGCATTGCCTGAGCTATGTATGCTGGTACAATGGGCGCTTGTTCATTCATTTGCATTGTTTTAATTCTATCCGTTTTTTTTTGACGGGGCGCACCGTGCTGTTTTGTGACGCCTAATGTGCGATAACCTTTAGTCTAGTACTGTTGTTTGCAAAAAACTGATTAAATTTCGTCAAAAATAACTGAATGTGGTTATTCTGAAAAAGCCAGCAGCATGACGAAATGTTTACTCAATTGTTTGCAAACAGCAAGACCAAACCAATACATTATTATAATTTTAATTATGCTGGCAGAGGCCCTATGCAGGATTAGTTGCTTGATAATAATTTTCGTTGGCTAAATATACATATTTGTATCTTACTTATAATATACGTTGTTTCTACATAGGATTTGTATTGTTTACATGTAACACAACATACTTTAAGGTAAAAACTCGAAATAAATTACAAGTATACATAGTTAACATATTATAAAATTAGTTTATTTAAATTTATTTTGTGAATTGCTAAATTATAGGTAAGGAAAAAAATACAAATCGAATAACTTTACAACTAAAAAGTATTTATTTAGATACTACATTTACAGTATGTTTTTTTAAAGAATACTTCTTAGTTTATGTTAACATACAAAACGAAGCCAACTCTTCTTCTAACAGATACAAACTAATACTACATCGTGCAACTATTTCTACAATTACTAGACTTGTAAAGATTACATATTCATACATAATGAAATCAATTATTAACCTTTTTTTTATTACGTTTCTATCTCCTACACCACTCAAAATGGCTTTATATTGAAGCCGAATATAAATTGTTCTTCAGACACTTCTTCTATTTATAAAATATCCGTACTGTTATATTTTATTTTTTTTGTATGTATATATTTTTTTACTAGTATATATACGCATTATATATAACAATACTTACCGTTATTCAAACCACTGTAAACAGGTGACAAACAAATTTAGGTAACGCACAGGGCAATATCTAATACCGAAATGCAAACTCGATCATACTTTATTTATGAAAACTAAATTATTACAATCATCCTAACCCGTGCTCCACCTGAAAAGTACTACACGAGGCTACCTATTCTAAGTACTATATGTTCATAACAATTGAAATGATCCTACTCTAACTCGATCATACTGGATAAAACCAAGTTTCAGCGTATATCAACCCCTCCACATTCCGACTTTTTTTTCTATTCTGAATACAAGAAATTTATGTTACTTGCGTCAAGGAAATATCACTCAATATTAGAAAAATCGTAAAAAAAGTGAATTATTCCTTATAAAAATTATATGTACTTGTTTTAAGAGAGATAACATTTGCCACAAATAGATTTTGTTTTGATATTAGTAAAATTTCAAGAAAATAATTTATTATATTTAAGGACACTTATTAACTCGGATCTAGTAAATTCTCTAAAATAAAGAAAATACTATCTTACATTTAGTAAAAATGTGTAGGAACACAGATGTACTTGACAATAGAAAACTTTTTTCTGTGTGTGTGCTTTTCTAACCGTGATGACGTTCCCGACGATAAATGATAATTGTTTTCTATAAAATACTAAAACACTGTGTCTGTATTTAGATTATGCACGTGTTTAAAATGTCTAACTGATGTATCAAGCCGGCAAAATTAGTGTTACATATAAAACAAAGCATATTATACCTACTTTAACGTTCACGCACATGCAAAATGTCGAATATAACAATTGCATACGCCATACCTCCAGAGAAAGCCTATAACATGGAATGTGTTAGAGTGAAATGATTTGAAACAATCAATACCCCTTATAAATTCATTTATGAATACAATTAACTGAGTATTAAAAATACATTATACTTCATAGAAATATTAAAATATTTAATTAAATTAGTAACATGCTACTTTCAATTAACAAACTACTTAATAATTTGTTTTTTTAATAAGTAATAAACTTTATTTTGTTCATAGAATAAACTTACTTTTTCAACGAAATTATACAATACATCTTTTTCTTATTTTAATAAACCCAACTCAATAAACGATGTTTATTAATTTTATTTTCTGAGTGTGGAAAGTATTCAATTCTACAAATTTAAAAATAACAAGCATATAGCAAAAATTTTAATAGAAGTTGTCCCTATATATTCAAAACTCGTTGTACGAAACTTTACAATTGTTTGAAAATTTACATTTTTTTTTTTATGTGTAAATACAAAAAATCCAATATGCTGCAATGTTTCCGGTAATTCCTGTCAGATGACATCCATGGAAAAAATAGAATATGGAAAAAAACTCGCCTAGTTGTTGTTGTTGCATTTGCAATCTCAATTTTGAAATATCCTTTCATGCAATTTAGCAACTAATAGTAGTAGCTCATGAAAGGATATTTATTGGATCGAAAATTGACATTACGCATATAACAAGAATTTTTAATAATAATTTCGCTTGTGTCTACAGTCAATTCCATCAATTCCGGCTTTGATTGTATCCGGTACGTACTTCAAAGACGAAGCCGTCAGGGACCTTAATATCGAAGTGAAACATATAACGTCAGTTTACGAGGATACAGGAGATGAGAGGCGGGTGCTGTTTTGATTGCATCCGCTTATTTTTAATTCGGCAACATCACCTCTAATACTCATTTTAATAACGCTAGCGGAAAGAATTTTACGTGTGTTCCTCCCCACGCTTAAAGATCGAGAGGAATTTTTAATATAAAACATTTTTTCGAAGAAAATACTTATACTTACGGCTCAAAAGTACGCAGGAACGTTGTGATGTTCGCAGTTATAAAGGAAAGAAAAACGTTCAAGACAACATTCCTGTCAACTAGAACACTGTTAAGTTCGAACGCTGAGTAGACGAGCAATATTTTATCTTCTATGAATTATTTTCGTCACTGTAACTTTATATCTTTACTTTTTGCTTTGTAAATATGCTCCTATTACATTAGCATGCAATCAAATGGATGTGTTTTGTAACGGGACACCGCTGCACGGTGCTGTACGAAGCACAAACTCATCTCCTTATCGAGTGGAGTGGTTCCTAGATTAACTTTTAAGTTTTCAATTAGGAGACACGGATTTTGTAGCCATAAACATTTATTTAATCATACAAAAGATCAATAATAAGAAGGATATTGTATGTGTGCTTCTTATCCGTGGGTTGCTCCAAGAATTGGAATTATATATTCGTGGTAATAGCGGATTAGTTATTAAAAATAATACTTAAGTTGTGAGGAAATTATTGAACTCGATGGTTCGCTATGGTGCACCATACACTGTTGAAAATATTACGTTGTTGGCGTTAATTTGGCGCTAGTCAAATATTTTAGTGTTGATTTTTCCAAACTTTGCCAAACGAGTTGACTACGCGTATTTAATAGAACAGAAATGACTAGAATTTCGTGTGAATTCTTTGTTCAGATATGAGGATTGACTATTTTTCTAGACATTCCGTAGGCGTCAACCAATCAGAATTTTTCCCTCGGATAAAAATATAGAAACCCCACCTATTCTAATACAATATTGCATTATACGCACCACCTGCATTGCACGTGTATCTGTTTTCGTGTTTGATTCTCCGTATTAACATATCCAACAACTACCAAATGTGACTGACTTGCGAAGTGTAACCTCGTGTTATTAAACGTTAATTCCAGTGGCATAAAAAATTTCAACATCTTAAAGATGTATTGGGAACATCTATTTACGCAATTAGTTTAGGCTTGAATCAATAGCATAAACATTCACTTAATTTTATAATGTTCTCAAAAATCATTTTAAAATTGGTACGTTTAGTTGAAACCAAACTTGTGATGAGTGGTTTTTGCATATTTATAATTGAGAAAACGTCTTAAAGAGAGATATTATAGCACTAAGAAATAGTAGTTGCATATTAAAAAGACGTTGTGTGTTTAGAAATTGTGTTAAAACACCCAATAGATCGCATTCATTTAGTTAAACAGCTAGAAATTGTCTAGTCTAGATCAAATAAAATGTGACTAGAAGTATATCATAATTCCATGTGTTAGTTGGACAAAATAACCTCTTAGCAATAGACAAAATACTTGACTATCTTTGTTCGTCAAATTTAAACTTGTATAGTTCTCGACAAAATAACACGAATAGTGTGGACCTCTCCTGACTATTAAATTAGTCAAAAAAGTGTTAAAATTTTCAACAGTGTAAGATCGTGTTTAAATGTACATAGAAATCTGGATATATCAAAATATATGAAACTTCAAGCATTATTAAAACGGCTATCTAAAAGTTATCAAACAAAAAATCTAAAATTTAGAAGAAGAAGATATTCATAGATTTTTTGAAACAAGCCGATGATAAAATATACTTAGTTATAAAGGTTAGTGTTGATTTTATTTCGTTACTTTTTTGTAAATTCTTTATATTCTAGGTTATTTTGATAATAGGATATAATGGAGCCTGTAGGCGAGAAGAATTAATTAACATATATGTGGAAGATCATCAATACAATTCCGATTCCATTATAGTCAACATACCTAAAACAAAAAACAATGTACCCAGAATGTTCGCAGTGACTGATGTAAACTGCATCGAACTTATAAAAAAATATAATAATCTGCGGCCTAAAACAATTACTCACAAACGTTTTTTTCTAGCTTATCGTCATGGCTGCTTAATTAATAGCCCTATCGGTATTAACACCATGGGAAATGTTCCTAAACAAATTGCCAGTTTTCTTCATTTACCAGATCCTCATCTTCATACAGGACATTGTTTTAGAAGATCCAGTGCGACACATATAGCAAATACTGGAGGTGATATTTTAACTATAAAACGATTAGGTGGCTGGAAAAGCACGGCTGTTGCTGAAGGTTACGTTGCCTCTTCTATGAAAAATAAAATTGATGTTGGAAATATGTTTGCACAGGAAAATAATGTGAATCTACCTGGAACTTCTAGGAATGGTTCACAGTTTGAATACTCCAACAGAAGCAATATCACTATCGCAGAGAACGATAATTTTCAACACAATGTTTCTACTGCACACGGTATCACTATCACTTCGAAACGTTAATATAAATGTTTATAATAGTTGTACTATTTCAAAGATTAATTAAAAATAACAAATCTTAAATGAATTTTAATATAATAACCTCAAACTTGCTTACAAAATGTCATATTGACATCTCCATTTCTGTTGCAATGTGACCAACTTAAAATAAATCTGGTTAAATGTTCCATTTCTGTTACGCAACTAGTGCTGTAATAGACCCTATTACGGCACTAGTGGAATAAATGGTATGGTTACGGCACTAATTGCAAAAATACCAAAAATTAACTCAATCGATGCCACCACATTCAAGATATTAGCATAAAGGTTGAAAAAGTTAATATTTTTTTTCTCAGGAATTACTGCTAAGCTATCACGTTCAAAAAAAAAAATATCTAAGCAAACACTGATTATAGGCATTCTATAGAAACTCAAGGGTTCAAAGTTATCATTATTTTCCTCTTTTGAGGGGTGGTTTATTTGAGTTTGTATTTACTGCCAAATAGGTATATACATTTGTCATATTTCTTTAATCAATGCCCTGGGACGTGTATAGCTTGTTTAATGTAATTTCCTTAATTATGACAAGTTGATCTTTGATCTATTCATAGTAATATTTATTGAATTATAATTTGTACGCTGTAAGTATGCTTTTTAAAAAAAAAAAAAAAAGTGTTGCCAACCCCGGTCCCGTCTATACTAACGTAAATAACGAGAGCGTAGAGAATGTCTCCTGCGCCATTTTGCTTATGTACGTCAAAGGCAAAATTTCAGATATGCAATATATATACTTTGTCAAAGCTATGGACGTATGTGCGGCATTTTCATAAAAAATGGTTAAAGCCGATGGTAAATTTAACTTTTTACCGTCATATTTTTCCGGGCCTTCGTATCTCATAACGTGTATTTCGATTAGTGAAAGAAATTAGTTTTGGAATCGTCTCTCAAGATACCAGGAAAATATAATAAAAACCAGTTTCACCATATCACAAATTACGGGCATGTAATTCCGGCTCCTTTCGTATTTGTCGACGATACAAATCATACGGAATTGGTGAGCAAACAGAGACCGTAGGCAGTTCAACATTCACTCCACAACGTGATCACTGTTTGCGTCCCATTTTTTTTCGCCGACCTAGAAGTCGATCGGCTCCTTAAATATATTCAATTTATTTTTATGTATACTAGCTGTAACGGCGCAATTTAGCGTAATTCCGGCCCTTTGATCTTAAGGGCGTTTTTCATACAGGTACTAATTCCTGCCGGGTTGATTAAGATGAATATCCTCTGGAGAGGAAATACGATATTTTTTTTCCTTTTTTTTTTTTTTTGGAGATTCTAATATCCGTTTTAACTGGAACCGTGCATAATAAGAGTATCGATTGAGTTCTTCGGGAACATCCGCGAATTACAATTTCATTCTCTGCCGGTTACAAAGGAGTAAGATAGGATCGCAGCTATTCTTTTTCTCATCTGCGCCTTTTCCTCCACTTCTTGTACGTCCAGTGTAAATTGTCCTCGATCTAATTAACGATAAGAAATTGTCTAGTTTCTTGTCATTTACTTACAAATCAATGATCCGATTCAGGTATGATTTTTATATACCGGATGTCCAGCTTAAGATGCAACGATCCATAGCCGATTTATTACTGTTTTTTTGGAAAAATGTTGCCTCGAATCAAATCGAGGGCTTCAAGTCAGAGGGGCGTATCAACCATTTTGTGCAAATTTGAGCAACTGGACGTATAAACGGGTTATTATCATTCTCACTTCAGGACAGAGAGGGGTATGATTTGGGTGACCAGTTTGTGCGCATGGGCAAAAATTAGCTAGGCGTATAAACCAAATATGTATTAGGAATCTAGTCAGAGAGGCGTAAGTACATACGCCACTCATTAGTTTCTAGATCTTACCGGGTCAGAGAGGCGTATTCGTGTTTATCATCAATCATAACCTCACTTTCTGTCATAAACTCTTGTTAATTCGTGACAGTTTAGTGTGTTAATAGTTAAGAGTCAGTGTCAGTAGATTTTGATAATAAGCAATAAATAAATAATCAACTATGTACAGTGGAAAATCTAGGTCTGAATACATATTGCACATGTTAAAACTTCCTGAAGAAAAATGGTGAGTAACAATGAATGTATACCTAATATTATTATTGTTGATTATACCTAATTATTATTACTCTAGGACAGCCATCCTGTTCTTAAGCTGCACAACAGGAAGCTGCACCAGACATAAATGAAATTGATTTAATAGAATAAGAAGACGAAGAATATTATTATGATTCGGATGCTGGCCCTGCTTATAAACCCAGCTCGTCTTCGAGCGATGACGGTATAGTAATTGAACAAGTTAAGGTTACAACACCAGTAGTAGCAGATACCGAAAGAAACACTGTAGAGTCTAATAAATTAGATTTGCAACAGAAGAGAGTGAGACCGAAACGTAGCGCCCCAAATACTTGGATAAAAATTGCGAGGAAACAAAAAAGAAACTTAGGAGTTTCTTACACAACAACTTCAAAAAAAATTAGGCTAGAACGAAAATCAAGAAATATAGGAATTGAGTGTCCCTGTTTACCGCAAATGTCACCTTGCGATTCCCGATGAAGGTAAATCACAAATTTGCTCTGCTTTCTGGCAACTTGGCGATTTGAATAGGCAGCGCGATTTCATTGCAAGTAATGTGATCCGTCAAAAATCTGTCAGAAGTCGTGCAGAGAATTCAAGAAGGCATTTTTCTGTTATGTACTTCCTGAAATTTGAAGGAAAAAAAACTCAGGTCTGCAAAAACTTCTTTTTACAAACGTTGGATATTGCCGAAAAGATGATGAGAACAGTTTTAGAAAAAGCAAGTCGCAATGTTGCTAATATTCCTTCTCCTGATAATCGTGGTAAGCACCGTCCAAGGGTTAAGCATACAGAAGAAGCAATTAAATTCGCAGAGAATCACATCGATTCTTTCCCCCGTGTGCCAGCACATTGGTGTAGGAGAGATACTAAAAAAGATTATCTAGAATCAATTTTAAATAAAGAAAAAATGTATTCACTCTACAAAGAGAAATGAATAGAAATGAACCAAAAACCTATTTCTGCAACATCGTATAGAGAACTACTGATAAAAAAAAATATTGGATTTCACATTCCTAAAAAAGATCAATGTTGGTGTCATCACTTCGAGCAAATATCTGCAAATGAACGACCTGCTGAGAAATTAATTGAGTATCAGCTTCATATTCATAGAAAAATAGCTGCATTGGAAGAAAACAACAGCGATGCATTAAAGGCAAAAGAAGACCCTAACTATATTTCTGCGAATTTTGATCTTGAAGCTGTCTTATACTCACCACTATTATTTGCTAAACCAGTTTTTAATAAACGGAAGTTAACTACATTTAACTTCACGATATACGAAACAGCAAAACAGCAAGGTCATTGCTTTGTTTGGCCCGAATACGAGGGAAATAGAGGAGCCAATGAAATAGCCACATGCCTTTCGAAATTTATACAGTCTCTTCCAAAAGAAACACGTCATTTTGTCCTTCATTCTGACTGCTGCCCTGGACAGAATCGGAATTCTATAGTGGCATGCATGCTCCTAGAAGCTGTAAAACACACCAGCCTCCAAATCATCGATTTGAAATTTTTAGAACCAGGGCACACTCACATGGAGTGTGATTTCATGCATGCCACTATAGAACGTGCTTCAGAGTATACTAAAATCTACTGGCCCAATGACTGGGTTAATGTCGTACGTCTGGCGAATAGGAAAAAAAACCGTACAACGTACAGGTGATGGAGTATAGCGACTTTTTAAGTTATAAAGAATTGAAGAATAAACTAATGGTAAACTCTAAAAGGAGTGAGGCAGATGGAAATGTCAACTGGAAGGTAGTTAAATGGCTGAGATTTGAAAAAGGAAGAAGCAACTACTTTCAATACAAAAATGAATATTGGGATGAATTCCAAAGTGTAAATATTACACGAAAAGGAAGAATAGCAAGAAAAATTTGTAACAGCAATTTAAATAAGAAAAAGTTTGTGAACCTTCAAGAAATGTGTAAACAGAAGGATGCTGTAATACCCCAGCAGTATCACCACTTTTACGAGTCTCTCCCAGTAGAAAGGAGCACTGTTAAACAAAGTGACTCTGATGATGAAATTTCCCTGCAGACACTCAAAAAAAAACTACTGCGCCGTAAAACAAGAAGAAATTTCTAAATAATAAATTTTGCACCTACCAACATTCTAATTTTTCTATTTTGTATTTTTAATTTCTTTGTTAGCGAAACTACTATAAACTAAGTTAATAAATATTCTTATTCAACTTACGTCTTTTTCTTTTACACCTTTGTGAAACATTATATCAAGACAGAAAGGCGTATGCTTAATTAGTAGAAAAATATCCATGATGTCAAAATTTTAATTAGCTTGTCTTAATAGTAAGCTTTCTAATTGTGTATTCCCTAATTTTTGTGAAGAACTGCAAAAAATTGTAATTTTGAAGTGTTTTTTTTTTGTTTCCTGTAAATTGAAGTATTGGTTGATACGCCCTTCTGACTTGAAGCCCTCGATATTCTACATATTTTAAAATTAGTTTCAGTAATGGCGAACTTCCGGTTGTACTGGAAGTAGATACTAACTTTACTATTTTAAATGGAACATCCTGTAAATTATTGCACCTTTGGATTGCTTGTTAAATTTAAATAACAATACGTTAGGCATACATTGGGGGCTAAGTTGTATCGTTTCCGAATTACATGACGTTTTTCGAAAAAAATGATAAAATATCTCCAGAAATACGAAAGTTAGAAAGATGCGGCTTTCAGTTTTCGCTTAATCATGGAACAGCACACGTCTTTTATTTTAAAATTGTTGCGTTTACATTACAGAATTATTAAATAGGGCTCTGTAATTTTCGAACTCTAAAATCATGGATAACTTGATTTTTTTTTGAAATTGAATGGTATAGCAATTTTTACATAAATGGATGTAAAATCTAATTTTCTTTCGATTTTATACGAGTGTCATTGTGTCTATCTCCAAAGGTTTTGGAGATATTCGCGATTTTTCAGTTTTTCGAGATAGATACATATTGTGAAGCGCCGGCCACCTTCCCCTCGCATTTCACCAGGCTTGGGACTGGCTGTAGTAATACTGGCATGCTTAGAAAGTGGCCAACAGAACACTATAGGACCACCGGAAACAAACAAAACTTGAAATTAAAAAAAATGTAGAATTTACTGAAGCGCGTTGGAAATAAACATAGTAAAGATAAAAGAAAACACAACATTACTGGTATATCCATAAATCAAAACATTTTTCGAACTACATTACTGTGTCCAATGAATAGCGTACATACACATCGAGCGTCTTGCTCGCAACAGGTTACACTTTAAATGTTAGTGCCGTCATTATACAGAGAATTTGTACAACACTATTACATTAAATGTTCAAAATGCGATCCGTTTTAGGCGCTACATAATTGAAATCGCTTTTGCAAACGGTTTGAACATTTCTGGTGTGACTTCTTGAAACGCTTTTAAAATACGATGGCGCATATCATCAGGTGTTGTTGGTGGCGTCTCATAAACTTCATTTTTAATGAAACCGCACAAAAAGGAATCGCTACAGCTTGTAAGATCTGGCGATTTCGGAGGCCATCTGTCATCTGTCCTCCACGCCCAATCCAGCGATCTGAAAAAGACTGACGAAAATCGACAGTATTGGGAGATGGAGCACCATTGTGGTGGAACCACATCAGCTGACGAGCTCATGTGTGCAAGTACTAGTAATATAAGTAAAGTAAATATTGAAATAAATTGTTTTAAGAGAGAATGGTGAGTCAACTGAAGTCGGTGGAAACAAACGTTTACTTTGAAATAAATAGTTAAGTTAAATGATTCAAATATGTTGGCATACGTTCATCCAATTTTCTACTATCTTTTAATCAAATCCAGTTTACTTTTCTTTTAAAACAAACACTGTACGCATTTAAATCGAACTTCTGGTACCCTCACAAAGTAAGTTCATTGAGAGAAATAAACATTTGCTTGCCCACATACGGACGAGCCACCTGCTTGAGGCGATGAATATATTTAATCGATCTAACAATTTCTTTTACTCTGTGTAGTTTGTGTAGAGTTAATAACATAGATACGCTGTGAAACGAGAATCCATGCGGAGGGGATGAGAAAGAAACTTCAGGTGCAAAGCGCCTAGGCAATTTCTGATGGGTGTCCTGTGTAATTAGTTCATTAATACAAATAGTTTCAACTTAATGGGTCTCAGAACAGTTCCCTGGGGGTGACCCTAATTAAACAACACTGACATGCTTAGGATATTGCCATATACGACGGTGCCGTTCCGTATTATATGAAATTATTGCGAACCACGTCAACATCCAGTGCCGTCAATCGATGATCGTTTAGTAAATCAAAAATTTCGCTACAGCCATTACCTATTGATTTCCTGCGTGATATATATTATATACCATATTATACCTACATAAATGCAGGATTGTTTGCGTCTCCGCGTGTATCGTAATATTGAATCGAATATAGAGGAGGATAATAATGCATGTACGTACGCAATATTCCAAGTGGTGAAAAAGGATAACGAAACATTCATGCCACAGTATTTGCCTCGGCCAAATAAATTCGGTAAATATTGTTGCCAATTAATTCTAGGATATATAATAAAATAAATTCGCGTCCGATATTGAGGAATCATGAGTGTGACAAAAAATACACATATGATTTTAAGAAATGATGATTGAGCAATAATTCTTTAACTACTACAGGATGTTTCACCAGCAGGAAATTCCTTTATAACTGGTATAATTGTTTATTTCCATAACCTACTAAAATACCATTATAGTTAATTATAATTAAAAGTCAAGGCTATCAAAAAAAAAATATTTGTTTTATGTAATTATTATATTTTCCGTGATTCCTTTCTTTTGGGGTTATATAAAGAAACTTGTGTTTCAGAAAGAGCCATCCACATAGAAAAATAAAAAGAATAGAATGGGGAAATCATTTTTATCCATTTCGTAGAATTGTTGAAAAAACTAAAGTTTGCAAAAACGGGTAGAAATATGCTTAACAAAAAGAGGATATATTTTTAAACATCTGCTATAAATTTTAATAATTAAATATGATTACTACATGTAAATACTTTACAATTACTGATGTATTTTATTGTGGTTTAATGTTTATTTGTTGATAGATTTAACGTTTAAATATTATGCTGGTGTAATAATTGTCATGGGCTGCCCTATTAGAAACAGGTATTATTATTAAATATCAGTCTTTTTTTTAAAAAAAATATGTCATTAGTTTTATATTTTATTATTTGATACTAACACATATTTGCTAATTCGTGGGTTTATTCGATTATATAAAGTTTGTATACTAAGCCAACATGAAAATTAATTCTTTAGATTTATTTAAAATCATTAATTATCTACAAAATTCTGCAGAAGGTATCATAAATGTTTAGTATAAATTAAAAGAGTTTTGTGTAAGGGTTGATTTAAAATAAGCAAAATTATAATAATAATATTTGTCCAACAGATTATAAAATCCAATTACAGGACAATATAGGTACACTAGCGACACTTTCTAATTGTACGACCTACAGCATAAAACAGAGCCTAAATGTGTAGCATGGGTAGTAGACGACTTATGCATTCACTGCCGTCTTCGAAATATGTAAACACAGATGTGCGGTCTCGGTGTTTTTTTGTAGTAAATCTACTTTAAATGTAAGGAAGAATGCAGTAAATAAACATAGAAAAAAACATTGATCCTATAAAATAGAGAGAATTAAATACATCAAAGGCGCATACTTATGCCTGCCGACCTACTCGGTTAGCACAATTCGAATTTTTTCATTTACTTACCTTAAATATAATATTGTATACAAACAGATGTTTTGTTTTCCTTTACAAATCCCTACAGCTTTACCAAATATGTTTGTGTTTTTAATCCAATTGATTCACAATGATTGTTTTCATAACTATTTTTAATTCGCCCCGGCTCCTTTCTTCGATATTAACATAATGAATAATTAATATTTATATAAACTAATCATTAATTACTAATTTAAACCTGCATTTTGTATTTATAGCTATCACTACTGTTCAATTTAGCACTAATTCAAATTTTGTATTTCTTTTGAAAAAATATTGTGAGACTTTTGAGGTAAAATCTTTGAAACTAGGAATTTATAATCGAAATATTATTTTATCTTGCTATTATAATATTAATGGAAACATACCATTACTATAACTAATAAAAAATATTTCTGACGAGTGTAGAGCTTTTCCTTCTAATATCTGATAATCTGATATAAAAATCATGGTTTGAATGCATCCTCGCCATATCTCCTTTATTATTTAATGTTAAAGAAGGAAGCCGGAGCGAGTTAAAAAAAATGATATGAATCATCATGACATTAATTAGATTAAAAAATATAAGCATATTTGTGGTAACGCTGCAGGGAAAACAAAACATGCATTTCTGTCAATAACGAAATTACTACAAATTTCTCTGCATTTAATAAATTAATTGGCGCAACACCCACTTCACGAAAAGTGAAGTAGTAATAATCCTTATTACTATATTGTTTAATATCTTGCATAGGGCTGTCGCAATCTAGTTAATGCATTAACTAGATTGAATGAAACACTTTTTCATGTGTTCAGTAATATTGAAAAAAGTGTTTCATTCATAACGGAGGTGTGCTTTACTGATTTCAGTATAGCTAAATACTTTAAATGTCTTCATGCGATCCATTTTGATAGTTTCATTATTATTTGCATACGTATAAAATGAATAAAAGTAATAAACCCATTGATATTGCTATTTATTGTATAATTAACATGCCTTTGGTTTAGTTCCTAGTCATAGTTCAACTCTAAAATGAAAATACCTTTTAAAACCATTTAATAGCACTACAGCTATTCGAAATACTTCAAACATCAAATAAATTTATTCCTACGCAAAGATAACAAATACATAAGAGATGCATTCAACTTCGCACATTAATAAATCCAGTCTAAGCTTTTTTAAAATAACCGACAGAGAGACCGCACATCTGTGTTTACATATTTCGAAGCAGCCAGTTACTGCATAAATCCGTCTACTATCCACGTTAAAGATATGGGTTCTATTTTACCCTGTAGGTCGTACAATTAGAAAGTGTCGCTAGTGTACAATGTACAATATATTATAAAAAAATAAATAAAATAAAAGTAGATCAATTAATGTTAACAATTAGCGTATACTTACAGTAATAGCAGTAAGAACAAAAATGAACTACTGTTTAGGGAACAAACTGGTCAAAATGTTCAGAGACGGATAACTTTAACTGTTTTAAGCTATTGAAATGTATATCATTTATGTGAAAGATTTTGTTGTAGTTGTTACACATGACATATATAAGGACGACTTAAACATCAAATTGGTTCTAGCAAACGGCAAATAGAGGCACCAAGAAGTTACACTGGGCCAAAAGCTCAGGACAATCGACAAAGCCGTGAACTAGGTTGAATAAAATACTTACACTAGTACATATACGCCTATATGACAACGATGGCATTTCAAAGCGAGATAGTAGTATGGAGTGGTCGAAGTTCCTCTGTGGATAGGTGTTATCTATTTGAAACCACAAAAATTTAGCAAATCTACGCTGTATTTTCTCTAATTGACATTTGGATTCCATATAATATGGGTACCATATAAGACTTCCCTACTCTAACCGCGATCTTACCAGAGAAAAGTATAAAGATTCAAGGAGAAATACATTAGAAAAGCATCGACTATGGCGAACAACAAACCCAAGCCTCTGGCTCGCTTGCTTACAAAGTTAACTTACGGTCAAACAAAATACCCAACTCCCTAACAAGATCAGTCCGGGCCAAGTTGACGTTGTCTATATTGTAATTATACGTGATGAAATTAAGCTTTCTAGTAAAAGTAACAATCTTACATTTCCCTATGTTCAGGAGCAAGCTATTGGATTCACACCATGAAGAGAGCCGATTTAAATCTGTCTGCAAAGCAGTACAAGCACTAGAATCGCTGATGCTTTGATATACTTTTAAATCGTCTGCAAATAAAAGTTTGTGAGGCGAAATGACGCCGGGAAGATCATTGATAAAAGTCAAAAACAGCAAAGGACCCAAATTTGAGCCCTGTGGAACACCCGATGTTGCAACGTATAATTCCGTACGTATAGTTACCAAATAGAGTGATTAAAGAATCACTAAGCCCGATGACAGACAACTTTTGTAAGATAAGTGCGTGATTGATGCGATCAAATGCTTTCGAGAAGTCAGTATACAACATGTCGACCTATTTACCGGAATCTAGTTCCCCGGAAAGATACTGATGGAATATCGCTAAGTTAGTAATCGTCGATCTACCTTCTATAAAACCATGTTGGAACGGTGAGATACTAGCTCTAACACAAGGATACACTGTTGAAAATTTTAACACTTTTTTTGACTAATTTAATAGTCAGGAGAGGTCCACACTCTTTTCGTGTTATTTTGTCGAGAACTACAGAAGTTTAAATTTGACGAGCAAAGATAGTCAAGTATTGTCTATTGCTAAGGGGTTATTTTGTCCAACTAACACGTGGAATTATAAAATATTTCTAGTCACACTTTATTTGATCTAGACTAGACAAATTTACTAGCTATTTAACTAAATGAATGCAATCTATTAGGTGTTTTAACACCATTTTCGAAATACAACGTCTTTTTAATATGCAACTCCTATTTCTTAGTGCCATAATATTCTCTCTTTAAGACGTTTTCTCAATTATAAATATGCAAAACCACTCATTCACAAGTTTTGGTTTCAACTAAACGTACCAATTTTAAAATGATTTTTTTGAGAACCATTATAAAATTAAGTGAATGTTTATGCTATTTGATTTAAGTCTAAACTAATTGCGTAAATAGATGTTCCCAATACATCTTTAAGATGTTGAAATTTTTTATGCCCACTGGAATTAACGTTTAATAACACGAGGTTACACTTTGCAAGTCAGTCACATTTGGTGGTCTGTTTGGATATGTTAATACGGAGAATCAAACACGAAAACAGATACACGTGCGATGCAGATGGTGCGTATAATGCAATACTGTATTAGAATAGGTGGGGTTTCTATATTTCTATCCGAGGGAAAAATTCTGATTGGTTGACGCTTCTGAATGTCTAGAAAAATAGTCAATCCTCATATCTGAACAAAGAATTCACACGAAATTCTAGTCATTTCTGTTCTATTAAATACGCGTAGTCAACTCGTCTGACAAAGTTTGGAAAAATCAACACTAAAATATTTGACTAGCGCAAAATTAACGCCAACACCGTAATATTTTCAACAGTGTAGATCTTAGAATATAGCAACATTTTTGAGAAATTGGATAATATGGCGATAGGACGATAATTTGCTATGTTAGATGACTCTCCACTTTTCAGTATAGGAATAATTTTCGTTATCTTCCATATATCCGTTTTTTTACCTTTGCCTTCATCAAATTATTGTCCCGATAATGACTGGGTAGATCCGCAATTCAACGGGTGGAGGTAAACGTTTACTTATTAGAACTGACGGCGGAAAAAAGTTTCGAAAGTTTGTTTTAGGGTCCGAGCGATGTAAAAAAAAGTACAAGAGATTTTTTTTTTAACCATCACTGGGAATTAATATTCATTTATCTGTGTATAATTTAAAACACCTGGTTCGCATGTTTTATTATTATTTAATTAAAAATGTAAATATTTAAATCAACGGTTGAATAAATTCGAAACCGTCCCTGTGTTTGACGAGATCGCCTGTATGCGATAAAATTGAAAATTAAGCACCATGCTTCAGTGAGAGGAAGATTAACTGGTCTATGAAGATGATTATAGAAGGAAACATATTTATGGTTAAATATTATGGATTTAATATTATATTATATATATATAATTTTTGCCTCTCCTTCTCGGCCAGTAGGTAAATTAATTTTAACTTCAAATTCACTTATTGTTAGAGGCAACTGACGCAGAAAGTCGTCTTCTTTCATTTCGCTCCTGGAAGATCTAAATAAATGGCGGTAATAATTTCATTTAAGCCGTTTTAATTGGATATATAAAGGGCAAGGATGAGATGAAATACGTTAATCCGAATATTCCTTGGCACCTCTGTCGAAATTTTACATAATAATGAACTCGGATATCTATTTGGAATTGTAGTAGATAGGGAAGGCGGGTTCCGTGTTGCAAAGCGAACTTCCCTGCTGGTCTTTTCACTTAAACGCTCCACTATATATATATAGTAACGCTTATTTCGACATTGCTGGAAGTGAGAATTTAATAAAAACTTACAACCGCCGGTTCAAACTGAATAAGCAAGCATTCATAATTATATTTTATAGTACGTTTCCTGAAAATTTAAAGGTGAGGCCGAAGCTTAAACTAATTTCTTAAAATTACCGACTACCAGACTTTCAAATTATCGATCTTACTCGCCCGGAGGCGTATATCTTAGAACTTAGAAAGTGCAGACACCTTTTTTTTATCTTTTATCTACTTATACCTAATACACGAATAGCAAGTAATTTTCGTTATAATTTCCCAATCGATATATTTGCAATTGAACCAAAGTTTGCCTACAAACAATTACACTAATAACTTCACTTATTCAAAAAGTTTAGTTTAACCTTTTACACATGTATTTTTCCCTTACATATACATATACACTACACTGTTGAAAATTTTAACACTTTTTTGACTAATTTAATAGTCAGGAGAGGTCCACACTCTTTTCGTGTTATTTTGTCGAGAACTATAGAAGTTTAAATTTGACGAGCAAAGATAGTCAAGTATTGTCTATTGCTAAGGGGTTATTTTGTCCAACTGACACGTGGAATTATAAAATACTTCTAGTCACATTTTATTTGATCTAGACTAGACAAATTAATAGCTGTTTAACTAAATGAATGCGATCTATTGGGTGTTTTAACACCATTTTCTAAACACAACGTCTTTTTAATATGCAACTCCTATTTCTTAGTGCTATAATATTCTCTCTTTAAGACGTTTTCTCAATTATAAATATGCAAAACCACTCATTCACAAGTTTTGGTTTCAACTAAACGTACCAATTTTAAAATGATTTTTTGAGAACCATTATAAAATTAAGTGAATGTTTATGCTATTTGATTCAAGTCTAAACTAATTGCGTAAATAGATGTTCCCAATACATCTTTAGATGTTGAAATTTTTTATGCCCACTGAATTAACGTTTAATAACACGAGGTTACACTTTGCAAGTCATATCACATTTGGTGGTTTGTTTGGCTATGTTAATAAGGAGAATCAAACACGAAAACAGATACACGTGCAATGCAGGTGGTGCGTATAATGCAATACTGTATTAGAATAGGTGGGGTTTCTATATTTCTATCCGAGGGAAAAATTCTGATTGGTTGACGCTTCTGAATGTCTAGAAAAATAGTCAATCCTCATATCTGAACAAAGAATTCACACGAAATTCTAGTCATTTCTGTTCTATTAAATACGCGTAGTCAACTCGTCTGGCAAAGTTTGGAAAAATCAACACTAAAATATTTGACTAGCGCAAAATTAACGCCAACACCGTAATATTTTCAACAGTGTATCTTTTGTGAATTTATTGAATATTGAATAACAAAGTTATTTTGCACAATTTTCTTCTCTGACAATAAATTAAACTTTCTTTCACAATTAAAGCTTCTAATGTTATACTGTTTCTCCCTGAAGTCATCTGAATTGTTCCCTTATTCTGTCGTCTTTATTTTTAGTATCAGCAATTTCCTTTTTAGAGTTAGCTTTGTAAACACGCTTTTCCTTTCGAATACGTCTTCTAATAATTTCATTTGCATCTTTTACTAGCTTCAAGTGTATGTCAGTAAGGCATTGAACTATCGTGGATTTTGCTCTGGCATCTTTTAATTTAAATTCCTCTTTTTCTTTTTGGTCAGTGTAGTCTGCTTCAGTCTTGTTAAATACTACTTTTATTTGTTTCTCTTCTAGTAATGTGTGAAATCTAAACTTCCAATTGTTGAATTTCCTGACGATAGTTGAGGTAGATTTACAGTTGTAGTATTCATTTTCTGCACATGCACTTAAGGGGATGTATTGATTTCAGCAATGGCATTAATAATAAATAACAAATATGACACGCCCCTGCCTGTCCTTCAAGGTGCTAGAGCTTGAGTTGTAAATTTTGTTGATTTCTTGGATTTTGAAGATTTTCTATTCTTGATCTTTCTTCTACTAGCGAGGGTAGATCATCAAAGACTTTTGGGATGCTTCAGTGGCAGCTAAATGTCGAAAAACTCAGCACTTAAGAAAAGACACACCGATGGCCGAATTAGCTTTTGCGACATAAATAATACAAAGAGAAAGAAGTGATGCAGATAAAGCACAGCTTCTCGACAAAATGACCCCAACAGCATGGAAGTTAATTTTAACTCTTTAGAGGTCTCCAGAACAACAACTGGCAAGTTATGCATTAGAAAAAGCCGTGGGACTTCTAGTACTCGCAAATTTTACTAACAATAAGGAACTGTACAACAAATTAAGAAGTGGAGGACATGATTTGTATCCGCCATATTATAAAAGCTCTAGAAGAGAATAAGCCTTTTCATCAACTGCGGATTTCCATCTCAGAATTTACTGAAAAGCACTTTATGTGTAAGTAGGGTTTTGATGGCAGTTCGGGATACACCACGTATGAACAGGAAAGTTAAGATGCACCGAGCAGATGAACGTTTTTTTACGACATCCTTGGCTCCACTCACATTATATGGAAAAGCCCACAACCTGTCTCCAAGAAATATTGTCGCCCAACAAGGTTTCAATGGGTGCATGAAATTGCGGATATTTGGCACAGGAAGAAGCAACTGTGGAAAGCGAAATTGAAAATTTGGCCCTGTATGACACTCCAGTAGGACAAATCGAAAGAATTCGATGAAATTAGTGTTCTGACACCACATCTGCTTCCTTGTTTTCGTTTGACATAATTTCAATACGCTTCTACGACTGCTAATTTTTGAATACGTCTAATTCTACACTCGTCACCACTTCTTGTGTTGGTTTAATAAAACACACATATCTTATTATAAATTTAATTTTAATAGCACACATTGTACTTATGTCTACCTCTGTTCACGCTACACTACTTACATAATTTTTGTGTGAGGTCGCCGGCAATACAAAACGAGCATTATGGCAGCAATATAGATTGTTTTTACAAGACCTCCGATTGACTTCTATTTCGTACCTTAGTGTAGATTTCAGCTGCAGACCCGTTCTCGGTTTTTGATCCGTCTGTAAACCAGATCAATTCCCAGAACCTGTCTGTAGCTGGATTGACTTTCTCAAACCTCGAATTTCCTAGTAAACAGATATGTCGAAATCACGTGGTCTGATATCGATCCCCAAAGGATTATCTTCCACATGATGGAATGTCCCAATAGATTTTTGCAATCTGAGATGATCCACACTTGCGTACCCCAATATCACCAAGCGGACATCACCAGTAGGCATTAGATTGCTACTGTAGGAGTACTTCACATTGGGCCTGTTATTCCTTATAATCAATAACAAAACGTATGATTTAGTTGAATTACCTGAAGGCCGCAAAACAATAGGCAGTAAGTGGGTGCTCAAAATTAAGAGAAACTCAGGAGGAAACAAAGCCCGACTCGTAATCCAAGAATGTTTCAAGAAGGATGTGATTCATTGCGAAGGAAAGTTTGGTTATAAGTACACAATACTTCGTCTGCTTATCGCACTAGCAGCAATTGGGGACATGGACTAGATGGACGCGGCACATCACTGCTTATCTAAACAACGATATTATATCATTATATACAGTGTGAGTCGTTAAGAATGGGACCGTTGCAAAGATGGACTTGTGCAACAAGGCGATGGGCATCAGTTAATAATTCTAAACATGGGAACAACATATTTGAATTATATATGTAGGTTGTTGCGGAAAGCCTTTATTTATTGACTATTGTATAAAAAAAGTGTGTGTGTAAATTTTATCTGTCAGTCGTCTGATAAGATCTTTAAAAAAAAATAATTAATGAATCGTTGGAAAACAGAAGGCGCATTTGCACACAGAGAAATAATTTCTAGAATCAAGTGAGAATTTCTCACCTGAAGTACCTATCGTTCTTATATATAAGCAAATGAATAATTTCTTGGTCGAAGAAAATTATTTTCTCAATATCCCAAGAAATTAATTCCTTGTTTGAAGAAATTTAATGTCCTTGGACAAAGGAAAGCTGGTGCTTGAAACAAATAAAAAAAAAACTGGTTTCAAGAATATCATGTATTTAATTCGAACTTATGAGATCTTTGAATTGAGAAAAAATAAATTTGATATAAACCAGGCCTCTCCTTAAAATAAATGCAAAGCGAGCTTAATATTAGTTTGTCGTTTTCTAGTGGTAAACATCTAATACCTTTAAATCAAACGTTATTTTATTAAACATGAAAACGGTACTTACTTGAACTTAAGGATTCCTTTCTTTAAATTAAGAAACAAGAAACAAAAATGGTGTTTTTATTCTTAAGGTTATCGCACATTAGCCCGTCGCAACACGGCACGGTGCGCCCCATCACAAAACCAATAGCATTGCGCTGAGCTATGTATGCTGGTACAGTGGGCGCTTGTTCATTCATTTGCATTGTTTTAATTCTATCCGTTTTTTTTTTGACGAGGCGCACCGTGCTGTTTTGTGACGGCCTAATGTGCGATAACCTTTAGTCTAGTACTGTTGGTTGCAAAAAACTGATTAAAGTTTCGTCAAAAATAACTGAATTGTTGATTATTCTGAAAAGCCAGCAGCATGACGAAATGTTACTCAATTGTTTGCAAACAGCAAGACCAAACCCAATACATTATTATAATTTTAATTATGCTGGCAGAGGACCCTATGCAGGATTAGTTGCTTGATAATAATTTTCGTTGGCTAAATATACATATTTGTATCTTACTTATAATATACGTTGTTTCTTACATAGGATTTGTATTGTTACCATGTAACACAACATACTTTAAGGTAAAAACTCGAAATAAATTACAAGTATACATAGTTAACATATTAATAAAATTAGTTTATTTAAATTTTATTTTGTGAATTGCTAAATTATAGGCAAGGAAAAAAATACAAATCGAATAACTTTACAACTAAAAAGTATTTATTTAGATACTACAGTTTACAGTATGTTTTTTTAAAGAATACTTCTTAGGTTATGTTAACATACAAAACGAAGCGAACTCTTCTTCTAATAGATACAAACTAATACTACATCGTGGCAACTATTTCTACAATTACTAGACTTGTAAAGGATTACATATTCATACATAATGAAATCAATTATTAACCTTTTTTTTATTGCGGTTTCTATCTCCTACACCACTCAAAATGGCCTTTATATTGAAGCCGAATATAAAATTGTTCTTCAGACACATCTATTTATAAAAATATCCGTAACTGTATATGTTTATATTTTTTTGTATGTTGTATATATTTTTTTTTATTTACTAGTATATATACGCATTATATTATAACAATACTTACCGTTATTCAAACCACTGTAAACAGGTGACAAACAGATTTAGGTAACGCACAGGGCAAATATCTAATACCGAAATGCAAACTCGATCATACTTTATTTATGAAAACTAAATTATTACAAATTATCCTAACCCCGTGCTCCACCTGAAAAGGTACTACACGAGGCTACCTATTCTAAGTACTATATGGGTTCCATAACAATTGAAATGATCCTACTCTAACTCGATCATACTGGATAAAACCAAGTTTCAGCGTATATCAACCCCTCCACATTCCGACTTTTTTTCTATTCTGAATACAAGAAATTTATGTTACTTGCGTCAAGGAAATATCACTCAATATTAGAAAAATCGTAAGAGAGTGAATTATTCCTTATAAAAATTATATGTACTTGTTTTAAGCGAGAAAACATTTGCCACAAATAAATTTTGTTTTGATATTAGTAAAATTTCAAGAAAATAATTTATTATATTTAAGGACACTTATTAACTCGGATCTAGTAAATTCTCTAAAATAAAGAAAATACTATGTTACATTTAGTAAAAATGTGTAAGAACACAGATGTACTTGACAATAGAAAACTTTTTTCTGTGTGTGCAAGACCAAAAAGCATTTACAAATATTCGTATTGTCTTAGTTGTAATAAACGATGTATATCGAAAACTTACGATGAGGAAGCAAAAGATCAAGTACAGTGTCTCCTCTAAGATTTGTGCTATTGTTACTTGCAATTAACTTGATTTCCTCACTAAAGTGAATATCACAAACATTTTTATATTTGATGTCTGTTAATTAATCTGCTCCAAAGTTCAAATGTCTGCAAAGGAATTAAATATTAATACAGATTTTCGTAGAAAAAAAATTCAGAATTGTTTACATCACTATTTACTTTTACTATTATACAACGATACTTACATCCACTTTTAATGGTAAAATCCGCTGCGTTACTTGTGTTTTACAACACAATTACACAATAGAACACTCCTGAACAAAATGCTTCCAATTTTAAGGCGATTTGATCAGTACTTTCTAAGTTATCGGAAGGAAGAAAAGCGAGCCAATGAAAGAGCGTCGTCACCATTATTTGAATTTATTATTTCTTGTTTCTGCGATGTTTGCTAATTAGAAGTTCGTTTTGATTGCGTTTAAGTGGTTTATTCAGGAATAAATCCGTTACAGCGTTTCAGAGACGGCAAGTAAGACCCAATTTGTCACCCCGATCTCAGGAAGTTCCGCACGGTTTCGCATTTTATCTTTTTATCAAGTTAAAAATGCGAATATAAAGGACGGCCGGCATAATATTATCCGTGTAAGTTACGAAGGTGAACCTATCCGTACAGGGAAGAACAGTTGCGGCCAAGACTGTGGGGTTTTCGGTCGACTGAAAGCCAGTAAGAAGTGGCCTGTCTGTTTTCTAGTATTGTCGGCCCAAAAAGCCGTGATATATTCAGTTAGAGGGAGACTACTCAACAATAGAGCGCCTTCTACCTTGTTCTCGCATCTTCGCTGGTTATAAATTACCTCAGCCGTGTGGCTTCGAGTATACTTTATATTACACACATCCTGCGGAATATTTTGTAATATATATCTTTTTAATTGTATTAAATTAACCCAGGATGAAAACTTTAGGGTAGTCGGAGATGGCAATACAATCGTTGCTTGTTATGTAGGAATGCAATTATTAAAACACAATTCATAAAGTACTAAGCACACATGTGAGGAACTGAAGGTACTTAGGCAGAAGTACTTCGGGAGAGATCTATTGGAGCCCTCGAACGTCCTCAAGTTTCCACTGGGCAAGATACTGGGCTTTATAGAGACCACCAACTGCTCGAGTGGAAATAAGAGAATCAATAGGGATTATTTCAGTTTCCATTCAAATTTAAACAGAAACTTATATTTTTATAATTTATTTCACAATACGTTTATTTGGGGTTAGATTTATATTCAACCGCTATTTAGTTAAGTTATTTTAGTAATTTTCATATGTAAGGGTTGTAAAAAAATATCACTGAGTTTGATCTGTGATAAAATAGCTATCTTTAACAAATATCGATAATCACAGATAATCGTTTACTTAAAAATTTAGTATTTGCTGTTTACGGGCAGATGGCGCCGTTATTTATTTGAAATTTAATTTATTATATGACATTTCCATAACCTCATATTTCTTTGAAAATGCCAGGAAAGTTCGAATAAGTGTTTTGTATTGAAAAATTGTCTTATATACAGGCCAGATCATGAATGTTTGTAGTTACGTCATATTTGCTATATATACTCCATTCACTTTAAGAATGCAGTAGATAGCGCTGCGATCGGCGCCCAAATTACACCGAAGAATGAAAAATTAGCGGCAAATTCAAATTGTAAATTGTCAGTGTCATAAGCGAAAAAGTTTGGTTATCAAAATTTTGTAATAATAGGAAAGGATAACATGAAATCACTACGCTTTTAGTAGTTTATTTAGAATGTTATAGTCATAATATAAGGTGATAAAATAATACAAATAAAGTAACAGTGAATACATTTCGGGAATCTTACGGGGGTAGTTAACGATAGCCAAAAAACTTGTCCAATCTCGGTGAAACTATGTTTATTCTATTCCATATGCGACGTTTCGACAATTGCAATTCGTCTTTATTAAGCTATAAAGTATAATATATTAATTTATAAAACACAATAGAGGATAAAAATCAAATTACGATTAAAATAAATTAACATGTGACCATGTAGTATAGTAAGAATAAAAATTAATACACATAATGTTAGGATAATAATTTAAAATGAATTTTCTATGGACAAATCAGTCAAGACTAAAACATGTTAAATGTTAGTTGTCAAGTAATATGCCTACACTAAATACAACGTAGAAACAAATGTACTTCTTAAAAATTGTACAACAACAATAAAGCAGAGGCAACATAATAAAAAACGATAAAAACACCTTAAGGTATAAGTATGAAAATATAGCATATGCCTAAATATAATGTAAGTTTAATTGCGTTTCTGGAAACTTCAATTTCAATATATAATAGTTAGAACAAAATGCACGTTTCAATTATCATTCAGAATTAGATTCTAATGACAGATCTGATGATGATGAGGTATTTGCTGTTATGATGAATTCTTCGATCATATCTTCAACAACATTGTCGAGTTGATACATCTTATTTTCTTCTTCAATAACATGTTTGGTGCAATTCCTCCATGCACTACTATCTACAATGTTAAGCCCCTCAATAAGTATGGTTTTCACCTCAGGTAATTTAAAAGTTTTGTTGTTAGCTGCGACATGATGCTTTACTTGGGCCCAAATAAGCTCAATGGGGTTCAGATTGCAGTGATAAGGAGGCAATCTTAAAATTGTATGACCACTGTCTTCTACCATTTGATCAATAACATATGGGATGGGATTATCGTTAACATATTTTCTTGCAAGTTCAAGCAACTCAACCTTTAACAAAGTGTTGTCAACAATAATTCCTTTTGCAAGAAGCCATTCAATTAATTGTTGCTTTTTCCATGCCATGATAGGCTTTTTTTCTGTTCTGACTGAGTGGTAGGGAGCATTATCCATAATAATAACAGAGTTTGGTTCCAGAAAAGGAAGCACATTTTTCATCCACTACGTGAACACTTGGCTGTTCATTTCTTCGTGATAATCTCCAGTTTTCTTGGATTCGAAGAAAGGAGACCGTTTTCAAGGAAACCATCTTCGCTACCAATATGTAAAACAATTAACGTTTTCCTTTTCCTGAAGGGTTTTCAGTCCTGTTGAAACTCCTTCCACAAATGCTTGTCTTGCAGTGAGTACTGTGGTGTCTGCCCATATTTTTTGCTTTGTATGACTTGCATTAACCCAAGTTTCATCCAAATAATATATCTTTCTACCACTAACACGAAATTTCCGAATGTTGTTTAAATATTGACGCCTCCATAATACAATATCTTGTCGTTCTATTAAAACACTATTGCCACTGCGCTTCATCCACTTAAATCCTAACTTTTTTAAAATTTTCCAGAGCGTCGTTCTTTTCAATATTGGCAAAGTGTCATCTGCATTAATAACAATAATAAATACAATGCGATGAAGTAAATGTAAGATAAATGGATAATATTATATTTACACCCAATAGTTTTGTGCACGTAGGTAATTCGTTCTGCAAGAAAAAGGAATGTACGTGTCGTCTAATTGCTGACCTATCTCCTTCGTCCAAGGAATCATATGCACTTTGATGAAGACGTTTTTTAGGGGGTGAACTGATAACTCCTGTGGTCTCCTTTCCTTTTACAATATCCCCACACTGTTCTTTCACCCACCCCAAGTTGCTTTGCAGTCAATTTAATTGCTGCCGATTTAGAACTGTCCCGCTTAAGCTCCAGATACAAATTATAAACCATTATCCTTTGCTTACTGCCAATATGTTTTCCCTGAGGATTTTTTGATGACCCTGCAGGTAGATCGAATACCTCTTCATCTGCCATACTAAAATTGATGTAAAATATACTATGTCATCACTATCATTTTATATAGTTATTAAAACAATACCTTCAAATATTCAACAGTACTCAGTAGAGCTCTAAGAAGAACTATTTTTGTAACAATTTGCTTATAAAAATTACACTAACCACACGAACGACAGAAAAAAGCAATAAACACGCAAATACAGAGTTGAAACCAACACCAGGATTGACAAATGTCATAGATGTCAGAAAATATTTTGTTTTATCCAACTTAAATTTCATTTGCTATATAAAATGTTTTTCGTATGTGTGAATTCGCCTCGTCTATTAGCCAATCGCAAGTCGTAAATCTTTCGCCTATCTAATGTAACGCTGCATTCTTACAGTGAATAGACCTTAGTTTGTTGATACTTAATAAAATATGGACGTATAGCTTAAGTAGCTACGACTTATTACTTCTATCTCGCTTGTCTATATGAATGCTTCCAATTTTTTGAAACTACGCCTGTCTTTACTTTTCCGACCTGTTAATGACGTAACTACAAACATTCAAGACTTCCTCTGTAGTATTTTACTGATTCCAACATACGTACCTTGTGATTAAAGAGTCTCAATGATGATGAAACATAGCATTTTGGTAAATAAATAAAGATTTAAGCTTGTTTTGGTTTGGAACGTTGTTTTTATTTTAAAAAAATAAAATTTTGAAATCCCGGGCATTGTGTTCTGAAAAACAAAGCAATATATATATGTGTATACATACTTGAAAACTTGTTTCCCGGTCAACTTTCACGGCCAACAGATCACTGCCGAGAAAATATAACATTTGAAAAGTTTTTGAGGGGCCATGGCGTTTTTGTTTCATCCTTAGAGATAAACTTCGCCGGGATTTAAATGATATTTTGAACGGCTGACGCTGGGCCCGTCAGCGCGTCAGAGGTCGGAAACAGATATTAATGACGACAATTTTCGGATAATGAAGTTTAATCATTCCCGAAAGTTTGATTATACTATTGAATAATTTTTCCCCCGAAAATATATATTGTCACTCCTGGCCGGGTTGCCGACTGTGTACACTAGCGACACTTTCTAATTGTACGACCTACAGGGTAAAATAGAGCCCATATCTTTAACGTGGATAGTAGACGGATTTATGCAGTAACTGGCCGCTTCGAAATATGTAAACACAGATGTGCGGTCTCTCTGTCGGTTATTTTAAAAAAGCTTAGACTGGATTTATTAATGTGCGAAGTTGAATGCATCTCTTATGTATTTGTTATCTTTGCGTAGGAATAAATTTATTTGATGTTTGAAGTATTTCGAATAGCTGTAGTGTTATTAAATGATTTTAAAAGGTATTTTCATTTTACAGTTGAACTATGACTAGGAACTAAACCAAAGGCATGTTAATTATACAATAAATAGCAATATCAATGGGTTTATTACTTTTATTCATTTTATACGTATGCAAATAATAATGAAACTATCAAAATGGATCGCATGAAATCAGTAAAGCACACCTCCGTTATGAATGAAACACTTTTTTCAATATTACTGAACACATGAAAAAAGTGTTTCATTCAATCTAGTTAATGCATTAACTAGATTGCGACAGCCCGTATGCAAAATATTAAACAATATAGTAATAAGGATTATTACTACTTCCACTTTTCGTGAAGTAGGTGTTGCGCCAATTAATTTATTAAATGCAGAGAAATTTGTAGTAATTTCGTTATTGACAGAAATGCATGTTTTGTTTTCCCTGCAGCGTTACCCAAATATGCTTATATTTTTTAATCTAATTAATGTCATGATGATTCATATCATTTTTTTTAACTCGCTCCGGCTTCCTTCTTTAACATTAAATAATAAAGGAGATATGGCGAGGATGCATTCAAAACCATGATTTTTATATCAGATTATCAGATATTAGAAGGAAAAGCTCTACACTCGTCAGAATATTTTTATTAGTTATAGTAATGGTATGTTTCCATTAATATTATAATAGCAAGATAAAATAATATTTCGATTATAAATTCCCTAGTTTCAAAGATTTTACCTCAAAAGTCTCACAATATTTTTTCAAAAGAAATACAAAATTTGAATTAGTGCTAAATTGAACAGTAGTGATAGCTATAAATACAAAATGCAGGTTTAAATTAGTAATTAATGATTAGTTTATATAAATATTAATTATTCATTATGTTAATATCGAAAAAAGGAGCCGGGGCGAATTAAAAATAGTTATGAAAACAATCATTGTGAATCAATTGGATTAAAAACACAAACATATTTGGTAAAGCTGTAGGGATTTGTAAAGAAAACAAAACATCTGTTTGTATACAATATTATATTTAAGGTAAGTAAATGAAAAAAATTCGAATTGTGCTAACCGAGGTAGGTCGGCAGGCATAAGTATGCGCCTTTGATGTATTTAATTCTCTCTATTTTATAAGATCAATGTTTTTTTCTATGTTTATTTACTGCATTCTTCCTTACATTTAAAGTAGATTTACTACAAAAAAACACCGAGACCGCACATCTGTGTTTACATATTTCGAAGACGGCAGTGAATGCATAAGTCGTCTACTACCCATGCTACACATTTAGGCTCTGTTTTATGCTGTAGGTCGTACAATTAGAAAGTGTCGCTAGTGTACATCGCGTCGGTGTTTATTAATGATCGGGGAACTTCCGGGGAAATCGGCGCGGTGCACAATTTGTTTAAGACTGATGATTAATTTTTTTTTTTCTTGGCGGGCTCGTTGATGTAAAAGGTATTTAAGAGGAAATTGCAATTTAATCGTGGCAACTCCGAGCCGGTGGTGGTATAATTAAAAAAGTTTTTCTCAAGAAAGTGTTTGCATTATATACGGAGGGGTGTCCCTAACGTCTTTCTTTCTTTCTTTCTTTATTAGGTGTCTTGGATCAGACACCGCGATATTCACATCCTGACAGTCGGCACCTACACCTACACGAGCGACCAGCGATTCCAGTCTATCCATCACGATGATACTGACGATTGGGACCCTCAAGGTAAAATGGGCTCAAAAGCGCGATGGTGGCATTTACGAGTGTCAAGTCAGTACTCAACCTGTGAGGAGCTATTTTATTAATCTCATTATAGTCGGTGAGTATTCATATATATGTACATGTATATACAGGGTTAGTTAAAGGTATGAAAAACATGTGATTTACTGTCGCTGATGGTCATTATGAGAGCTTGTTGCTAAATTTTCAACTACACTGGACAATACTTGATTTTCATTTTCTTAAGTGAGTAGTTTTTTTTTTTTTAAATAAGAATTTGCAGATTTCATTCCAACATTCTATAAAGTATTTTCTTCCCTTTACAATAACAAAGACAGGGATAAAAGCGAAACGATATACATAACTTATAAATGGTTATTTGTACAGGTGTCCCACGGAAGACTGGGTTTCTGATTTACAGTTCTATTTTTGATTTTAGAAATAAAGTATTTTACGCAGAAGTTTCATATACACCATAAAAATATTTTTGACTATACAGGCTGTTCAAAAAGTAGGAAAACGCATACTTACTTCGTTATTTTTGTTTGTCGTTCCGTTAGACATAGATGGACGATATTTATCAGCCTAACTCTTTTCCTACACACTAATTAAAAGTCATAACTAAGTAAACTTCAGAAATGTTTTTTTTATTAAAACGGATAAACTGATGTTAAAAAATTGCTAATGTTTTAAAAAAGTGTTTAAAATAATGGCCATTGTTTTCAATGCAAATGCGTTTTAAAAAATGCAAAAGCTGTACCGAATGTCAATCGTGAATCTGTTAGAGAAGTCCTCAAAGAACAACTTCTTCATCCATTTCATTTCCAAAAAAATCCATCACTTATTGCAGTGGTTCTCAAACTTATTTAGACACTGTACCCCTTTTTACCCACAAGACATTTTAGGTACCCCTTCTCAGCTACCGGTACTAAGTAACTATAATTAAAATATTAAACAAATCTTAAAGCCTTCTATGTAGCATAGAAGTACAGTGTTAACTTTTGAAACTGAATTACGCATCATGTTTAAATAAAAACAAAGAGATATTGTTTACAAACAGTTTTATTACATTAAAAACAAACACACACAAAATTTAAAGAACAAAAAGCGCTTACTTTCAAAGAGATTAGTGAGAAGGGTGAGCTTGTTTCCCTTTGTACAGTTTATCAAAATTGGGTTTTAACTTGGTTAAATACAATCTTAAATCATCTTCAACATTTAATTTGTTTCTAGATTTATTTTTAAGATAGGCTAAATTTGAGAAACCCTTTTCACATAAATAAGTGGTGGAAAACCCAACAAGAAATTTAACAGCAGTGCTTGACAGTTCTTTGTATTCCTTCCCAATACCGATCCAGAAATCTAACAATGTAGTGCCAGCAGTCAAATATTTGTTTTTCAACGTGGGATCACATGATACTTCAATGAGGTGTTCCTTTTGAAAGATAGTCAGGTTAGTGTCCATAGCATCAGCATTAAAGGGGTCACGTATCCAGTTATACTGTTTCTCCAAAGGTGGAAAGTACTCTCTTATGCGGATATTCAATGCATTCAAATGCTGGCCCATTTGAGTCTTGAGTTCAGTGAAATCAGATATGTTTTTCTCATTATCTTGCAAAAATGTAAGTAATCTTTCAAACGGCTCGCAGTTGTTATTTTCTATTTGTTTTTCCCAGAGAATGATCTTTTTTACCATTGCATCAGTTTCTTTTCTATATTAAAAATATCAGAAACACTGCCTTGCATGGATAAATTCCAGATGTTGAGTTTTCTAAAAATATCACTTAAATAAGCCAACTTCAAAAGCCAATCAAATCAGTAAGTACAGAAGACAGATGGGATTTGTGTTCGGTAAAAAAATTATGTAATTCTTTGTGGAGTTCAAATACACGGACAAAACATTTCCCCGAAAAGCCATCGTACCTCAGTATGTAGCAATAAGTTCTCATGGAGGCTCCCCATATCCTGGCATAGAATTTAAAGTAACGAGATTTTAGGGCCTAGTTTTTATGAAGTTCACAATTTTCACACTCTGATCAAGGACACCTTTAAGTTCATCAGGGAGGTGCTTAGCCACCAAAGCCTCTCGGTGAAGAACACAATGAGTGAACTTACACTCAGTTGAAACCGTTTTAATATGGCCTACCAACCCTGTGATGTGACCGCTCATAGCCTTAGCACCATCCATACACACTGACACACAGTTTTTCCACTCGAGCTGGTTTTCGGAAAAAAAGAATCTAACAAATTGAAAATATCTTCACCTTTTGTCGATGTTTTAAGTGTCTTACAAAATAAAATATCTTCAAATATTTCATCTTGAAAAATGCCACGTACAAAAACGATCAGTTGAGCTAGGCCAACGACATCCGTGGTTTCATCGAGTTGTATACCAAAGCAAGGACTAGCTCGAATTGCTCCAACAAGTTGTTCTTTTGTGTCATACGCCATATCACTAATTCTCCTTGAAACTGTATCATTTGATAATGGAATTGCTGTAATTCTTTTTGCCTCGTTCTCTCCAAACATACAAGAAACAATTTCTGCTGCGGCAGGGAGGATTAGGTTTTCGCCAATAGTATGTTTTTACCAGACTTCGCAATTAAATGACTAACTTTGTAAGAAGCTTTTAGAGCACTTTCATTTTGTTCTGCACCAGAAAAGTGTTTTATCGTGTTTTTCCTACTTTTCAAATCTTCCAAAAGACGTTCAAAGTACCGTAACTCCTTTTTGACTAAGTTCTCATGTTTGCTTTCAAAATGGCGTTTTAAAAGAGAAGGTTTCATAGAATTGTTTGATAAAATTTCTGAACAAACAACGCATTGTGGATTAGCTCGTCTGAGCTTCCAGTCCAAGTAAAACCTAATTTTAAGTACAACTCGTCATATTTTCTCTTTTACTTTTATATTCATTTGCCAGTTTTCCGGGTTTTTTTTATTTTTTCCTTGAGCTGCTCATTAGTAACAAGACGTTCAGGTCTACTTTCATTTCAGATCTTCATGAGGCCTTTTCTTTAGGAGCCATTTATCCATTGTTAATTTTTATTGTAAAATTCACTTACGTGGTACCTGACTCAGTTTTCAAACAGATGTCCGTAAACGTGTTTCAACAGGATTGAGTGTCCGCAGAATAACACAACACACCACAAAAATAACACAATACTGAGAGCGAGCTTGTAATAACAGGCAATGCTACTGCAGTGCAGTGACACGAGTGATTGGCCGGCTACACAGCCCCACTCTGATGACTAAGCCCTTAGTGGCGCGCGCACGTCAACGTGTCCATACGTGTCCCGGGTTGTTTTATTTTATTGTTGGCCGGCCGCGTACCCCCTAAAAATTTTCGCGTACCACAGTTTGAGAACCACTGACTTATTGGAACAGGATTTACAATATCGCGAGTGGTTACAAAATAAAGGGCAAAACTTTCTGTCATTAATTTTGTTTACCGATGAAGCAGGTTTTAGTCGCGATAGCATTTTGAATATTCACAATATACATTATTAGAGCGATGAAAACCCTCATCAGAACGTAATACGGAATCACTAGTACGGCTTTTCCATTAATGTGTGGGCAGATATAATCGACAATTATCTAATTGGTCCATTTCGAATGCCCAGACGATTGACAGGCGAACTCTATCAATTTTTTTTTTTTGGAAAATGAACTGAATGCTTTATTAGAAGATGTTCCATTCAATATTATAAGAAGAATACACTACATGCATGACGATGCGCCCTCCTATTCAAGGAGAGTAAGGGACTTTCTGCAAAGAAAACTTGGACATAGGTGAATTGACCCTAATCCCCTCGATTTTTCATTTTGGAGATTTATGAAAAGTGAAGTGTATGCCGCAGAACTAAATAGTGAAGAACAATTATGGAACAGAGTTGTGGAGTCTGCTGACAGATTTCGTAATAATGCTAACATATTTCAAAGATGTCGTCAGTCATTAACACGAAAATTGGAAATGTGTATTCAGGAACAAGGGCACCAATTTGAACACCTTATGCAGAACTAATATGTATCTTATATTTTTGAATGCTGTTTTGTTTAATAAAAGCCTCTTAACTTCAACAGCTTGTAACTTGGAAACAAAAAGTAATCCGACATTAGTGTATAGGAACTTTTTTTTGTTATTACTTGCTCCTCTATGACATGTTGCTATGCATTGTAGTTTTTTCTATCTCACCCTGTATATAGTTACACGTCAAAACTGTCACAAATAATTATGTAATACTTTGTCCTTCTTACATCTTAATTATTGTTTATTTATTTTATTATATATTTACTTAAATAGTATGTATTTTATTCATAAACAATTAAAATAAGACAGTCTTTTGTTTATTTTTAGGTTATGTAGCATTGAATTCTGTAAAACTTTTGTATGAAACCCTTTTTCCTAAAGTCAATATTAGAGCTGCAATCAAAGATCCAGTCTTGGATGGGACAGTCTGTACATCAGATATTTGACTTAATTATTTCAATCATCCAATTTATCGTCATTTATCTGTCATTATTACTTCAATTTTATAATTAAAATCATTTATTTTTACAGCTTTTGCATTTACGGAAATATCGTCAGCAAATAAAATAGTGCACCTACAAGTTATTCTTTCCGACAAGTCATTAACGTGTAATAAAAACAATAATGGATTCAAAACACTAACCGCTGCAGAACACCTATGTCAATATCATATTCCAGTGGCTGTTCTTTTTCCAACTTAACAACTAGTTTTATGCATGCATATAAAATATAAATGTCACTCCATCCTACGCGAGATTTTGTTAATGCGACAATCGTATCAATGCGAGTCAATTAAGAAAAACAATTAACATATCTACTTTTCTACGCCTACTTGACCTGTCAAGAGATATTCAAGAATTAGCGACCAATATCGTCATCTACTCCTATCGATCAATGTTCCAGTTACCGCAGTATTGAGGAAACCGATGGATTTCATGTTTTTCCATTACCTTTGCAGGAGATGTTTTAAGTAGTGATATAATTGTTTCTTTGAGTGTACAATGGTTTTATAAAAGACTTTTTTTGTTTAATGTATTAAACGTTTATGTTGTTTATGTTTCAAGTTTCTGCGACGTCAGTTTTCCCCACTAGGAAAAGGATATTGTAACTAGTGGTGGAAGTCAAGGAAATAAGCTGTTTTCTTTTTCGTCAGAATATACGGTTTTAAAAAAAGAAACAAGAGGGTTATTTTCTTTTTTAAAAATTGTTTTTTTTTCTTAAAATATTTGTTCGCCGTGAAATTATTAAATTTTAGCCTTTTGATAAGAATTTATTTTAACCCTACATAAAAACACATAATAGAACTTCAAGAACATTTTTCTCTTGTTATAAAATTCCTAGAAGTAATAAAAATACGAATATAGTAAAATAGTGTAAAAAGCTCCTTTTTTCTTAGCTCAATAAAAGATAATAAAATACACGCCCCTTATTGTTAAGAAAAGACATACCGCTTCGTTTTTTTCCATTACACACCCATTTTTCTATGCTTAGTTCTGAAAGAAAATTGTCAAAGCATTAGTGACTGGTGAGTAGGCAACCAGTTCTACTAGTTATTTGACGTTTGACTTTCCACTCAAGACATACAAAACAACATAACAAGGGTAAAGCATTATTTCACAGCAAGTTTTCAAAATGAATACGTTGTTTGTGTGTGTACGACGTTTTGAAAAGAACGCAGATCATTTCTAATAAATTATGACAGTATTTCATCACATGCAGTCCATATATACGGTCTTTCAGTTTGTCATTGAAGTTTTGCGTATTGAAGCCTGTTATTGAAGGTTAATTTAAGGGGAGGTTTACATATATATATCGGAAAAGTCCAAAAACTTTGAGCTTTTTTTTTCAGACAAAGGAAAAGATATACGAAATACGGCTTTTTTTTAATAAATATATTAAAACTTAAACATTAAAAAAATATATTTTTTTAATGACAAGACCACTAAACGTTCGCTATTTGATCTAGGTAGCAATGTGCACAGAAAACCGGTCAAACTGCGTAAACTCTAGCATACGCAAAAGTGATCGGAAATTGAAAATAAAAGAAGAGTTAGAATATATTAAATTTGTTGAGGTTATACCTAAATTTAACCAAATAAGTCGAAAGCAAACAATGTGGCAGATACCTGGACTTTGATTTGATTATTTCTATTCTTTTTTGTGTGTATGTGGATATAAAAGTGTGGAATATTGCAATTTTTAGTATATTATAGGTATAACTCCAACAAAAACTGTTTAACATTAAGAAACAAAAGAATTAAGTTGATATATGAACACTTGAAGAACTAGAACTTACGCAGATTTGAAAAATCATGTTTCGAGAAAAACGCGTTCAAAGATTCTCAGCAAAAATTTTTACAAATAGTTCAACATACACTTAGTCAGCTATTCCAGCACCATACATTAATCCTTCTTCTTCTTCATACTTCTGCATTTGCAAAATTTGTTGCTTCCCTTTACACAGCACAGCAAGTTTTGCAGCGCTGGACATACTCTGCTCTGCTCGTTGTATGCGCTGACGATCAGAATTGATGACGAAATTTTTGGTATCAAGTCCTACTGCAATTCCCACCGCATTCACTATTTGTAATACAGAAAAGTAACCTTCATTGAATAAATTTGCGGCAATGTAGGTAGCAAGTTGAATTGTTTATGGGTCGCAGTGTAAATCTTTTGGAGGTAGTTTCTACACATATGAACTAAACGAGTCGTTTCAATTTTGACAATTTTTTCCAATGCATCTTTGTAATAAATCACTCTAGAAAAACTTCATAAATCGGCCTAATAGCATCTGATTTTTTTTTTTTTTGCAAAAGAGGGTCATGTATGAATGAAGCAAGCTCAACCTTGGCTTCTGCAACGCGCCACTTACACAGGCTGTCTACACCTTTTGGACAATAAATATGTCGTGGATCCGCGTCGGTTGAACATTTATAATGAAATGTAGCCCAAATAGCTGCCTTCATTTTTTATGCAGAATCTGGATGTTGTCTAATTGCCAGTTCATAGTACACTATTGTTAAATTATCAATAACTTTGTCAGTTTACTAGCGCCCTTTCTTCAAAGTCCACTCATTCTTTTTTGTACATCTCCAACGCATTCTCTTTTTTTTTCTTGAACAGTTACATCTTGGTACGACTAAAAATCACAAATTGCTTAAAAAGTTGTCTTGTCTCAGTCGCCTATCCGAAATCGTGCGAAAATTTCTTTTAAGGCATCCCATCGACTTTTTTCCTGTGCTACTCTCATGATCCGTAGTGCGGTTACCTTTGCCATTATATTATAGCCAGCTTTTCTAAGAAATTTAGTGTAAGTAAGTGCATCTGCAATAAAATGATACATTTTATGGTAAGTAGTTTTCTAAAGCGTGAGAAAGTGTGTTTTAAGTAAAAGAAATATTGTTAGATTAGTTTTTTCAAATGTGCGTTTTATTTCGGGTCTAATTGCTTCATATTATTGTAATATAAATAGCTACTCTGTCGTTTATTTGTGATCCCGACTGCAGTGGCATTTCTAATCATTAAAGACAACTATACATACACCAACAAACAAGAAGTGTGATATTTCGACCCGAATAGCCCGAGTCGAATATAGTATTACATCTAATATGCTCCGTTTGTGTTCGGTACACCCGCTCTTTTAATAAGCCGTAGCGACTTAAACAATGCGAATATTACGAAACCGCTTTAACCATGTATGTTGTATATTTGGAGCTTTCAAAAAATGCAAAAAACGAAAAATCGATTTTTCCAGTCAAATACATGTAAACCTCCCCTTAATGCTTTTTCGAGCACTTACCAGTCCGTGAATGTTCAAGGATTTCGTAATATCAAAAGAAAAATAGGCAGCTGTAGAAAAGACGCAAATTGTCAAAATAGATGGTGGAGAATCGGCCAAAATGGCCAATGATCTTACAGAATAGAACAGAATAATTTTATTGCTTTGTGGATTACAAATGAAAAATCACAAACAAAAAAGAAATGTTTAAAAAAAATATTTTTTATATTATTTTATTTATATTATTATTTTTTTCTTTTAGAACCACGCACAAGAAAGATGTATGTGTAATGGAGAAAATATATGGTTTTTTTTTCTTTCTCAGAATGAGCAACGTGCGATAAACAGATATGATTTATCAGAACTGATAGAAGCTTATACGAATAGCACTTTACTTTACAGTTTTTCCGTTATATTACCACATAATATTTTTTATTTAAAGTATATTTATATTTACGCTTTGGAACTGTTTTTTTAATTTCATTTTCAAAGCGTTCTTCTAAATAATTGTTTTATAATTTTTTACATACAATTTCTAGGAAATTACCTGATTTTATTTTTATATGAACACATTATTTGTTTACCTTTGATATTGCAAACGGATTTAATTAATTGTGCAAAAAAGTCGTTTGTATAATAAAGTTAAAAAAAAAACATTTATTTTTAAAATGCACACTATAATCTACTATATATAACCATGTACACTAGCGACACTTTCTAATTGTACGACCTACAGCATAAAACAGAGCCTAAATGTGTAGCATGGGTAGTAGACGACTTATGCATTCACTGCCGTCTTCGAAATATGTAAACACAGATGTGCGGTCTCGGTGTTTTTTTGTAGTAAATCTACTTTAATGTAAGGAAGAATGCAGTAAATAAACATAGAAAAAAACATTGATCTATAAAATAGAGAGAATTAAATACATCAAAGGCGCATACTTATGCTTGCGACCTACCTCGGTTAGCACAATTCGAATTTTTTCATTTACTTACCTTAATATAATATTGTATACAAACAGATGTTTTGTTTCTTTACAAATCCCTACAGCTTTACGAAATATGTTTGTGTTTTTATTGATTAATTGATTCACAATGATTGTTTTCATAACTATTTTTAATTCGCCCCGGCTCCTTTTTTCGATATTAACATAATGAATAATTAATATTTATATAAACTAATCATTAATTACTAATTTAAACCTGCATTTTTATTTATAGCTATCACTACTGTTCAATTAGCACTAATTCAAATTTTGTATTTCTTTTGAAAAAAAATGTGAGACTTTGAGGTAAAATCTTTGAAACTAGGGAATTTATAATCAAATATTATTTTATCTTGCTATATAATATTAATGGAAACATACCATTACTATAACTAATAAAAAATATTTCTGACGAGTGTAGAGCTTTTCCTTCTAATATCTGATAATCTGATATAAAATCATGGTTTTTGAATGCATCCTCGCCATATCTCCTTTATTATTTAATGTTTAAAGAAGGAAGTCGGAGCGAGTTAAAAAAAATGATATGAATCATCATGACATTAATTAGATTAAAAAAATATAAGCATATTTGGGTAACGCTACAGGGAAAAAAACATGCATTTCTGTCAATAACGAAATTACTACAAATTTCTCTGCATTTAATAAATTAATTGGCGCAACACCCACTTCACGAAAAGTGGAAGTAGTAATAATCCTTATTACTATATTGTTTAATATCTTGCATAGGGCTGTCGCAATCTAGTTAATGCATTAACTAGATTGAATGAAACCTTTTTTCATGTGTTCAGTAATATTGAAAAAAGTGTTTCATTCATAACGACGTGTGCTTTACTGATTTCAGTATAGCTAAATACTTTAATGTTTCATGCCATCCATTTGATAGTTTCTTATTATTTGCATATGTATAAAATGAATAAAAGTAATAAACCCATTGATATTGCTATTTATTGTATAATTAACATGCCTTTGGTACAGCTATTCGAAATACTTCAAACATCAAATAAATTTATTCCTACGCAAAATAACAAATACAAAGAGATGCATTCAACTTCGCACATTAAATAAATCCAGTCTAAGCTTTTTTAAATAACCGACAGAGAGACCGCACATCTGTGTTTACATATTTCGAAACGCCAGTTACGCATAAATCCGTCACTATCCACGTAAAGATTATGGCTCTTATTTACCCTGTAGGTCGTACAATTAGAAAGTGTCCCTAGTGTACATGGTTATATATAGTAGATTTGCACATTCGTGCATCGTTTATATGTTGTGCAACACTGGATAATTCCGAGGCTCCCATAGCGATAACTCGCAGTATGTTCTTTGAACCCCAGTAGCAGGTTTCGACTTTCTAATGAAAACTTTATTGCAGCCAGCACTTTTGTAAATCTACGGTCTTTCTTTCAGGTGAGGTTTACCTTTCGCGTTTTTAAAAAAAAAAAATCAAGTATTCTGAGATGTAGATAAAAATTTCACAACAAACCCTTATACTAAAAATATAATACAATAAATCGCTTTTCCGTTTCGTACTTTTCGTTAACCCTGTATGAATGGAAGGATTTTATGTACCTACGTAAATAGAATTAATGCATTATCTTATTAATAAATTGAGAGCAAACAAAAACGCTCCTTCTAGCATTAGTTTATACACAATGGTCCTATGCAAATACTGAATGAGGGGGGGTATTTCTATTTCGCCATCAAAGGCTTGCGAGCAATATAGCTAAGCATACAAACACCGATAGGCAAATATTTGAAGTGAAATTTGTGGCATTCGACTGTATTGTTGTGTAGTGTTGATTTGAATTTGTATCATGTCAGCGAAATTTGTCTAACCATCGATTTACGCAAGTTTCGCTGCTGATCAGCACACATATTTTTATGCAATGTATTTTTTTTTTCCCATCGATTTTCAATTCTTTCAAACGCTTTAATTTTCTTTTTTCGAGCTACTCTAGACGAGGGAGAAGGTGAGTATTTCAATATAAAGTACTTGCAAGATACTACCCCCCCAAAGAATGCTGAATGGTGTCCTTGTCGGATGCACCCCAAAATAAATAGATACATATATAGTTCATTTCGAGATGTAAGAATGTCACTTTTAACACGTGTGATGGTTTTATTGTACCTCCTGATAATGATAATTGCTTAATCCCTCGTTTAAGGACTACGGTATACCTGCTAGTATATGAACCCAGAGGCCGTATTGATTATGAATTATGGTGTAAATTTCTCCTAGACCCCTCACCATAAACTGCACTAAACTAGACAGAAACACTGAACTGCGAGAAAAACGAAATTAAGAAAATTTCAGTCGAAAACAAGTTTAATAGAAACAAAGAGATATTGTTTACAAACATTTTTATTACATTAAAAACAAACACACACAAAATTTAAAGAACAAAAAGCGCTTACTTTCAAAGAGATTAGTGAGAAGGGTGAGCTTGTTTCCCTTGGCACAGTTTATCAAAATTGGGTTTTAACTTGGTTAAATACAATCTTAAATCATCTTCAACATTTAATTTGTTTCTAGATTTATTTTTAAGATAGGTTAAACTTGAGAAACCCTTTTCACATAAATAAGTGGTGGAAAACCCAACAAGAAATTTAACAGCAGTGCTTGACAGTTCTTTGTATTCCTTCCCAATACCGATCCAGAATTCTAACAATGTAGTACCAGCAGTCAAATATTTGTTTTTCAACGTGGGATCACATGATACTTCAATGAGGTGTTCCTTTTGAAGATAGTCAGGTTAGTGTCCATAGCATCAGCATTAAAGGGTCACGTATCCAGTTATACTGTTTCTCCAAAGGTGGAAAGTACCTCTCTTATGCGGATCTTCAGTGCATTCAAATACTGGCCCATTTGAGTCTTGAGTTCAGTGAAATCAGATATGTTTTCTCATTATCTTGCAAAAATGTAAGTAATCTTTCAAACGGCTCGCAGTTGTTATTTTCTATTTGTTTTTCCCAGAGAATGATCTTTTTTACGATTGCATCAGTTTTCTTTTCTATATTAAAAATATCAGAAACACTGCCTTGCATGGATAATTCCAGATGTTGAGTTTTCCAAAAAATATCACTTAAATAAGCCAACTTCAAAAGCCAATCAAAATCAGTAAGTACAGAAGACAGATGGGATTTGTGTTCGGTAAAAAAGATATGTAATTCTTTGTGGAGTTCAAATACACGGGACAAAACATTTCCCCGAGAAAGCTATCGTACCTCAGTATGTAGCAATATTCTCATGGAGGCTCCCATATGCTGGCATAGAATTTTAAAGTAACGAGATTTTAGGGCTAGTTTTTATGAAGTTCACAATTTCACACTCTGATCAAGGACATCTTTAAGTTCATCAGGGAGGTGCTTAGCCACCAAAGCCTCTCGGTGAAAGAGACCAATGAGTGAACCTTACCACTAGTGAAACCGTTTTAAATAACGTCTTCAATCATTTCATCGATTCTTCTTTGCACTGATGTATTATTACTCAAAGGATTTTTTTTTTTGATGATATCTGATGGCGTCTTACGATGAAGAACAGTTTCTGTTACCTCTTTGACTGTCGGCATAATTAATTCCTCACCAAAATTGTGTGTGATTTTCCCGCTTTTGCGATTAACAATGAAATATTATATGAAGCTCGTAGTCCATCATCTGCTTGTTTAGAACAAGTCGCTAATCCTCCATTAATTACGTAACGGAGGATTAATTTTAATGATCCATAAATGTCACATTAAGATATGTTGATCTCACAATTATTAATTGTTAAATATTGTATATGTTGATTATAGATGGCAGCACATTCAGTTCAGTGTGTGCAGTCTAATATAGTTTTTATTGCAATGACACGTTGTATTGTTATGTATTAAAAACAAACACATCGAGAAGTCTCGAAACATATTTATCATTAATGCCCGCTGATTAGCTAGAACAATTTAATTCTCTATATTACAAACAATTTAAAATTAAAATTAGGTGTTCCTATTATCTCACCGGGCCGTAATTTATAATCAATACGGCCTTTGGACTCATATCTGTAGCGTATCTGTAACAGACGTAAAAAGTAAAACTCTTATATCTTGAAATGCATTATACATAGACGTTAAATCACTTCGGGTTGGAAAAAATTAAAACTATTTGTTTTTGTGGTGTATTAATAGGTATTGTTGTTTGAATTGGCCGGTCGATAAGCAACATGACGGTTGCTTACGCTAGCCAATGTTTTATGTTTTTGATTGTTTCCAAACTTACCTACATACAATGGCCCCTTCCTTCAGTACATTACAACGCGGAACTATATATATGATATGCTTGAAATACAGTTCGTAAATTTCATTTCTCCATATCTATTCATAAACCGGCTGCAAGGGCTGCTTCTATGTAATAAATATATGTATATGTATATTTGTATCTGTGAGTACTGATTCCTTTTTCGCTGCTTCCCTCTAACATTTTCTCTCACGTACAAAATAGCTTTTGTCCTGCTAGTAACTGCTACCTACCGCATAAAGAATAACGAGATGAAAATTTTATTTTTAAATCGTTTCGCGAACGAATTGGCTGTCCCACATTCTGTACGTTTAAATTTTTAAAGTGTACGCCCTAATTTGACGACAAACCTAATTTACTTTGAAGGTCTACGTATATTATGTGTCTCTCTCTGTGTGTGTGTATTCCTTGTGTACTCTCTTAGATGTCAGGCCATATGTGTATCCTTGAAGACGTGGGAACAAAGAACGAATAAAATTTATAAGGGTTGAGGCTAGCAGATTTAATCAATTTTAAACTTAAATTTTTAATCCCTGGTAATGCACAACGCGTAGCAGCATCATCGATTTTGCATTATCGTGACGAGAGGCGACAAAGAAATACAAGTGATAACGCTCGACTGGCCAACTGTATAACGGTTTTGTGTAAAGCTGGAAAATACGATTATATATACACGTCGCTACAGTATCTGATCTTGGTATGATGGTGTCACAACCGCACTAAGAATGGTCAAGGAAGGAATGATTAGGCATAGGCCTCAATCTCCTGACGGTGATCAAACCTGGGATATGCCCCGGGATGATATGTTAAAAAAAATTTAGCTTTGAAAGAATTCACATAAAGCTAAGTAACAGGAGCGAGTGGGATCATAACACCATCTTGAACTTGAATAGAAATGCCATCAAATGGTACACTGATGGCTCCAAAACGGCAGAACTCGCAAAAAAAGGGGCTGGAATGCCTTTCGTAGGGCCTGAACCCTTTTGCGGGTTAAGTAAGCAGTATACAATACGGAAGAAACTAAAAATGGAATGGAGCAGAGAAATCCAGTTACTGGGAAAATCTCCAGGGAATGAGGCAAAGTAAAATTCTCTGGGAACTTATACACAGAAGAGGTTTACAGAATGTATCAACCTGAGTAAGAACAATGTTCGCATATTAACAGGAATACTTTCAGGCCATTGTAGACTGAAAGGACACCTGAGTAAGCTTGGATTGGAAAAAGATCCTGAATGCAGATTTTGTGGGGAACAGGATGAAACATCCATCCACCTCCTCTCAAACTGCGTAGCACTGTGCAACCCGAGGGCATTGTACTGGTGCATGGTGAAATCGAAGAGGGAGACTTCCTAGACTGGGCCCTCTGACATCCTACACTTTTTAAAAGGAATAGGATTGGAAGGCCAGCTGTAAAGCAGCAAGAATAGGGGACACAATAGATCTTTTAGGTCGCAGTGTAACACCACCCTTCTATCACGTACATACATACATGGTGGTGTCACAAAGGAACGATTCCTTGATACACGGCATAAAGTGCAACATTCTTCTGCTGTGCATATCCACTCGTCCAAACTCACAAAGTTTATGAGAAATTTGTATTACTAGGCCAGAAACTACAGTTATGCGAGTATGAGAGTATGGTTTGTGGGCCGAGGCCCAAGGTTTGTTAATAAAAATATCCGGAAAAAAAAACTTAAATAAACGATGCAAATGATAGAATACTTATTCGGAGCTATCAATTTTTCCCAGAAGGATCGGTAAAGGTCGTATTTCTCAATTCATATAACATCACTTGTAAGGAATTTATTTGGAAAAGAGTGGAAAAACGTATATAATAAACCCAAATGCAGGAATTCCTATACAACAAAAGTCAAGTTTGCAACTTTAAACTCAAAAAACCACCCCCAAAAAGGGACTTCTGAACTTCGTGTATTTTGAGGTTATAATTTTATATTTCGATGCTTTTATAACTACTAGGGCTGTAACATAGATATAAATAATCCTGAAATTGATGGATGAACAATTAATTTAACCATAAAATAAACAATAACAAATCGCCCTTGCTAAGATCATTCAAAGAGATTTTATTTTTTATTTACCACACAGAAAAAAAATGAGAAAAACATAGAATAAACCTAAATGTATATAGTCTAATACAGTGGTTCTCAAACTTATTTAGACACTGTACCCCTTTTTACCCACAAAACATTTTAGGTACCCCTTCTCAGTTACCGGTACTAAGTAAACTATAATTAAAATATTAAACAAATCTTAAAGCTTCTATGTAGCATAGAAGTTATAGTGTTAACCTTTGAAACTGAATTACGCATCATGTTTAAATAAAACAAAGAGATATTGTTTACCACATTTTTATTACATTAAAAACAAACACACACAAAATTTAAAGAACAAAAAGCGCTTACTTTCAAAAGAGATTAGTGAGAAGAGTGAGCTTGTTTCCCTTGCACAGTTTATCAAAATTGGTTTTAACTTGGTTAAATACAATCTTAAATCATCTTCAATCATTAATTTGTTTCTAGATTTTTTTTAAGATAGGTTAAACTTGAGAAACCCTTTTCACATAAATAATGATGGAAAACCCAACAAGATTTTACAGGAGTGCTTGACAGTCTTTGTATTCCTCCCAATACCGATCCAGAATCTAACAAGTAGTACCAGCAGTCAAATATTTGTTTTTTCAACGTGGGATTCACATGAACTTCAATGAGGTGTTCCTTTGAAAGATAGTCAGTTAGTGTCCATAGCATCAGCATTGAAGGGGTCACGTATCCAGTTATACTGTTTCTCCAAAGGTGGAAAGTACTCTCTTATGCGGATCTTCAATGCATTCAAATGCTGGCCCATTTGAGTCTTGAGTTCAGTGAAATCAGATATATTTTTCTCATTATCTTGCAAAAATGTAATAATCTTTTCAAACGGCTCGCAGTTTGTTATTTTCTATTTGTTTTTCCCAAGAATGATCTTTTTTACCATTGCAATCAGTTTTCTTTTCTATATTAAAAATATCAGAAACACTGTCTTGCATGGATAAATTCCAGATGTTGAGTTTTCCAAAAATATCACTTAAATAATGCCAACTTCAAAAGCCAATCAAAATCAGTAAGTACAGAAGACAGATGGATTTGTGTTCGTAAAAAATTATGTAATTCTTTGTGGAGTTCAAATACACGGGACAAAACATTTCCCGAGAAAGTCATCGTACCTCATATGTAGCAATAATTCTCATGGAGGCTCCCCATATCCTGGCATAGAATTTTAAGTAACGAGATTTTAGGGGCTAGTTTTTTATGAAGTTCACAATTTTCACACTCTGATCAAGACATCTTTAAGTTCATCAGGGAGATGCTTAGCCACCAAAGCCTCTCGGCGAAGGACACAATGAGTGAACTTACACTCAGTTGAAAACCGTTTTTAATATGGCCTACCAGCCCTGTGATGTGACCGCTCATGAGCCTTAGCACCATCCATACACACTGACACACACAGTTTTTTCCACTCGAGCTGGTTTTCGGAAAAAAAAAAGAATCTAACAATTGAAAATATCTTCACCTTTTGTCGATGTTTTAAGTGTCTTACAAATAAAATATCTTCAAATATTCATCTTGAAAAATGCCACGTACAAAAACGATCAGTTGGGCTAGGCCAGCGACATTCCGTGGTTCATCGAGTTGTATACCAAGCAAGACTAGCTCGAATTGCTCCAACAAGTTGTTCTTTTGTGTCATACGCCATATCACTAATTCTCCTTGAACCTGTATCATTTGATAATGGAATTGCTGTAATTCTTTTTGCCTCGTTCTCTCCAAACATACAAGAAACAATTTTCTGCTGCGGCAGGGAGGATTAGGTTTTCGCCAATAGTATGGTTTTACCAGACTTCGCAATTAATGACTAACTTTGTAAGAAGCTTTTAGAGCACTTTCATTTTGTTCTGGCACAGTGTTTTATCGTGTTTTCCTACTTTTCAAATCTTCAAAAGACGTTCAAAAGTACCGTAACTCCTTTTGACTAAGTTCTCATGTCTGCTTTCAAAATGGCGTTTTAAAAGAGCAGGTTCATAGAATTGTTTGATAAAATTTCTGAACAACAACGCATGTGGATTAGGCCCGTCTGAGCTTCCAGCCCAAGTAAAACCTATTTTAAGTACAATCTCGTCATATTTTTCTCTTTTTACTTTATATTCATTTGCCAGTTTTTCGGGTTTTTTTATTTTTTCCTTGAGGCTGCTCTTAGTAACAAGACGTTCAGGTCTACTTTCATTTTGTGAAGTTGATCGCCCAGAATTTTGATGCAGATCTTCATGAGCCTTTTCTTAGGGCCATTTATCCATTGTTAATTTTTATTGTAAAATTTACTTACGTGGTACCTGACTCAGTTTTCAAACAGATGTCCGAGTGTCCGCAGAATAACACAACACACCACAAAAATAACACAATACTGAGAGCGAGCTTGTAATAACAGGCAATGCTACTGCAGTGCAGTGACACGAGTGATTGGCCGGTCACACAGCCCCACTCTGATGACTAAGCCCTTAGTGGCGCGCGCACGTCAACGTGTCCATACGTGTCCCGGGTTGTTTTATTTTATTGTTGGCCGGCCGCGTCCCCCTAAAAATTTTCGCGTACCACAGTTTGAGAACCACTGACGTAATGGATGCAGGCCTTTATTAAGATTTGATAAAGTATATTTCCATTGCACTGTAATTATCACCTTTGCACACTAAAGAATGATAAATTAAAAAGATGAAATTACGATACTGATGACGCTACACAATTTAAAACACCGTACCACAAATTTCACTACATTAGTCGGACGTTTCAATGGCAAAGCTATCATCATCGTCTTAAAAAAAGAGAAATGATTATTTTGCGAATCAGTTTCCAAATCCGTCTTAAAAACTGGTTTTAAGGTCGATTTTTAAAACGACATCCTTTTTATCTATGCAGCAGCATTAATACGAGACGTGGTATAGTAAATGAGTTAGTTCAATAAAATTCATTTCAAGGTTTCAAAAAAATCTCATACGTTGCTGATAATATTGAAAGATCGCCTCCAAGTTATTAAATTCATCGCGTTGAAATTTATTTTTCAAACGACGATGGACGCGTTTGGATGTAATCATGCAATTTACTCTCAATCTGCCTTATTTTTAAGAACCTCTCTGGTCCTTTTATTTGTTTATTCTTCCCCTTTTGCGAAGCAATAAAATTTAAGATATGTATAGATGTATTTGGAACCCTCTTAAGCAGAAGTGGATAATTAAACAATAAATAAGGCGCGAAAAGGCGGCTTCATTTTAATTAAATTTTTACGTAGTTAATTTTTTACTTGCCTCCCGATTTCGCACCTCCCCCCCCAGCCGCCATACATTCAACCGATCCCAAATCCCCTTCCGGCAGTCTACTTTTCTTATCGTAATCCCCTCCTCCGCCCAATCCCGCCATGTTTGTAATTGAATTTTTAACTTCGCGTCCAAAAGCGAAAAGAATAGAGCCCAAGTGTCTCGGCGGTGGTGCCAAAGTCTTTTTTTACACTCATCAAAATTTAGACATTTATGTACGCCTAACTACAAGTCCTGAATACGTTAGAAGGATGCGCACCTTAAGTCCATCCTTTTTTCTTCTCTTATCTCCTCCCCTTACTTCAGTGTAATCCATCCCTGCCGTAAAGGAAATTCGTCAATTAATGTCGCGCGAGGAGGGAAAGATAGGTAGACAGGAATTTAGAATTATAACGTGCGTATGAGATCGACTAATTTTCATCGTCCTCCAGTGTTGTCGTTGCTCGTGTTGATTAATAAATTATTGCGCGAATACACCGTCTTTGCGACTATGATTGATGGTTAGATCTTCAGTTCTTTAATTGCTTTTAAAGCTATATATATAATATACAGGGTGTATCAGATATAGAGGTAAATATAATAATATGTAGCAGCTGTAATCATATACAATCAAAAAGTCTTAATGCACAGTGGTTCTATCGTAAGCATTAACGAGAAAAAAATATTTTATAAATGCCGTGGGTAGAGGCCTGCACCTGTGCCCAACTAAATTGCTGTCCTGAGTACACCCCCACATACCACTATCATTAGCATTAACCGCTTGTTGAGTTAGTGCAAACCACTTCGAAAATTTTATTTAAATTCTTCCGTCTGAAAAAAAACGATCCTTTTCAAGACCATCATGATTTCATATAAGTAAAATTGAAGCTTGATGCCATCGGCAAAAGCGCGATATATGATAGTAAAGAAGGTGTGTTGCAAATTTTCCTGTATTACATTTATTTCTGTGTAGAATTCGATTCAATTCATTTTCGTTATATGATTAAATAAATCCAAAAGAAATACTCAGATTCAGTGGTAGACCGTTTTTAAACAACTAACTCTCGATTCGAGGAAAGCAATAGAAAAAATATTTACGTTTTTTGTAACTACTGAAGTTGCATATCCGGTGAAACTCGAACGTCTTATCAGGATATTAAAAATTAATACTTTGTAGACTTACGTGGAATGCTCTTAACAAAAAATGGAAGTTATTTATTAAAAAGAAACAAATTTAAAATGCCTCAGTTTTGCTGTTTTTACAGAGCCTTATTTATTCAGTATGACGTTAAATGAACTTACGGCATACCATTAAGAATAATACTAAATGAGTGCAATGTATTATATATTAATTACACGTTTAGCGGTGCTTAACATACGTTTCCTTGCATCAGGCCCGGACTAAAGAATTTTTGGCTCTAAATTTTACTTTTTTTTATTCTTTAATGATGAAATCCGCTTTCGGTGGGTTTGTGCTTTATATGTAGTGGCCCACATAATTCGAATTCAATGGAAAATCATAGAGATTATCGCCAAGAGGAAAAGAACATTTTCTCGAAGATTCGCAAACGGATTTGTTTGTGTTTCAAAATTTCTGAGCATGTTAAATAACGTTATTTGCCCACACTGAATGAGGGATTTTTTTAAAAAATAAGAACTCATAAGAAATTTAGGACTTAACATGTGTTGTTGCAATTTTTGAATTCCTATTATTTCTGGTTTTTGATTGTCTTTACACAAACTATGCTTTATTTAGTAAAATCATTTAACCTACTCTTTTTTAGACGATGCTAAATCTACTAAAAAAAAAATAACTAACGCAGTTGAAAACATGATTTTACAGGAGAACTTAAATAACAAAAAAAGCCCGCATTTGTCATTGTTACTAACTCTTCTTACAAGAGAACACCGGCAGGTGACAACTTCCGATTTTGATGAAACTTCACAGACTGAAAGAGTACCTTAAAATAAGAAGTACGTATTTTTTTTAGGCCAATCGCCCGATTTTTGCACCAACCCCCCCCCCCCCCCCCCTCTAAAGTTTCAGCAATTTTTCAATTTTTATTAATCTCTCCGAAATTATAGCAAATATTATAAGATTCTTTTAAAATAATTTGCAGCATATTTCATAATCCCAAGGATTACGCCATCTATCTTCGCAAAAAGGGGGGATCGAACCTCTTATACCCCTCCATTTTTTTCTTATTCACCAAAAATAGATGATATTTGTGTAGAAAACGATGGTGCATAATAAATTTAAAAAGGAATAATAAATAATTAGTAATAATAGATATTCAATTTATTTCCATTGTTTCCATCTTCAGGCGTTCCGCAGGGTTCTAATCTAGGACCATTGCTTTTTGTCTTATACCCCAACGATTTGTTGCATTTTTGCTTAAAATTTATACTTTCATTGCTAATTTGTCTGACGTTTGAGTCTACAGAGTAATATCGATTATATGGTTTGATTGATGTACAAACACAATTTAAACTTAAATGTTAATAAATGCTGTTTGTATCGTACACTCGAAAAATTAATCCAATTCTTTCCGCCTACTTGTCCGAGCAATGTTGTATTGCAAAGAGTCACATTCGTGCAAGATCTTGGCGTATTGTTTGCCCATTCGATGAGCTTTGCCCCACACATCACTAACCCTTGCTTGTCAGCGTCTAAAACACTGGGATTTCTCATCCGTCCTGTAAATCATTCCTCAACTACTGAGAATATTGTGCTTTAGTTTTGTTGCGAGCAAGTCAAGAGCATATTGATATGGACTTCGCGGATAGTAGAGTAGGATCAGGACAGTCTTATTCGATCTAACGGTACCACAACAGACCAAGAACTCTAAAAAATATATATATATATATCACACAGGTTAACGTTCGTTTTAAACTTTATTACAAAGTTAAAACTTTCTCGGATTAAATATTATATAGAAACTGCTTCAGAAAACAAAATATTAGCTCATTTCACTAACTTATCCGGCTATAGCCTTTATCACGTCCAAACACAGGGTATTTCAACGCATACGGAGGTACCACTGTATTGTGTTTTTCTAGTAATAATTTGTTATAACTGTAAGAAATAACGTAAAAATCTCAGACTTGAATTCTTGTAGTTAGTATGCACTAAAGTGTAACTTACATTTCCGAACTTTCACTTTATCATCATTATCTGTTATCTGGAACATTTTCGTCGCATTTCAAATGCTTTATAAAAATTTTGTTTAATTGTTATTCTCACCTTGTATAGAAATTAAAATTTTTAAAAGCGAATCGACTTTATTACTGCCATGTTATTGATTATAATAAAATTAAACGCGTGCTCCTCTTTATTTCAGATTCTTTGCCTGACGATGTCCAAGCCGATTATAGTGACATATATCATCAAATGCAAAGCGACCGAGGTCTCTAGCACACTGTAAACTAATCAAACTAACGTCTACCTTCCCTAACTACAATTAACAGCCAAACCCGTTCGTTGAAAACGACCCCATTTTCTCTAACGATTTGTGTTGTCGCATGTTTATCTTTGGTTACGTTTTGCTTCACGAGTGCTATCCCAATTGTTTTAATTCCATACACCTACGTGTAACACACACATACACTAACAAGACAAGCATACATTCTTTGGTTTTTTGTTTCTTCTCTAGCCATGTCTTTCACGCTTTTAACGGAATTCATGAGCGAAAATTTTGGTTCAAATCCTGATGTTCGCTTATTAATATCCTGAGTTTCATCAGCTTTTTACAAAGTTTACGAAAATTGTATCACTTCGTGTTTGTTAAAGTATTTTTACAACCTTTGTGCAAACGTTTCAAATAAAAATAAACAAAAAGGGCCGCAGCAGAGTTGTTTGTTATATAAACAAAAGTACTCTTGAAGGTCAACTTTTTCGAATTTATATTTTGCAGTTTAGCCTCTAATGCAGTGGTTCTCAAACTTATTTAGACACTGTACCCCTTTTTACCCACAAAGCATTTTAGGTACCCCTTCTCAGTTACCGGTACTAAGTAAACTATAATTAAAATATTAAACAAACCTTAAAGCTTCTATGTAGCATAGAAGTATAAGTGTTAACCTTTGAAACTGAATTACGCATCATGTTTAAATAAAACAAAGAGATATTGTTTACAAACATTTTTATATACATTAAAAAGCAAACACACACAAAATTTAAAGAACAAAAAGCGCCTTACTTTCAAAAGATTAGTGAGAAAGGGTGAGCTTGTTTCCCTTTGCACAGTTTATCAAAAATTGGTTTTAACTTGGTTAAATACAATCTTAAATCATCTTCAATATTTAATTTGTTTCTAGATTTATTTTTTATGTAGGTTAAACTTGAGAACCCTTTTCACATAAATAAGTGGTGGAAAACCCAACAAGAAATTTAGCAGCAGTGCTTGACAGTTCTTGTATTCCTTCCTCAATACCGATCCAGAAATCTAACAATGTAGTACCAGCAGTCAAATATTTGTTTTCAACGTGGGATTCAGATGATACTTCAATGAGGGGTTCCTTTTGAAAGATAGTCAGGTTAGTGTCCATAGCATCAGCATTAAAAGGGTCACGTATCCGTTATTACTGTTTCTCCAAAGTGGAAAGTACTCTCTTATGCGGATCTTCAATGCATTCAAATGCTGGCCCATTGAGTCTTGAGTTCAGTGAAATCCAGATATGTTTTTCTCATTATCTTGCAAAAATGTAAGTAATCTTTTCAAACAGCTCGCAGTTGTTATTTTTATTTGTTTTTCCCAGAGAATGATCTTTTTTACCATTGCATCAGTTTCTTCTCTATATTAAAAATATCAGAAACTACTGCCTTGCATGGATAAATTCAGATGTTGAGTTTTCAAAAATATCACTTAAATAAGCAACTTCAAAAGCCAATCAAAATCAAGTAAGTACAGGAAGACAGATGGGATTTGTGTTCGTAAAAAATTATGTAATTTCTTTGTGGAGTTCAAATACACGGGACAAAACATTTCCCGGAAAGCCATCGTACCTCAGTATGTAGCAATAAGTTCTCATGGAGGCTCCCCATGATCCTGGCATAGAATTTTAAAGTAACGACGGATTTTAGGGCCTAGTTGTTTTATGAAGATTGCACAATTTCACACTCTGATCAAGGACATCTTTAAGTTCATCAGGGAGATGCTTAGCCACCCAAAGCCTCTCGGTGAAGGACACAATGAGTGAACTTTCCACTCAGTTGAAACCGTTTTAATATGGCCTACCAGCCCTGTGATTGGACCGCTCTTAGCCTTAGCACCATCCACACACACTGACACACAGTTTTCACTCGAGCTGGTTTTCGGAAAAAAAAGAATCTACAAATTGAAAATATTTCACCTTTTGTCGATGTTTTAAGTGTCTTATCAAAATAAAATATCGTTCAAATATGTCATCTTTAAAATGCCACGTACAAAAACGATCAGTTGGGCTAGGCCAGCGACATCCGTAGTTTCATCGAGTTGTATACCAAAGCAAGAACTTAGCTCGAATTGCTCCAACAAGTTGTTCTTTTGTGTTCATACGGCATATCACTAATTCTCCTTGAAAATGTATCATTTGATAATGGAATTGCTGTAATCTTTTTTGCCTCGTTCTCTCCAAACATACAAGAAACAATTTCTGCTGCGGCAGGAGATTAGGTTTTCGCCAATAGTATCGGTTTTTACCAGACTCGCAATTAAATGACTAACTTTGTAAGAAGCTTTTAGAGCACTTTCATTTGTTCTGCCACCAGAAAAGTGTTTTATCGTTGTTTTCTGACTTTTCAAATCTTCCAAAAGACGTTCAAATACCGTAACTCCTTTTTGACTAATCTCATGTTTGCTTTCAAATGGCGTTTAAAAGAGAAGCTTCATAGAATTGTTTGATAAAAATTTCTGAACAAACAACGCATTGTGGATTAGGCTCGTCTGAGCTTCCAGTCCAAGTAAAACCTAATTTTAAGTACAAACTCGTCATATTTTCTCTTTTACTTTTATATCATTTGCCAGTTTTCGGGTTTTTTTATTTTTCTTGAGCTGCTCATTAGTAACAGACCGATCAGGGTCTACTTTCATTTGTGAAGTTGATGGCCCAGAATTTTTGATGCAGATCTTCATGAGGCCTTTTTCTTTAGGAGCCATTTATCCATTGTTAATTTTTATTGTAAAATTCACTTACGTGGTACCTGACTCAGTTTTCAAACAGATGTCCGTAAACGTGTTTCAACAGGATTGAGTGTCCGCAGAATAACACAACACACCACAAAAATAACACAATACTGAGAGCGAGCTTGTAATAACAGGCAATGCTACTGCAGTGCAGTGACACGAGTATTGGCCGTGCACACAGCCCCACTCTGATGATTAAGCCCTTAGTGGCGCGCGCCACGTCAACGTTTCCATACGTGTCCAGGTTGTTTTATTTTATTGTTGGCCGGCCGCGTACCCCCTAAAAATTTTCGTACCACAGTTTGAGAACCACTGCTCTAATGTATTATTTACAGTAGATGCTAGTATCAGTTATCCATCTGATAAGACAGAAAACTAAAAAAATGATCTTCAAGGCCATTTTACATTATTTTTAACCTGGGCACTAACTTTTGTTTTCGAAATATACTGGCTGTCTAACTTCTACATACATTTGTTTTCATTTCTCAGAATGAGAAAATGAATTTGAAAACATTTCTTTGTGGCAGAATTCTATAAAATGTTTAATAATTACTCCCATACGAAACCATTCATTAGTAATCACCTCTATTTATGGGTATTTTCATTATTTAAAAAAAAAACCTTACTACCCAGGTATAGCAGAGTGACGTAAAATGACGTTTAATAAACGTTGATATCACGTATTAGACGTAATATCGACGTATATTAAACATCATTTTAGGTACCGGCGCATAGTAATTGCATTGTTTTTAAATAAAAAAAAAGTAAGTATTGCCTTTAACCTAAGGATAATACACCCAGTATAATCTCAAGTCTATTTAAGAGAATTTTCCTAATAATACCAGTTATAATAATTATCATTACAAAACAGATTGGATTACCTGTTTTAAAATGCAATTTTCGTAAACGCTGTTTCAAACATCTTGCTCTTAACGCACTTATCTTTATATGGTAGACGTTAACCACTCTTTCTTATACATTATATGTATTTTATAGTCCCCACAGCTACTATCTTGGGCGGCCCTGATCTTTACGTGGATAAGGGGAGTACCATCAATTTGACGTGCGTCATACGCTTCAGCCCCGAAACGCCTGCCTACATATTCTGGTACCACTTAGACGAAGTAAGTATTAAGGGTTAGGTATCGTCTGTGTAACTAAGTTTTTTTTCTAATTTTATAGTCAATACTGCAAATAAGGTACTTCCCGAATGAAAAACTTGTAAGTGTTTATTCGTGTATACGTGTGAAACTAATTCAATCCCGTGTTTTTTTTTTTTTTTGTACCAACTAACACCTGAACGCAGTCGAAGAGGTCCACACGTTTTATGCGTACACGAGAAAGTGTTGAATAAAGCTTTGAACCGAAGTTATTTTGATCGATCTTCTAATGCAGATAATATTTCCCCACTCTCCCTCTATCTCATCATTAAGTAGATATCATCTGCCAACTTCTGGCAACAAACAAATACATAATCAAAATCGAGTGGAGATATAATATTTCCTGGGTAGAACTCAAGTAAGTTGTAACTTATTTTAGGTACGGTTCCCGAATGCGGATCGTCATAGTAACAACCTATTTTCTCGCAGGCGTATATATAAACCCTTTGTTATTCGTATTACGCTAGCAGTACAATACATTTCAAGATATAAGAATATCGCTTTTAACGTCTGTAATGGTTTTATTTCACTTCATGTGGCGATAATTAACTCACCATTCATTTATAAAGAGCACGGTTTAGCTACTAGTATCTGAATGCAGGAGCCGTATTGACTATGAATTGCAAATTACCACCCATTTAAATATGTACATATTAAATAATTGATGCACTATGTAAAAATAATGTCTTGCATCACCCACTTTCTTTAATAGCTTTTATCGTCATTTAATATTATACTGAAAGTTGCAATGGTCAACTGTAGGATGTCCTCCGGTTCCTTCTTTACCTGTGGTTATTATTTTTTTTTCCTAAAAGTAATGAGGGAAATTTCGTTGAGATAGATATAGCGCTTTGCAAGATATTGAAACTACCAAACTATATTGTGAATACATTTACATTTAAATATATAGAATACACTGTATATATTACCTTATTTAGATTCTAATTTTAACGGTCTTTAAGATTGTAATAAGGGGAGGTTTACATATATATAGGAAAGGTCCAAAAACTTTGAACTTTTTTTTTCAGACAAAGGGAAAGATATACGAAATACGGCTTTTTCTAAAAACGTATATTAAAACTTGAATATTAAAAAAATATATTGTTTTTAATGACAAGACCATTATAACGTTCGCTATTTATCTAGGTAGCAATTTGCACAGAAAACACGGATCAACTGCGATTAAACTTAGCATACGCAAAAGTGATCCGAATTGAAATAAAAGAAGAGTTAGAAATATATTAAATTTGTTGGAGGTTATACCTAAATTTTAACCAAATAAGTCGAAAGCAAACAATGTGGCAGATACCTGAACTTTGATTTGATTATTTTCTATTCTTTTTGTGTGTACGTGGATATATAAAAATGTGGAATATTGCAATTTTTAGTATATTATAGTTATAACCTCCAATAAAAACTGTTTACATTAAGAAAACAAAAGATTAAGTTGATATATTGAACACTTGAAGAACTAGAACTTACGCAGATTTAAAATCATGTTTCGAGAAAACGCGTTCAAAGTTTCTCAGCAAAAATTTTTACAAAATAGTTCAACATACACTTAGTCAGCTATTCCAGCACCAGTACATTAATCCTTCTTCTTCTTCATTACTTCTGCATTTGCAAAATTTGTTGCTTCCCTTTAGACAGCACAGCAAGTTTTGCAACGCTGGACATACTCTGCTCTGCTCGTTGTATGCGCTGACGATTCAGAATTGATGACGAATATTTTTTGCATCAAGTCCTACTGCAATTCCACACCGCATTCATTATTTGTAATACAGAAAAGTAACCTTCATTGAATAAATTTGCGGCAATGTAGGTAGCAAGTTGAATTGTTTATGGGCCCGCAGTGTAAAATCTTTTGGAAGCTAGTTTCTACACACATGAACTAAACCGAGTCGTTTCAGTTTTGACAATTTTTTCCAAAGCATCTTTGCAAACAAACCACTCTTAGAAAAAACTTCATAAATCGGCCTAATAGCATCTTGATTTTTTTTTTGCAAAGAGAGGTCATGTATGAATGAAGCATGCTCAACCTTGGCTTCTGCAAGCGCGCCACTTACACAGGCTGTCTACACCTTTTGGACAATAAATGTGTCGTGGATCCGCGTCGGCTGAACATTTATAATGAAATGTAGTCCAAATAGCTGCCTTCCTTTTTTTATGCCGAATCTGGATGTTGTCTAATTGCTAGTCCACAGTACACTATTGTTAAATTATCAATAACTTTGTCAGTCAGTTTACCAGCGCCCTTTCTTCCAAAGTCCACTCACTTTCTTTTTTGTACATCTCCAACGCTTTCTCTTTTTTTTTTCTGAACAGTAACATCTTCGTACGGCTTAAAAATCACCAAATTGCTTAAAAAGTTGTCTTCTGTCTCAGTCGCCTATCCGAAATCGTTGCGAAAATTTCTTTTTAAGGTATCGCATCGACTTCCATTTTTTCCTGTGGCTACTCTGATTGATCCGTAGTGCGGTTACCTTTGCCATCATATTCTAGCCGCTTTTATAAGAAATTTAGTGTAAGTAAGTGCATCTGCAATAAATTTATATATTTTATTTAAGTAGTTTTCTAAAGCGTGGGAAGTGTGTTTTAAGTAAAAGAATATTGTTAGATCAGTTTCTTCAAATGTTGCGTTTATTTCGGATCTAATTGCTTCATATTATTGTAATATAAATAGCTATCCGTCGCTTATTTGTGATCCCGACTGCAGTGGCATTTCTAATCATTAAAGACAACTTATACATACACTAACAAACAATAAGTATGATATTTTCGACCCGAGCACCCCGAGTCGAATATTGTTATTACATCTAATTTGCTCCGTTTGTTGTTCGGTACATCCGCTCTTTTAAATAAGCCGTAGCGGCTTTAACAATACGAATATTACGAAACCGCTTTAACCATGTATGTTATATATTTGGAGCTTTCAAAAAATGCAAAAAAGCAAAAATCGATTTTTCCAGTCAAATACATGTAAACCTCCCCTTAGAGTTTCTTAGTAATTTTGAGGAGGTGCAAGAAAATCATTACAGACATTAAAAGTGATATTCTTATAGTTACTAGCACTCCGTCATTGATTATATATAATATAGATAACCACGTCCATAAGATGCAATGGGCAACGCTTAAATTGAGCTTTTGGACACGCCGCCTATAGTGCCGCCACCGTTTCCTAGTCCAAAATAATAGTGGGTATCTAAGATTTCAACCTATGTTAACTCAATAGCTTGAACAGTGTTACGCTTCTAATAACAGATGGTGCTGTTTTACCACGCATTATACATTGTCCGCGCCTTATATGAAATATTCAAACTGTAAAACTTGATAATTGTAAGAAAATGCAGACAAACTATCGATACATTCATGTCTTAATTGTTATTTTATTATATTGTTATCATGCTACAGCTATCTACAATATAAAATAAATCGTACAGGACATATAATCGTAAGGTGAAAATCAGTATGATATTAATAAGTCTATGTTTACGTGTGATTTTCGACCAATATAGAAATACTTTAATTTTTATTTTTTTTATTGTAAGTTTGAATAAATAAGTATTAGTAAACGTTTTATTTATATAACATTAATAGTTCTCACTCCGGTTTTTCCTCCTAAAAAAGTATGTGTAGATTTTAAGAACATAATAACTTATTGACCAAGAACATGTGTTTTCACAACTTCCACTTTTTCCTAGGTGACGATATTCCGCATGTTGTGATAACGTAGGTATTTGTAAAAAAATATTTTTTTTCTATTTGTTCAAAGTAAGCAGAGGGGTGAATGTCTTTCCTCCGCACTCGATCTAAGATCTAAGGATCTGTTATTTATGAAGTAAGCTCTTTATAATTTTAATTAGATATTATTATTTTGTTTTATTTGAAAGCAAAACACATTACTTTTCAAAGCTATAACATTTTTGAAACTAACTAATTATGGTATAGTACGCATATATGATTTCCTCTCAGGGTAGGATATGACAGCTGTATGATCAGGATCAATTTTATATACAGGAATTCCTAAAAAAAGCGATTAATTTTTTTTTTTTTGCTCAAATTAAACGAATCTTCATAATTGGACCATAGCGTTAAATTTGTGAACAACATTTTCTCATAAAAGAATCTGATAAACCAAAAAAATGAGATACTTTACTCTTAGCGTAGTTTCATATTTTTGACCTTCCCTGGTACACAATTAAATTTTAGGCAGATTTGATGAGGGTTATTTTAGTTTCTAGACATGTAGAGGCAATTTGTAAGAAGAAGGATTTACTAAATTCAAAGTACTTTTACAATTAAGATCACTGTATGTTATATATTCCTTTCTTTTTTTTATATTATTATGTTATATATTTATTATATTATATTTATTTATAAAAGTTATGTAAAAGAATTAGTACTTCAACTTTTATTTACAACTTTTTCTCCTAAAACTACTAATAAAAGCTCCAGCATAAATGATATTTGTTTGCGTTCACGCTGTATATATTATAAAGTATTTAGTAAGCACCTATTGTTTGTATGTTTAACACACAGTTTTGCCATTACACACATTGCTTTATTGCATTAGTTTGGTTTTATTTTAATTTATGTATCAGAATAAAAAAAATAAGGCTAATGTATATAAATTTCGATTTAAAGTTATTAGTTGCAACACAATTTATACTCGATATATTTACCGGCGTATATCACATTTTTAACATCCGTTTATTACTTTTTACGTATCCAGATTTAGATACCTTTGTTTTTTGTTCCGTAGATATACAAGTTGTAAATTCAATGAATGTGCCACTCTCCGCTAGAGTACGCCTATGTAGTTAGGTTTTCATAAATGCTAAAATAAATTTGACGAAAAATTTAATTTGAATATGTAGATATAGGCGACACCTAGTGACACTTTAATTGACTATTTTGATAAAGTGGCTGTTGGTATATCTATATTATATATAATCAATGCACTCGGTTTACGGAAAGTCGCATCATTTATTAGTAAAATTATTTATATTTTCTTATGCTATTGTTTATTGTTGTAAAAATGGTAAACAAAGGCTGATGAATTTGTAATCACAGTGCCTTATAAAATTACTTTTCCACAATATCGTCTCTATTTCATGTCGTAATCTTGGATATCGTAATATATGTTGTACGTATAACAAGAAAGAGACTTGTGCTAGCGGCAACTCTTTCTCCCCTCGCTAAGGGTGATACGTATGGCATTAAGTTAGGTTCATTTATTTTCATGTAATTAAAATGTCAGAAGTTCTTACCTAACGTTATATTTAATGCTAAATCCTTAGAATATTACCAAGAGCTACTCGGGAATAGGCTCAAAACTACATGTCACCTACTTCGCACGCAAGTTTTGGCAAGGGGATTTTAATCAGAATTGGATCCATATATCATTTGCAGACGAATATTTTAACACCCCGTGGCGTAAATACGATGAATTCATGAGTATAATTGTCGGGGAACGCTGTTAACGCGATAAAAATTTTGTTTGACAGAAGTACGCGTCGAGGGAAGGGAAAATATCGCATTAGCAATTTTCGTAGGTTCAAAATGTTCATGGCGCGGCGTAACCATCATTATTAGATGACGACATTAATTTTCAACACGCCCGGTTGAATTTTCTGTGAGTGCAGCGGTAATATTATTTACATAATTGACAATAATAGCTGACAGGATGCAAAGAAATTCCAGAGATTTTAGGCATCGTGTTTTTAGCATGTTGTCACGTAATTTCAACCTAGGACGGTACGCCTTCGAAAAATTCACATACGGAAGAATAGGCTTCCTTAATTAAAATCCTCCAGTAGGGTCCATTATGCGATTCCTGAAATATTCTAAATACGAGGAGAGACTGTGAATGGCCGTTTCAATTTCAATGGGATTTTAAACGCTTCCCTTGAGTATTTCCAGATATAAATATAAATATATGTATATACAGGATGAGTTCTTTTTTTCGATTATTTGCATGGGGATCTCGAAAACCATAAATGCACGGTTTGCTGGGTATTTGCAATTCGAACCTTTTATGAAATGAAATTTCATATGTTTTAACTTAAACGTTTTCTTTACCTCATAAAGTTGTTAAATAACATTGATCTGAATTTCATGGACATTATTTCACGTAATTTAACCACTTAAAATTGAATATTGGAGTAGAGCACATTGAGCAACAACCTCCCACAGCGTCTCCAGTTATACTAAAGTTTACGGGAGGTATAATTCCAATTCGTAATTTTTTTAAAGTCAGAGCGTCTTCTAGGCTATTGTAATCAGCAATTCTGCCCCCGCGTGTTATCTTGCATTAAAGAGGGTATACTTATGATTTATTACTAATGAATATAGATGCCACTGGGATGTTTAAGGCGAATCTGGACGGCCTTTTAATGAGATTCTCTTCCAGGAGATGGCGCGGATCTTTTTCCGCTGTTTTTAGACATACCAATCAAAATATTTTAAATTTAATAAGAGATTTGTTTTGAAAACAGTATTTAAAATTGCGCCAACGTTTTATTTTTTTAAATTTTCTTTTTTTAAATTTTTTGTTTGGTTCTATTTGGCTTCCAAAAAGGAAAAATAAAAATGTGGTCAAGGGCGACGGTTCAGCGGTCCTTACTAATACTAAAACATTTTTTTTCATTTCTTTCCGATAGCAAATAGCGTCCGAAAGAGGAAAATGCGTTTTCTCTTTGATCTCGTCCGCCGGGACAACCATAACTAGGACAGTAGCACACTCGTCGAATTGAGTGCGCTACAGAAATGATACCGGTTCGAGTAATCAGATCTTTTCAAAACATTAGTTAGTCTGCCACATGAACTTGAATGTATAGGGTAACACTATTTCATATGGTTTTTTTAGAAAAATAAAAATGAAAATGCAAATTTGTAAGATACTATCAGTAATTTTATTTGATTTACTAGGCTACAAAGAATACTATTAATTCAGAAGTACATAATTATAGCACTGATAATATAATCCGTACTATGAATCAGTAAAATCATTGACTTATTTCGTAAATTGAGTAAGTGCTGTTTTCCGAAAACTGAATTATCTCGAGGTATGCACAAATGTGAAGAGCATTTGTAGAACACGTGATTGCAGGAATAAACCTCAAGAGGTAGTCAGATCGAAAAGAAAGATACCTCTTGCCTTTTTGAATGGTATGATTTGCTTGCCTTCTATATTACATGTGCCCAAAATCAATTGCTAAGATTGTCTAGAGTATTTTTTACGTTTCATTGAGTGTTATTCTATACCTGTATCTATGATTTTACAATACAACTTCCTATAGGGTAACTTGTGATAAATGAGTCAGGGTGCCACACACTGTCACAAACATATAAACCTCACTCAACACACACACACAGACATCGCACACCTGTAGTCAAGTACCTCTAAAGTTTTTTGTCTGGAACCGACTTAGCACTGCAGTTATTGTATGAAGAATATTTACTTTCTTACAAGTAGCAAACCGCATTATCTAAAAATGGATAAAAGATACTCGTCAAAAGGCGTAAGCATCTTCGTATCAGCACGAAAAGAAAAAAGGCTTCTTCTAAGATTTAATATTCTATTGTACAAAATGTAAGTTCCATATCTACTTACCTAGACATTTTATTACTTTGTCATTGCGTATTTCAGTGCGCCAAAATCCAAAAATAATTCTAGGGCGGTCAATATAAATGACTATGACACAAGGTATGTAATCTAAGCAGATATAAAAGAAATTGTAATTTATAGGTACATTTTACCCAGTCAAAAAAATGGCTGTATGCAGTTTTTTATTTGCATTTTATTGATGTTCTGTTTCGTAATACAATTGGCATCAAGGAAATTATTAAAGTGGTTTAGTATTTATAATTATGACTCGTTAATAAAAAGTAGATACATTGTCTATTATTAACATTTACACATTTTAAGAATTTCCCACTTATTTAAAACATAGGTAGGAAGTAGGTTGGGTTGTGTAAAATACACAAAAAGACAGTACTGAAAGCAGAATTGAATATCCTTACATTTATGCCTTACGTGATGCCATAGCAGACCATCTGTACGTAGATACGTCCTCAAAACAAACATCGGTCTGTGCGTTAGATAACGATAGAAGCCGGCGGCCTGTCGGCATTTGATGGAAAAAAGAAAAATGAATATTTCTGTTTCGGGCGTTATTATTAGTCCAAATTCAAAAATTAAAAAAGTTTTGTCATTAAGACATTGGTCTTCACATGCGCCGTTGAGCCGATTTTAGAAATTGTTTTTAATAACAAACTTACAACATTTAAAAATTTAAATACATAGAAAAGAAAAAAATTAAAACGTTGGCGCAAATTCAAACATTATTTTAAGACAAATACAGTTTAAAATTTCAAAATCGGTCGTACCGTTTTCCCAAAAAGCGCGGAATACTTTTCCGATATATTTATCTCTGTCGCACACTTGGACGTCCAGATTCGCCTTAATATGTTAATTAAAGCATTATATTTAAAAAGATATTTTTTGTATACCGAGCTTTGTACAATTATATATATATTAAATATGTCAATTTTAATTTCTTAAGGACCATTAAGATATAAGTTTAAAGAATTTATTTTATTAAAAATTAAGTGGCAACTTAAAGATTTTACGATTTGTTTGAAAAATAGCGATATTTATTTTTGAATGTAGCTACTTTCAGCTTCGAACAATTGGCAACATTTTTCTAACCATTCCTTTGCTGTTTACTCGGGCCTGGTTAGGTCAGCTCGAGTGCATTTACTTGGTATACTAGTTTGTGTGGTATTAATAATCTAATTCATGATTTCCGAGGCCTAATGGCCTTATATCATATGTTATAATTCTCTATTAGCACAATCTCCACTGACCTGCGTTGTGACCTTAGTTAAGCGACTAAATGAATTAGGGGATTTGGGAGGACCTCTTCAAAGTTCTACTTTCCATCCCTCTAACCCGGCAACGTGTAAATTATTATTATATAATTTCAGTCTAACCCACGAAACCCGAACAAATTACCTACATTAATAATAAAAGCGACTTACAATCGGTCACATACGATCGTATATGATGGTACGGTGCCTAACATCTACGTTTCTCCACTTTGTAGGTGATTAGTTACGATTCTAGTCGCGGTGGCGTTAGTGTTATAACCGAGAAGGGGGAGATCACCACCAGCTTCCTGCTAATCCAACACGCGGACCTTCCCGATTCCGGGAAATACTCTTGCAGTCCATCGAACGCGGACGTCGCCAACGTTAGAGTCCACGTATTGAATGGTAAGGCTAAAAAACTGTCTACTACTAACAAGAAAACGCAGGTAAGTGTGTTCGTTTGTGCCGATTTAAATGAAACTTGGTGGATTTATAGACTGATGTAGTAGTGCATGAAAAGCGGTAGCTTTTCTAGCTGCTAAATCGCTCTATTTCGGATTTGGATCTTCCTATCAGCAACACTACCCTTTGATATTTATTCCGAATATCTCCAAGACTACAAGACATATCAAAAAAAAAAAAAGGTTAAGATTTAACTGTACTAGTACGATTGGTAAATTATTTGATAGTTCCGAAAATATCCAATTCAGTACAACCACTTTTATATCTATAAACATATTCTAGCTAATAAAATTGCAGCGAGAGACGTGGTTCCTACCAAACAGATAATCTTCTTAGTTGTTTGAAATTGCCGGTTTAAACAATTTGAGTTGAAACTACATATGAGGCTCTGGACCCATGAAGTGTCTTTTAGAGCCCTCCTTGGCTAGTTCGTCGGCTATTACATTTCCCTTTATATCTTCATATCACGGCATCCACAAATCAGAGACACCGTGTAGTCTCATGCCAGTGCATTGTTGAGGGATTGTTTGAAGTCTCTTAACTAGTTTTGACCTAGTTATGAGGTTCGAGACTACCTTGCTGATAACCTGGCTGTTAATCATTATATTAATTTTCCTCCTCATGTAGCCCCCTTTTGCAATCATTTCTGCACAGGCTGCAAGGGCGAATACCTCTACCTGGAAGACCGTTGTATGCTCCCCCGGGCTTAGCGATACTCTTTGATTAGGACTGGGTCCACAAATACCGGCTCCTGTGCCCTAGCTGGATTTGGATCCATCCGTGTACCAGTTTTCGTTAGCAGTGATCTCACTACGTGCCTGGTCTCTGTTCGGTATGGAGATTTTCACCTTTTCAGTGAAGATAATTTCGGGTGCTATGCTGCCCGTGGGCATTTGCAAGGCATCGTGACCGTAGTATAAGTATGCCCTCCCCACCCTGAAGTTGGGATACCAAAGGTTCTTGGCTTTCAGTCTAAAGATCGCTCTCACATAAAGCTCCAACGGAAGGAGGCCCACAATGGTCTCGAAAGAAGCGGTCCCTGTAAGCTGTTAATTGCACCAGTGATACTCAGCAATGCCTGTCTCTGGACAGCGGTTAGCAGCGCTCACTGCGGAGGACACTTCTATTCTCTCCACCAGGCTAGGGCTCTGTATGTTATCGTTGGTCTTATCACTGCAGTATATAGCCAATGGATCACCCTTGGCTTTATTCCCCAAGTTTTACCAGCAACTCTCCTGCAGCGCCAGAATAATTGCGTAGCCCTGGTCGTTGTTTTGACTAAGTGATTTTTCCAGCTCAGTTTCGCATCGAGGATAACACCCAGGTACTTTACTTCCTTGGTTAATTGTAACTCCTGCCCAAAACAGTCTAACGCCGCCTAGGTCATTGAGTTTCCTCATGTTGGTAACAGCAACCAATTGAGAATCCTTGTGAAAGGCACCATTCCTCCACCAGTATTTCATCACAGCTTCATAAGTAACAAATAAAATCCCTAAAATAACATTTCGAATCCCACAACAATAATATAAATCGATCAAGCTAACAAGTGTCATTTCTTAAGGAATAACGAATTTTGAAAGAGATTACTTGAAATTTAAACTATAAACTACACATAGAAGGATGTGTTTTGAAGAAGTACTAAAAACTGACACCGAAATGTAAATGATATGTAGTTTAAAATCGAATTGTTTAAACCGGTTAAAGCAAAAACAAAACTTTTATTTCGTATTGCTTATACTTTTTTTAGTAAAAAACATTCTTCCCATTTACTTAATTGTATGCAATGTAAATATATTGTGATTGTTGTATCACACGTACCTTGTAGGGCAGTGGTTAAGTGTCATCTATATACTATGAGATCCAAAATGATTGTCCTAATAAAAAAACTGTTTTCCGGAAAAATTTATCTATACTTATTACCAATTTAATGAGCGAAGTTAGCTACATACAAATTTCATACATTAAATGAATTTTCTTGACATTCAGCGACATTAGCGTTCCTGTTGTAGTATCTTTCGATTATTTATCTTATAATTTTTTTCAAACCGTTTATATTTATATCTAATATCACCAACAATAGTATTTCTGAATACTGTAAGAAAATAAGGGAATTTATCTGTGGTAATTAGCTCAACAAACAGGTAAAAAATCAATATTAACATTAAGTGAAATAGTTTATTACATTTTATAATTTTATAGGTTTATCATACACTTCAACGCAATGAGCTGTCAAAAGAAAGTTACATTTTCATCCCAATAAAGTTTCTACGGTACAGGAGTTATTACCATTAGATCACGATAGGCGATTGGAATATTGTCATTGGTTTAATAACAATTTAAGGGACGATGACTTGCTAAACAAATCATTTTTCTCGGATGAAGCCTGGTTTTATCTAACAGACTATATCAATTCACAAAACTCTCGTATCTGGTCTGCAGAAAATCCACACGAATTTCGAGAAACGCAATTGCATCCCATAAAAGTTGGTTTGGTTAGCTATGTCCAGGCAACGAATAATAGGGGGCAGTTTCTTCGAGGAAAAACTGTAACAGCCCAACGTTACCAACAGATGTTGGAATTGTTTATTGCAGAGTTACAAGAAAATGAGCTTGAAGCAGGTTATTTTCAGCACAATAATGCTCCAGCACATACTGCTCGACAAACCTGCCAATATCTTCAACAGTTTTTTGCTGGCAGGGTCGTTAGACCACAAAGATGGCCACCAAGATCGCCTGATCTAACCCCCATTAGATTACTTCATGTTCGGCTATCTAAAAAATAGGATCTATAGAAACCGCATGCATGCATGCATACCATAGAAGAACTGAGAGATGCAGCTTTGTCACTTAATAATTATACTAATTGTATGTTATAATTTAGAGTAATAAATAAATTTAGTTAAACATCAGTTAGTACTGAATTGTAAAATCATAATTTAGTAAAGTTAAATTAATTACATTTCATTTTTACAAGCAGAAACACCAATCCATAGTCGTTTATATAATGCGAGTTCAAATATAGGTTACGTTTGCCTTATTTATGACAGATCAGTTTACTTTCTTATGTTCCAACACTGACTTAGTTCAAACCTTCATTACAAACACGCGGCATATACCTACACCCTGTTACTATCTATAGGAGCGGAATTGACAATCCTTTTTGAATCTCATAGTATATATGTTCATTAATAATTCTTAGACCAAAGTGGTACATAATCCGTCCCGATTATAAAGGGTTTACCCTCAACGCTTAAACAATTTTAAGAGCTCTTGTGGATAATTTCAGGGCCAGATTTACTCGGCAGTTTATTAAAGCATCTTTATTCGAAATTTACATATTATCCCGGAATTATCGAAGTAATAGGGAAGACGGCAGTGCGACACGAACGACGTGTTGTGTACATTTTGGACTAAGCGCCCGAAAACTGGTCGTCTATTTATTTTGATACTTACGTGTGTATGTCTTACAAGCAGGAGAACGGCCTGCGGCAATGCAAACTGGATCAGCCGGATTATCCAACTGCTCTGTCAACATATTGGCCCTAATAATCGCACTATACCTCTATGCCAGCGTCTACGAATATCTCCAGTTTGGCGGCGACTTCGACAAGCCATCGCCGACGACCTCGAGGTAGCCATCAGGCCCCCGAATTGATGGAAGTAAATACCATTGAATATGGTAATCCGAATCTCCTGCGACTTTTTATCAAATTAATCTATATGTAAATTGTCTTGTAAATATCAGAAATATACAGGGAGGAGCGGGCAATAACGGTTGATTGGTTTGCGATTACAGCGATAACTTCATAGTGGTAAGGTGTATTTGAAGATATAAAGGTATCTCTAATGCTTTCAACGTGTGTAATGGTTTTATTGCACGAATTCTTGTTTAAAGGGTTTGATGTACCTGCTAGCATACGACTCCAGAGGCCACACTGTAAAAAAAGTTGCAGTAAAATTACATGTAAAATCGTTGGTAACAAAGTTGCCTACAATTTTACAGGTAAATTTGCTTCATAAGGTAAAATTTCTACCATCTAGTAAATTTCACATGCTGATGTGGTTTTCAAAGATGGTACTGTAAAATTCGTATGTAATATTTATATGAACTCTATATTTACCGAACACTGAAGTAATTTTCATATGCATTTTTATAAAGAGAGCAAGCAACTTACCTAATTCTTTTATAGCACCTAATAGGTCATACTGAATCGCTCAACCAGGGATCAAGAATGAGCACGCTTACGCGAAACCTACGATTGTTTGTGACGTACATGATATCATTGAGCCAATAATAAATTCGACAGACGAATAGAATTACCTACGCGCACAATAAATAATCCAATAACCAATCACATTGCGGCGTATGAATTTCGTATTTTCCATGATATCTATAGTTTACCCGAAATTCAAGTAAAAACAAATAAATATAAAAGATCCTCATTTTTAACAGCAAATTAATAGTTCACTAGTAAAGTTACTTTTAAAGTGCGCTAAATACCCCAAAAAAATGTCAATTTTACACTTCTAAGTAAATTTTGATAGTAAACATAAAATTGTGCATGTTTTTTCCTGTATTTTCCTTTCGAATTTTTATTACATATTAAACTTACATGAAAAAGCTATAAATTTTACCGAAATCTTTTTTTCCATGTTAAATATCCTAGAAAAAACATGTAAAACAAAATTTACATGATTTATTGTGGTAAATTCACAACGTTATTACATGTAATATTCCTAATTTACCATGGCAAAATTACTGTATTTTTTTACAGTGTGAATCGTTCAACCAGGGATCAAGAATGAACACGCTTACGCGAAACCTACGATTGTTTGTGACGTACATGATATCATTGAGCCAATAATACTTAAATGAATAGAATTACCTACGCGCACATATAAATAATCCAATAACCAATCACATTGCGTTGTATGAATTTCGTATTTTCCATGATATCTATAGTTTTACCCGAAAATTCAAGTAAAAACAAATAAATATAAAAGATCCTCATATTTTTACAGCAAAATTAATAGTTCACTAGTAAACTTACTTTTAAAGTGCGCTAAATACCCCAAAAAAATGTCAATTTTACACTTCTAAGTAAATTTTGATAGTAAACATAAAATTGTGCATGTTTTTTCCTGTATTTTCCTTTCGAATTTTTATTACATATTAAACTTACATGAAAAAGCTATAAATTTTACCGAAATCTTTTTTTCCATGTTAAATATCCTAGAAAAAACATGTAAAACAAAATTTACATGATTTATTGTGGTAAATTCACAACGTTATTACATGTAATATTCCTAATTTACCATGGCAAAATTACTGTATTTTTTTACAGTGTGAATCGCTCAACCAGGGATCAAGAATGAACACGCTTACGCGAAACCTACGATTGTTTGTGACGTACATGATACCATTGAGCCAATAATAAGTGCGACAAACGAATAGAATTACCTACGCGCACGGATAAATAATCCAATAACCAATCACATTGCGGCGTATGAATTTCGCATTTTCCATGATATCTATAGTTTTACCCGAAAATTCAAGTAAAAACAAATAAATATAAAAGATCCTCATATTTTTACAGCAAAATTAATAGTTGACTAGTAAAATTACTTTTAAAGTGCACTAAATAACCCCAAAAAAATGTCAATTTTAAACTTTTAAGTAAATTTTGAGAGTAAATACAAAATTATACATGTTTTTTCCTGTACTTTCCTTTTGAATTTTTGACTTACATGAAAAAACTATAAATTTTACCGAAATTCCTTTTTCCATGTTAAATATCCTAGAAAAAACTTGTAAAACAAAATTTACATGATTTATTGTGGTAAATTCACAACGTTATTATTAACAGGTAATATTCCTGATTTACCGTGGCAACATTGCTGTAATTTTTTACAGTGCACAGTGGTTCAGGAAACATATTGAATGCGCTGACATTCATGAAAACCATCTCGGAATGGTATCAATGATATTTTTAAATCCTCCGGAAGCTTCTTCATTTCAACTGCGTTTGTTTGAGAAAAACGTGTTTGAATGCGAAAATAGCACAATACTAGAATGACGTACGGTCATTCCTAGGGTTTGTATATATAATATATATTCAATCCAAAATTTGGGAGCGTGAATATCATAATTACGATATTCACTTATTGCAATCAAATTAATAAACCTACCAAAAATCAACAATTAAATTGTTTAATTCTTAAAAAAAGCGCTTAATACGTTATTAGAAGTTAGTGCAGCTGATGAATTTGCATTTACTATGATGTAAACATCATATCAATTTTAATAGTTGATGAGATTTTAATTAAATGTAATTTAGACTAATAATTGTATCGCAAGTCTAAATAAACAGTGTTTACACTAATGTAGTAAATTTACAATTAAGAAATAGTCAACTTCATGCTTGGATGAGATAATCTAAATAATTGCTTCACAGATTAGGTATTCACCAAATTTATTAGTATTAATTAGTATTAATTAAGTAGAGATAAAGTTGATAAATATGTAATATTTAGGACGTTGAATCAAGCTTGGGCCTAGGTATAAATAATTGAAATGTGACCACTACGCTATAATTTATTATCTACCAAAGCTTAACTAGTACAATGCTTTTTCACTTATGGATTAATATGGGTGATCATTTCGATTTCTTTTAAGGAATGGTGTGAAAATGTTATTGAGTGTTGATGCCTTGTGTCAAAGTATTCAGTGTTCACCCATAGGCTCAGGGAAATGAGAGGGCGGATCAGGCTGCAAAGCATGCTGCATCCTCAATTGAAGCAGGGCTTAATTACCGAGTTGGAGTAATAGATGTTTGGAAAATTTGTAATGAGGTGATATGGAATGAATGGGACATATTGAACAAGAATAAAGGCCAAAGATTAGCTAGAAAAGTATTTCCTTGTGTTGTTTGTTTTGCCCCTATTTCGATTTTGTTACCTTCTTTATTGTGGAGGCAAGCACTCACTATTAATGCAGATAAGACTAACAACCCTTCTGTGAGGAGTTGAATTACGCTAGTGACTGGCTAGAATGGTTACTGCCAGAGGCCAAGAAAATGGATTCATCATCATAATCTTCACCCATAGATTGAGCAGAAGGTTTGCATGAGGAAATTCTCAAAGACTTTTTTTTATTTACTGCTTTTATTGTCATCTGACCCTTTTATTTCAAAATCTCTGAAAATTGCATGAATATATAAAAGCCCTACTTAAGAGACGCAGATATTTTGTAGAATTGTATATCGTGCAAAGAAAGGATTAAGACAAATTTTGTGAGTTGAATTTCTGTTATTTAACCGCGCTACTAAGAGTTTATGATATAGTACAACTTGTTCATAACGTCATGAGTTATAGCGGCATGATCGTCTTAATCCTTGAAATTACCTACAGCAAAAAACTAGAAAAAAAAAAACATTGCATATAACGCCATCAAATTCTTGTGAATCACGCGGTTAACGTTAATTGAAACATATATGTATCGTAGAATTCACCTGTATAGAGAAATATGAGTATTGACACAGCCCGCTTTTATGAATGAAATTTTTACGACCTTGGCGCTACTGAGTCCGCGACTAGGGTCAGAATGCATTCTTGAATTGTTGAAACCTTGCCGAGCTGCTCTGAAACTGAGCGCCCAGAGCTCGCCTGGCCACAATGTTAACTACTTGCCGATAGCTTAAGCAGTAGTGATGGGAACATTGCATATAGCTAACTTTGTTCATATTGCAGCTACAATGTTGGTTAAATTAGAAAAGCTCTAGGGTTTTTTACGCTGATTACAATAGCAGTCTAATGAGAAAAAAACAATTGAAAATCGCGTTTACGAGATATAATAGATATAACTTTGTTTTTTTTTTTAAAGGATCACCCTGTATATTTTGTCACCAATTGATAGAAAACCATTTTTTTGCATGCAATATTGCTTGAGGCATATTTTGTATGTAGAAGGTTTCTTCTACACGATTGTAATCAGCGTAAAACATCGTACATCTTTGATAATATAATCAACATCCTAGATGCAATATTAACACAATTAGCGGTAGTGTGCATATAACTTTGAACAGCCTGTATAAATATATATTGTATCATCACAACATGGATAAAATAAGATATCTATGTTTTATATTATTATAACAAACGTTGGAAATGTCGGCATTTTGGTCATAAGCAACGACGATAATAAAATTAAGAAGTTTGACAGTATAAATACTCTTCTTATAAGTTGCAAACAATAATATTCTTTTTTTTTATAAAATAAACAAAACTTCCGCAAAACTAAATTCAAATTTCCCAAAATTATTTTTATTAATTTGAATATAGCTTCTTATAAGTTGCAAACAATAATATTCTTTTTTTTTATAAAATAAATAAAACTTCCGCAAAACTAAATTCAAATTTCCCAAAATTATTTTTATTAATTTGAATATAGCAATGTAAAATTTCCAACGCTTTTGTATTGTTTTTTTTTTTTGTATTATTATACTGAGCCTTTCTACACCTGAATATATCTAAACCCGACGCCATCCATCTTTTATAAATTCCTTTATAAATTGTTTTATAAATAAAACGCTAATATTGATTTTAAATTTAAATACATTAACATAATTTGTATTTACTGATTTATGCAAGTTTCAATCAATGAGAAAAACGGCTGTTATAATATTGATATTTTTAGCCCATCACTATGAAGAAAAAGCACATGGTGCGCAATACGATTCATTTATCATCGTCCACACCCATTTTACTACGAATCCAAAACTGGACGAAAGTGGAAAGCCACTGTCCCTATTGATATTCTCTCTATAATGTGCTTTGCGCGCTGCATACTTTACGAGCTTCGTGATTGTCACCAATTGCGTGCTACAAACTACAATACGCAATATTGCTTGAGGCATATTTTGTATGTAGAAGGTTTCTTCTACACGATTGTAATCAACGTAAAACATCATAGATCTTTGATAATATAATCAACATCCTAGATCAAATATTAACACAGTTAGCGGTAGTGTGCATATAACTTTGAACAGCCTGTATAAATATATATTATATCATCACAACATTGATAAAATAAGATATCTATTTTTTATATTACTATAACAAACGTTGGAAATGTCGGCATTTTGGTCATAAGCAACGACGATAATAAAATTAAGAAGTTTGACAGTATTAATACTCTTCTTATAAGTTGCAAACAATAATATTCTTTTTTTATAAAATAAACAAAACTTCCGCAAAACAAAATTCAAATTTCCCAAAATTATTTTTATTAATTTGAATATAGCAATGTAAAATTTCCAACGATTTTGTATTGTTTTTTTTTTTTTTGTATTATTATACTGAGCCTTTCTACACCTGAATATATCTAATTTTACCCGGCGCCATCCATCTTTTATAAATTCCGTAGTGGAAAATATTTCTCATTAAATAAAACACTAAAATTGATTTTAAATTTAAATATATCAACATAATTTGTATTTACTAATTTATGCGAGTTTCAATCAATGAACGCCGATTTTTTAGAAATCTATGCGTCGATGGAAAAACGGCCGTTATAATATTGATATTTTTAGCCCATCACTATGAAGAAAAAAAGCACATGGTGCGCAATACGATTCATTTATCATCGTCTACACCCATTTTACTACGAATCCAAAACTGGACGAAAGTGGAAAGCCACTGTCCCTATTGATATTCTCTCTATAATGTGCTTTGCGCGCTGCATACTTTACGTGCTACAAACTACAATATGTACTGAACTCCGATTTTTTGTACGAATTATGAAGATGGTGGAAGTCTATCTTATTTATTAAATTACAGTTTTTTCAGACAAGCAAAAATTGTAGAAATATATTTCAATATGAAATCCTAATCAAATCAGATTATAAATGGCATAGATATTATCACAATTACAAATACAATTTTGGATTTGGGTTCGAATTCCTGCACAGGAGGTGAAATAAAACCATTACAGACGTTGAAAGTAATATTCTTATATCTTGAAATTCACTATACACATTAATTTAACAACAGCGACATTCAATAGGATCGGAATATTTTTATACGGGTATAAGTTATCATTATATAATTTATATTTTATAGATTATTTGTGATTATTTCCTTCTTGATTGTAATTAGGGAATAACTTTCCGCGCTTTCATAAAAAATAAAAGGCGTTTCTTCCGTGAAATTTCATCCATAATTATTTACTTCCGATAATTTGGGTAAATATTTTGATTTAAATTGTCGTAGATTTTAGGATTAACAGACAATCTAGCTAAACGTAAAACATCATATCATGGTTACGTTCCTATTTTACCTGAACGGAAGAAATGCGTTGAACATTTCTTGCTAATTTTTTTTTTTTTTAAGAAAAAGGAACTCTAATTTAAGATCTTTCGTATTATTAATATATTATTGTTATCTATTATTAATTATTTATAGGGTCCAAAACGTTTCAACTGTGATTTCACATTTTATATAGTTACAATGTATATAAAATAGTCTAGGAAGAGAAATATTTATTAAAATTGGAAATTTTACAATGACGTTCATATTGCCCGTATCACCTGTATGTTTAATGACTTTAATAATCACTCACACACTTCACCAAACTGAAAAAGATTTCTTTTATACCAAGATACCCAAGAACAAGTTATATTATTTGCAGCTATTACCTCCTCGAAAAATATACAATATAAAAAAAAAAATCTTACTAAATAAGAGAACACCGGCAACCCAAAGATTTTGATAAAACTCGAAACACTGAGAGAGTATCATGATATAAGAACAACGCAATCTATTTTAGTACCCCCTCCGCATGATTTTTAAATTTTTATGAACATCTCGGAAACTATAACAAACAAGGTTGATTAATTTAATTTTAATTTAAAGGTTAATTATATTAATTGAATTACACAGCCAACGATGACGCAAATTATTTTCGGGAAAAGAAAAAATAGAAATGCGGAAGCTCGTATCCCCTAAATTGTAATTATTTTATTTTTTTACATCAAATTTTTTTTAGCAATTCCGGTATAATTTAACACTTTTGCAATTGTCGTTAAACTCTTTTTAATCAATTTATTGAATATATGTGCTACGTTTATTGCATTAATTGATTAATTGATAGTAATGACTTCTCACCTAAAATCACTCATTCCAACTGTACTCCTTTCACTTTGTTACCAACTACTGAAGAAGAATTAATCAGTATTATGTCAAAGTTTCCACAGAAGTATATCGCTGGGGATGATCAAATACCTAGTTTTCTCCTTTATGATGCTCGTTACGTGCTTGCGAAACCCTTGGCGCATATCATTAATTTGGCAATTGGTACTTCCACCTTTCCTACGCGATGGAAACGTGCTAGAATTAGTTCTGTTTTCAAGAAAGATGACAAAACTCGCATTAGTAACTATAGACCAATTTCTATCTTGTCGAATTTTGCCAAGGTATTTGAGCATGTTATTTATTCTTGTTTGTATTACAATACACTCCAATATATTTCACCGCAACAACATGGGTTCATTAAAGGAAGATCAACAGTCACTAACCTTGTCTCTAAATGCCAATATCTAAGTGAACAACTTGATCTTCAAGGTCAGGTTGATGTCATCTACACTGATCTTAGCAGAGCCTTTGATGTAATTGATCACGGAATTTTGCTTGACAAGCTGTCATTCTTTGGATTAAGGTCTTCTCTTTTGCAACTTTTATATTCTTACTTATCTAACAGAGTTCACTACGTTTTTTACAATGGTTATAAATCATTTGATTTCATTCCCTCTTCTGGAGTTCCACAGGGATCGCATTTGGGTCCTCTTTTATTTGTACTGTTCATAAACGATTTATTGATGTCTCTGTCCTGTCCAGTACTTGCTTATGCAGACGACGTAAAAATTTATGCTCCCATTAGAACTCTAAATGATGTGGCTCACCTCCAACATAATTTAGATCATATTTTCAGCTGGTGCTTCTCACATAAATTAAAATTGAATGTCAGTAAATGTTTATTTGTGACCTACACGAGGAAAATTAATTACATCAACTCGATGTACTCAATACGTGATACTTATCTCATGAAAGCGGACACGGTTAGAGATCTGGGGGTTTTATTTGATTCCCGATTAAGCTTTGCTGAACATATTGCTGATTGTGCGTTGCTGCTTCAAAATCTTTAGGTTTTGTCTTACGCTCATGCAAGTTTTTCAATGATGTGTCCCTTCTTAAAACTTTATACTTTAGCTTTGTTGTGAGTAAATTAGAATACGCATCTATGGTTTGGTCTCCGCATTATATCCACCTGCAACTGAGTATTGAAAAAGTCCAACGCCGTTTCTTAAAGTATCTATCCTTCAAACTGGATAGCCAGTATCCTGCTAGAGGTATTGACTACGAATCCCTGTTGGAAAGGCATAGTGTGCGATCGTTGGAACACCGTCGGGATGTTGCTGGAGCCAGATTCGTCTTGAAGATTGTTCGTGGCTGTATTGACTCTCCTGATTTACTTTCCTCTATTGATTTTCTTATACCTCGTTTATCCTCTCGCTCCTCATCTACCTTTTCATTACCTTTCCCTCGAACCAACTTATTACGAATGTCACCTTTAGTTACCATGTGCCGCAATGCTGATCTTTTCTTTGATGATATATTCTTTGATACTATAGATAAAAAAATTTAGTTCTCTTTTTTTCTTATCTTTTGTGTATTATTTTTTAGTTTATACTTTTATGTATGTATGTACTTTAGTTTGTCCTGTAAAAGGTTTTGCCGTTGGACAATAAATTATTATTATTATTATTAATTATACTATTCAACAAAAAAATCTGTTATTTTTTTGTTTCCGAGATATTTGCAAAAATCTAAAAATCGCGTAAATCTTTGGAGGGTAAATCCAAATTTTCGGTATGCTAGTGTTCCCTTGTAAGATAAATCGGATGGAATACCCACAAAGCAAAAGAAGTGTTTTTTAACAAAATCAGTACGAAAAGCGAACACAGCTTCCAGAGTGATACAAAGCTTTGATTTTACCCGCGAAATAGCACCTATTCAAACCGCAGAGTCAGACCAAACGATTACTAACCCAAGTAACCGAGTGAAGTTTAATAGACGTCAACTTGACGTATTAGACATAATATCGATTAAACGTCATTTTACGTCACTCTGCTACCGGGGAACGCTGGAACAATGGAGATTTAGATGAAAAAAATACAAAAAAAAAATATAAAAATTTAGAAAAAAAAGACAAAAAAAATAGATTATTAAATGTTTTCCTAACTCTCTAGAAATTGAGAGCTATTCTATTGGGAATGAGAATCTTCACGGTGGTACGTTAAGTCAAGTTTGCCGGTATAATTAAGTGAGAACCTATCATATACCTACCACAGAAAAAAAAAGAATAATTATTTAATCAAAAAATGATGAAAATAGCAAAAAAAAATCTACGTATAGAGTAAATGTATATACCATGACATTCACAATATTATTCTATTTTCGAAAATCACAAATATATTGGGGAAAAGTGCAAAGTATAAGTATGTTAGAAAATATTTGTTTTAAATTCTATAATATTATTAGAATTTGTTATTTTATATTTTTGTGTTTTTTAGCGTTATATAATGTATATATATATATATATATATAGTTTCTGTTTTACTATTATACAATATTTATAGAGAAATAAATATTTTTGATATCCTCTAAAACCCATAATTCATTTACAAATGCGGAGTTACTAGTTGCAAATTATTGATGAAATTTGAAATATTTTATGTGTTTTAGAGGACGTACAAGTCATCAATAAATGTGTATCAGGCGGTCCCATGTGTGAACTATATTAAATATTTGAAGCCTATGAGACTGCTGGTACATCAAATTCTCTAATGCGCATATCGAAAAATTTCTTTATATATATTTAAAAAAAAAAAAAAAACACTTAGAAATTTTTGCATATTATTTCTTTATAGGAATTGGCAATAGTATTAATAAAAAAAAAATCATTTATACCTGCAACACCACACTAAACTAAAAATATGAATTTTTCGATGAGTGTGTTAAAGCCAAATTGACATTTAATGAATTTACACATTGTTCTAAATATACATTCCATTATATTTAATATATTATATAGGAAGGTCTAAAGAAGCTGGAAAGGAAACAGGTGAAGATCAGATGGAAGGGTACACTTTAAAAATCATATAAATTTAGAAAAAATAATATATATATGTAAACCAATGTTTCATGATATGTGTACATGTAATTACTACACGTAAATGTTATACTTTTACTAATTTTATCGAAAATTGACCTTAAAATAAAGAAATATATAGCAAGTTAGCATTGACCTCGTTCTCTATGTTCGTGACTATATGTTTGTGAAGCAAAAAAAATCAAAAACGATATTATCATTGGTGTATTTATGTTGTTTGTAATGTTAATCCTTTCCTGAGAATGATCACATCGAAAGAAAAACTCTGTACCCACTCACCAATTCCACCCATACACCGAAAGTAAATGGAATAAGGAACAAATACGACAGATTATCTATGTATACCTGTAATTGACATTGTAAAGTCATTAACGAATATATAATGTATTAATGGCAAGATATGTATTTGTTTGTAACTCCTGTATCCTGGTTTAAAAATAAAGTATGAATTTATCAACTCTATACTGACTTTCTTATTCACATTCATTAATATAATAAAAGAAAAAACTTAATACGTTGATTCGATCGAATTGATGTTTTGATATAATTATTGCAAATAAATCGTGTGTAACTTCTGCTGAATTGCCACCGTAAAATTCGCAGTAGGGCTATATTGAATTAATTTAAATTGAAAAGATCGATGTGGAGACAGCATTTTGTAGTAGTTAGACAAGGGTAGAGAATAGCGATGAGTGCTTACCGTTAAACAGCGATAGCATACGGATTAGAGATAATATATCGAAGCTTATACCTGACACACAACTGCCAAGCACAATAGCATGCGTATTTCCCGAATTTGTTAACTTATAAAAATCATGTTTTTCATTCTTCTTTTATCATATCACCGCAACCGACAGGTCGAACGTACGCTCTTGGTATAAAATATCAGCTAGATTAAGAGAAACACAAAAAAGAAGTTGATAAATACGTGACATCTGAATACCAACTTTGGGATAGATAAATATATTTTGTTTGTAACACACAACTGAGCATTTCTTTTATTAAAGTTTCTAATAATAAACATATAAAATGTAGCATCGTGAGTACCATATACCAACAGACATCAATGCTCATAACTCCAAAGTTTGTTCGTTTTGGCAACAATGTCACGCACTAAAACTCATACACAAGCGTCATAATGTTTTTAATCTTCAATTTGGTCGAAAAGTGAACGAGCTGCCTGGCGTGTTAGGTAGCAGAACGTTAGTGGTAAAACACAAATTCTAATACTACGAAAATATACCGCTTGTTTCGCCATCTATAGAACGATAGTCAAAGTAAGTTTTTTTCAAGTCAATCCGGGGTATTGATTATTCAAATATTATACCAGTATACATATGGTCAAATAAATGTTCTACTGGCGTACTATATATGGCACCACAAGTATTCTCTTATGGAAATGCACAACAATAGAAAACGCTGGTGGTGTCATCTATAGTGCGCCTATATAATACAGGTAAACTACGTCCATAAGAGGCAATGGCAACCCGATTTGCAGGGATCTGTAACAATCTTGCCCAGCCTTAAGTTTGAGCTTTTGAATCACACCGTTATAAGTCGCCACTGGTCCAATGGAATATCTAAGATTTCCACCAATGTTAACTCATTACCTTGAACAGTATTACGCTTCTAAATAACAGATGGTGCTGTTTACCACATATATACATTGATGTGAATAATAAATAGAACGAGGATTTGGCTCTGTAAATACACGATCGCGCTTTGTATAGTTACTATTTTTTTGCATTTTAAAGTAGATCAGTTGGCCCGTGTTTGGTCCCACCACACAATATTGTCACGAGTCGTTACTGAACAATAGTAAATAAAGTACCTATTCGTCAGTAAACAGCATATTATTGAAAAAATATTCAGTCTCGGGATATTGATTAATCATCGGAAACGGTAAATCGACGCGTGTATCTGACACACAATCGCCCAGAAGAATAGCATGCGTATTTCTCGAATTTGTTAATTGATAGAAATCATAATTTTCGTCCATCTTTTATCATATTAAGAGGGCGGACACATCCCTCTATTTTCGTTCCGTAACACGAACTAAATCACTCTAATGCAACTCTCTGTCGAATATATTGAACATGAGATGGCGCTACTAGTACCATTCGCTTACTATTGTTGAGAAAAAGTTTGAAGTGATAAACATATTGGGAAATTCCTTCAATTATGATTTATGATTATACGTTTGGGGCGTTTGCCTAATACATCGCGGCGTGCGTATTCACTTTCACTTATGCATTTGAATTGAAATACCGAGATACTAGTGATTTTATTGTTATTATAGTGGTTACAGTTGACGGACTTTCGTGGTATCGAATATTTTGTGCACATAATCTTTTCAAGATGGCGTAATGTTATTGTTTATGTTTTATAAATAAACGAAATTTGTTTTATTCAGATTATTTTATCTTTTTAATTTTGTATACTATTTATTAGAGTACATAGTTCGTGTGTATTTCCGTGTGGTATGTATAGTTATTGTGAAAGACATTAGATTGTTTCATCGTAGCATACAGTTTTGCTTTTATTTGCTCTAAAGTGTGCAAAAATAAGTTCTTACAATGAATAAAAAGTGATCAAAGACTGCAATACATTGTGCTGTGGAAACATGTTTCAATAATTCTAAAAAAACGAGATGTAGTTTTGTTTTCTTTCTGATAAATAAAATGTGGTAAATTCTCTGCATATGTTTTCTATATCAAATATATTCATTTTGCATTTTGTATTATAGTGCTCTTACCTGTGGAGAGAGAAATGTAAAACAGTAGGATATTTATATAGACAAATTTATGGAAAACTGTTCGAATACTCTGAAAATACATTCCGAAGACCTGCAATTTAAACGCTTTAATAGGTTATTAAAAAACAAATGTGACGAGGCCAATATATTTTAACAATGAATGTTTTTCCATGATTTTTTAGTATTACATATCAATTAGGATATTGGAAACCTAAAAAGATTTGAACAGAGAATTTTGTTAGAAGTTGTAAAATGGTATAATTAAACAAATTCAATTATTAAAGCAGTGAATAAAACTTTTTTCTTGTTTTATTTATAATACATTATGCAGTTAACTTCTACGTCTCTGTAAAAACTTATAAAGCTATTTGCTTATAACTTCCACTATTAGTCATGATTCTTTTAAATGTTTCAACGTCAAAGCAAACATCACATTAATAAAATAATATCTATTATGGTATACATATAATATAATACTTAAGATTATTTATTTCCCTATCGCTAGAAGATGCCCCTAAGTTCACTTTGTATTTGTAGGTCACGAAAGCGTGTCTACAAAACATCAGAGGTGCCAACAATTATGTCCTTACTATTACACTGTGAAATACACATTTTACTCTTTCAGATTCAAGACGAAATAGTAGGATTTTTAAAATAAACTTTTTTTACATAATATTGTTTTTTTCCAATGCAAAATTACAAAAAATGAAATAAAACCCCGCATTTTTTTTTGCAATAAAACTCCAATTTCTATTTTAATTGAATAATACATTACACTGTAATTCCTCTAATATCTAATATCCTTTGCATAGTTTATAAGAAGAAATGAACAAGCTATTACAATTGAATACATTCCGTCAGAGAATTGCACTACGGAAACATATAAAAGCATGAAGTATTTCTAATTAATGACATTAAAACCATACTTTTTGTGTGCCATTATGTCACGAATGCCAAACTAAAGTAATATCTGTTGTAGCAGATATCTGTAAACTTCTCTTCTGTGTATCCCAATTTTGTTTTTCAAGTTGTTTATCATAATTAGATTGTTTAATTAGCTACTCTTATGTTTATTTTATTTCTACAACAATTCCCGAGTGAAGCCATGCAATTTTATTTACATTTACAGCTCCACATTTAAATGTTTTGTTAATTTTCTGCATCGCCTATTCATGCATGTGTCATTTTCTGTTATTAAACAATATATTTTAAGTATGCAATGGAAAATGTATCGTTTCACTCCGCATATTCATGGAGAGTGTGTAAATGCCCTTGTTTTCCAGAAAAACCGCCTATGTTGCGAAAATAACTTGAACAAAGTAACCCATGTTATACTGCCATTATGTTGGCGCGAAAGAGGTTTGTAAACGCCCCCTTAAGGCAATCGGCAGGTCGAAAATGCGCCCTTGGTGTAAAGTATTAATTTTAACAAAAAATTGTTAAGTTTATCGCTGATGTGAAAAAACACACTCTTTAATACCTTACAGTTCTGTATTTTATATATCGTTCGTTTACATAAATATAAATGTGTCATTGATCTTTAGAAAGATGTTTTTAACATGTTTCATTAATATTTGACAAAACGTGCAAAACATCATGCTGTTATGTAATAATTACAAATGTTATTCATTCTATCTTAATTCTTGCATGCAAGTTTTTATTTACATATAAGTATAATTCAGTGGCTTGGTGCAAAAAGGGCCAATACGTCATGTTTTTTGTGATTTTGGGTTTTATTTCTTGTATTGCTATAAATTTGAACAAATTCTTCGCCAGCTAAGTATCTCAAAATCAGTATAATTTTGACATTGGTCTTTCTTGCACCAAAGCACAGAATTATTATACATCTAATGTTTCATTAATCTTGTTGATTTCAAAACAAAATAAAAAATTGAAAAAGACAGTGAATTTTTTTGATCAGTGTTCTTGCTCTCCATCTCCATTCTAATTTGTTTAAATTTATTTACATAATATCTAGGCGACACAGATATGCACATAAAAAATACAGTCTTGAAAATACATTGTACAAAGTATGTATAAAATTTACAGTTTAGCATCTAGAGGTAGATTATCGTTCATTATAAAAAAAAATATATTAAAAAAGATTTACAAGATCATAAAAAAAAAAAAAATTATTTATTAACCGGATGCTACCAGGTGAATGGGGCTCGTTCTCGTAGCATCCTCACACCGTATTTCTCCCATTCCTTGGTGCTGATCCACAATTCCTGAGCCGTCTCCAAGCAAGACATTATCGAAGCACCTTTCCAAGCGACCATAGCGGAGTCCATGTCGCGCGGATTAATTATTATATCCAGTTGCTCTAAAAATATATCCAGATAAATTGTGCAACTTGCAAAACGCGAAACCAAATTCACCGGCTCGATAGACGTAAGGTATTTGCAACGATATGCGATTCTGCAGCCACGTAGCGATCCCGGCAAACTTCATACCGCCACCGACAATCAAAATACAACCGTACATCTTCCTCTTCAAGTCTTCATTCGCTGTAATACGGGCTACCATAATAAGTTCGCTTTTATATCAGAGCATAGGTTTTTGTACCGTTAAAAATTCAATTACGGAATTAAAACACATATAAATATATTTATTAAGCACCAGGAATCTCATACGATCGACTCCCGATGAAACTTACGGCATCGATCGATGCTTTGCAATACTGCTTGATCCAGGCCGAGTATCTGTCCCGGATTGATCACGAATTCCTTGTCACTACTCGGCACGACCGCGTCAATTGTATCGACGACAATATCGTCGTCATTTTGATTGTTCTGTATGTTGGCGTGTTCGTAATATTGTTCGTTCAGTAAATCCGATGACGTTTGCTCCATATTTTCCTTAATACCTTTACGCTGGATGTTAATAAAGCATGATGGCGTAATAATGGAAATTTTATGTTATTATTAGCGCATTCATTACCCGTATTTCTCTTAAGTAATTCTCGTCGTGAGGATCTTCCGGATCTCCTGTCGATCGTTTCTGCGTGTGAACCGATTTGGGCCCCGTAATCCCAAACAATTCGGGACTGAAAAGGCTCAAAGGCGCACACAATACATTCATCGCCCACTTGAATCGTGTATTGGTGTATTGGCATGTTTGGTTGACGCACAATGAATGTTTTCTCTTGGGATCCACATATATCCTGCAATGATAATAATGCGGGGTAACTACAAACTAATCACTGAGGCTATAGAGTACTTACGAACAGATAACCGTAATGATTAAAAAGATAATACACAAGAAGCAAATATTTATAGAATATACAGGGTGTATCAAATAAAAAAGTAAATTTTGCTTGGGTGTTAACTACACGACATATAAAGCACAAATCCGCCGAAATTTCATCATTAAAAAATAAAAAAAAAGTAAAATTTAGAGCCAAAAATTCTTTAGTCCGGGCCTGATGCAAGGAAACATCATGTTAAAGCACCCGCTAAACGTGGTTTTATGTATAATAATTGCACTCATTCAGTATTATTCTTAATGATATGCGTAAGTTCATTTAACGTCATTCTGAATAAATAAAGGCCCTTGTAAAATAGAAAAACTGAGGCATTTTAAATTTCTTCTTGTTATAAATTAAAAATTCCTTATTTGTTAAGGAGCATTCTACGTAAGTCTACAAAGTATTATTTTTAATATTCTGACAAGACGTTCGAGTTTCACCGGATATGCGACTTCAATAGTTACAAAAAAAGTAAATATTTTTCTTTCGCTTTGTCGAATCGAGAGTTAGTTGTTAATAAACGGTACCACATGATTCTGAGTTATTTCTTTTGGATTTATTTAATCCAATAACGCAAAATGAATTGAATCGAATTACACAAGAAATGAATGTAGATACAGAAAATTTGCAAACACGCCTTTTTACTATGATAACGCGCGAAAATGAATCTATACATTCCCGCGCTTTTGCCGATGCATCAAGCTTCGATTTTCTTTATATGAAATCATGATGGTCCTGAAAAGGATCGTTTTCTCGAGACTGGAAGAATTTAGATAAAATGTTGGAAGTGGCTTGCACTCCAAGCGGCGATCCACACAAAACTAATGATAGTGGTATGTGGGGGTATACTCGGGACAGCATTTAGGTTGGGCGCAGGTGCGGCTCTAGCCCACGGCATTTATAAAATATTTTTTTTCTCGTTAATGCTTACAGATAAACCCCCTGTGTATTAAGACTTTTTGATCGTAAATGATTACAGCTGCTACATATTATTATATTTACCTCTACATCGGATACACCCTGTATATTTACTTTTACTTGAATATATTCTTTTCCGTTTCCTTTACAATTCTTTAATGTATCTTAGTGTAGAAAATTTAACTTTTATTATCGTTTCGCCAATGTTAACATTGGCTTTCTCAAAATTGTCAATAAATCTGTAAATATTAACTAACATTTACCAAATAAAAAAAAAACTGTGACTTCGGATGTAAAACTTACATTAGAAAAATTTTAGTAATAAATATTTGCTGCAACTTCCCAGTAAAGCAAATTCAAATTTCCTGCAATTTTATTTAGTAATTTCAACTTAAAGGTATTGAAATAAGTATTAATAGGTTTGTTTGTTTGTCTGATCTAAGCAGATCCGAGGCATTTTACCGTTTGTTTGTATTTTAGAGCATGATTTGTGCGTGTTTGTTTGTTTAGAGCAAGCAAATCCAGATCACAAAGAGGTTCCTCTTTCTGCTCGCGATCCGAGTCCGAGCAATTACGAGCAATTTGTGCAACATAACCTACTCGAACTAACACCGTGTTGTAAACGTAATCTGATTTATAATTGCATCAAATATGCACGAAATAATGATACAAATGTGATTGATGCAAAGAACGATCATTATATTTTAAAAACTTAAGTTGGTAGGTACATAAATACTAGTATATGATGCATTTTTATTGTAGTCTAGATTCATTAATTTGAAAAGTTATTTTTACTTTTCCTGTTTATAATAGCTGTGACAATCTGACAATAGTAAATAATAAAATTAAGGTTATATTGCAATCGAGCGCGTTTGTTTGTACCATCTTTAAATCCAACTCTGAGACGCTCTCAAGTTACTCTAATGACGTCAGTAGATACTGCTCCAAGCACACAAACAATCAAAGCTAATGATACAAATGTGATTGATGTAAAGAACGATCATTATATTTTAATAACTTCACTTGGTAGGTACATAAATACTAGTATATGATGCATTTTTATTGTAGTCTAGATTCATTAATTTGAAAAATTACTTTTACTTTTCCTATTCATAATAGTTGTGACAATCTGAGAATAGTAAATAATAAAATTAAGGTTATATTGCAATCGAGCGCGTTTGTTCGTACCATCTTTAAATCCAACTCTGAGACGCTCTCAAGTTACTCTGATGACGTCAGTAGATACTGCTCCAAGCACACAAACAAACAAAGCTAATGTAATATAAAAGTGCAGGTAACTTTATGCTTTAATGATGAAGTTACTAAAAATAATTGCGGGAAATTTGAATTTGGTTTACTGGGTTGTGTAAATAAATAAATAAATAAATAAAACCGAAACCTACCAGATTGACGTGACAAAAATCTTCTTTCAATTTCCTCAATAGCATCGTATCTAATTTATTATCATCGTTGCAGCTTTTGTAAGGAAAAGCACACTTCTGAAGCAACCAAAAGAATGTTTGCGTAATATCGGCGCTACCGTAATCCATACGCACCTAAAACGGTGCATAAAATGAATGATGAAACGATTTTAGTATATTTGAAAAGCACACACTCTGGTATTAGAGTGGCATATTCCGTCTTCTACGCATGAAACGGAGGTTTTTTGATCCCCTACGTCAACTACGCAAGCATAACTCAATCCTGAACCGAAAGTGGCAGCAACATGGTCCTAAAAATTCCAGTCTATTGAATAAATCATAAATGTAGATCAGCTTAAAAGGAATGCATAAGAAATTCAATCAACAATGCGTCAACTTAAAAAAAAAGGGTAAAGCATCCGACCACAATTGTGGTCGGAACAACAAACAATTGTTTGAGGTGGCTTGTTTAAATTGCAATTCAAGAATTCTTTTTAATTTAAAATTAAAGTTTTTAGGGGCAAATTTTTGAAACGTGTAGTAGTGAACTGCCCGACAAAAACCACGACGACTTACTTGTACCAAAAAGCAACTGCCGAATTCCATTTTGCTAAGCAATAAAGTCGTCAATTCCTTCAAATAAGTCCTATTATAGATATCGGGTATCACTAATACAGCTTTATATAAACGTAAGTCTTTTTTGGCAATCCCGAAGTGGGCTTCCAGCACGTGCAGCCATATCGTTTCCAAATCGGCGATTACGCCCGTCAAGGATCCACCAGGACCTGGGTGCACATTCAGATCGCCTCTTTTAAACGGGAAATGTATATTGAAATCTTCGACGGGTGATATCCTAAGTATCTAAAACGGTTTTAAAGTAAAACCACATTCCCACATTTCGTTTTTACGACGGCGAAATTGCATTACGTCATTTCCTACGACGACATCGCCCTCTGGCTTGTACCATTCACCCCCGCTCGAGCCCAACACCTCCGGCTGTGATCTGCGGTTAAAAGCGGCGATTTGTTGCGGAGGTGTTGCGTACCGTCTGCGGCCATCCGATTGTAAACACGATTGTAAAGTGTGCGAGACGGATAGTCTTGTATCTTCTAATTCTTGAGTTGAACACTAGAGTTTAAGCAATACTTGGTTAGAATGGTTTCAGTAATTACAAGAAGTCTACAATGAAATACGAATGGACTTGAAACATTTTAAGCACACAGCACAAATTGTATTTGTATGTACTTATACAGTCGCGAGCAAATGTTATAGGTAAAATATGAGAAAATAAAAACTTGTAAGTAATATGGATCTTATTAATTTGTTGCATATTGAAGTGTTTTTAGTAGAGCTATAATACTTTTTAGATGGGAGGGGGAAAGTGACATCTTGAAGACTTGAAAATATATATATAAAAAATAATACATTTACAAAAGGTATCTATAAAGGCTATTGTAACCATAAAGACGATTATATAAACGTTGAAATATCTGTCACAAAAAAAATACAAGAAACATGAAACCCATTAATTTTGTCAAAGGTGCCTATAACATTTGCTCACGACTGTATGAAAATAATTTTACCAGTTCACTCCTTGGTGGCAGAAATCGATCCCTATATCTATGACCATTCGGATAACATCTTCTTGCTATGGCATGCAGTATAGTCGCTGGATTCAAGTCAGATGCCCGACCAATTCTTAAGTTTAAAGAACCTGGGTGGATGACTATTATGGATTTTGAGTGACAGTACTGCATAAATTGAAAAGCAACAATAAGTTTTGTCTAGAAATGTACCCAAGCAGGGGAGTTTACTAAGTTTTGACAACAATTATGCACATTTTTATTTATTCATTTCGAGAGAAGAGGTCCTTATTGCTTATCGGCTTATCTGAAAGCTTAAAGTTGACAAAACAAAAAGTTTCCCCACCTGAGCACATATCTACAGTTTTATTCTTAATCACTAAATATAATAAACATACCTCTGGTGGAGTTTCGGGTTGGCCTGGCATCTTTCTCACTTTCACTATACAAAATATTTAAAAAAAAATCCTCTTAGACCTGAATGAATGTTTATCTTTATAAAACAGCAAACTCTTTTATATTAAATCACGTATTAAAGCATTTTGTTTATGATTTCAAAATTTATGACATCTCCATTCCCAAGCAATTCAATTTTGACACAATTTAAAACAACTAATTTTAGATCGTGGGATGTGCTGTCATCTGTGTTTGAGTGGCCGATTTAAAAACTCTGTGAGGGTGATGTTATCAAGGTAAATTTCTTCGCTAAATTACCAGTGACGTACCGTTCGCTTTTTTATGCTGATTTTTACTGCAATTTAAAGGGCGTTTTTAATTGATTTTATAATCAAGTTAAAAAAATATCGAAGATAAATTGAAACTTCTTATTTTCGTTCAGTTGATCGCTTTCGATCAATGCATTTTTACCGTGGCACCGTGGCGTTGCTTCATGTTACGCTACTGAAAATAATTTATTCTGGCATGTTCCATTCTATGGCTTTCCAGAATTCTTTCAATGTATATATATGTGGTCGTTCAATGCTACGCTCTCATTATCGTGTAGATATTGTCTAGTCAGATATTATAAGTTCGTAAATTTTACGAGTGTGACTTTAATTAACGCAGAAAATCGCCGATTAACGTTGCGATAAGTTCCCTTAGTGCCCTGGGAGTGTGACTGAGTGAGTTTTTACACGTTTAAAACATGGGAAAGGACTATTATAAAACGTTGGGGATAAACAAAAATGCCACAGATGACGACATCAAAAAAGCTTACCGCAAATTAGCGCTTAAATATCATCCAGATAAAAATAAATCACCAGGTGCGGAAGAGAAGTTCAAAGAAGTCGCCGAGGCGTACGAGGTGCTGTCCGATAAGAAGAAACGCGATATCTACGATAGCCATGGCGAGGAAGGGCTGAAGGGTGGAATACCTGGCGATTCCGGTCTCGGTAACACATTCCATTATAAATTCCACGGAGATCCGCGGGCCACGTTCGCGCAATTCTTCGGGAACAGCAGCCCGTTCCATTCCTTCTTCGAGTTCGGGGGCGGCGGCAATAGGATGTTTGGATTCAACGACGATAACATGGACGTCGACGATCCGTTCGGCCTGGGGAACGTGGGGCCGACGAGACCCGGCGGTCCCGGGGGCGCCTTCAGGAGCCACTCCTTCAACTTCCACAACACCCCGAGCCGCGGCAAAGATAAACTGCAAGATCCACCCATCGAGCACGATTTGTATGTGTCCCTGGAGGACATCATGAAGGGCTGCACGAAGAAGATGAAGATCAGCAGGAAGGTGCTCCAATCTGATGGGACGACGAAGAAGGAGGACAAAGTATTGACGATTAACGTTAAGCCCGGATGGAAGGCTGGCACGAAGATTACTTTCCAACGAGAGGGGGACCAGGGTAGGAATAAGATACCGGTGACATAGTTTTCATCATCAGGGATAAGCCGCATCCATATTTCAAGAGGGAGGGCAGTGATATTCGTTATACTGCAAAGTTATCTTTGAAAGAGGTTAGTACTATTTATAGGTCGGGATAAATATAGATTCCTTCCAATATTCTGTAGTTGCATCTAGTAGGAGTATTTTGAAGTAATCAGATGATGATGATTCCATCATAATTTTTTTATGCCATGGTGTTTATTTATAAATTTCATGACATATATATTTAGTATATATACTAAAATACGCTATGCAATGAAAATGAGAGAAGTTGGAAATCTGATTATTTTTCGCTTATTCGTGCCAATTTATTTGATTCAAATCTACAAATTGTTTCTTGATTGAGAACTCGAACCGCTGTAGGGATGGAATGAGACGCTAATTAAATAGATAATTGAAGGAAAATCAGTCATTGTTTGATACTATAGAGATTCGTAGATTCGATTCCATAACATAGAACGAATTTCAATTTTGCAGGCGTTATGTGGAACCACGGTGACGGTGCCAACGATGAATCCAGAAACGACGCTTCCGTTGCATTTCATGAATGAGATTGTCACTCCCAATACAGTTAGGCGCCTCCAAGGTCAAGGTTTACCATTACCGAAAGAGCCGTCCAGGAGGGGCGACCTAATCGTGAACTTCGATATACGTTTTCCTGAACATCTATCGAGTTCAGCTAGGGATATACTCTATGATACTTTGCCTAATTAACAGAATTATTATTATTTTAATAGGATAAGTTTAACATTAAACAAGTTTATATTATGTACGTTTTAGTACACGCTAATTAAACAAGAAAAAAAAAAAAAACAGAGAACGCGTTAATAATTTAATTAAATTGTAATGGTTTTAAGATGAAACAAAAGCTGTATATGTTTGCTAATGGATGTATGGCAGCAGGCAAAATTAGAATCTCCGATTTTATTTTGTATATACATATGTATTTAAGGGTTTTTATGTATCTACGAACGAACGAGAGACAAAAAAATGCTGTATTTACTACATAATAGATATATATATATATAAAAAAAACCACTTAGTTCTGTTGAATTTCGCGACCTTATTTTCATAAATGTGTTATGTCGATTTAGTTGTTAAGGGTAATATTTTCTAAATTAATTTGTTGTTTAAACTTAAGTTAACAGTAAATGATATGAGCCTTGTATTTATTGTATTATATTATACGTGTAATTTTCAATAAAAATAATTTAGTACGAAGTGGAATTTTTTTTATCGTTTTTCGATAATCGATTTATTTATTCCGATATAATTAACGTGAAAGAAAAAAAAAAAGAAAATCAAAAATGTAGCGTTAAGAAGTATTCAGAGTTCTTCCAATGCCAACTTTTGTAACGCTCCTAAAATAGTGCGCCCAAAGTGAGTGTTTACGTCATTTGTATTACTTAGCCTCGCCAACGCATTATACACAACCATAAAGAAAGTAAAATAATATTATTAACTTGCAATTTTCCAGTTTTTTTTTTTTTTCTCTCATTTCTTCCTTACGTATCGCAACGACTGATACGGGATTATGAAACACGTAGAATCTGCTGCTACGTGTTATCAAGATAACGTAATTAAATTACATACATTTTCTCGAAGATTCGAGATAAAATATCACAGGCACAGAGATACTTTCCTCGATGCAGTATCGATCGAAAATTCCAAAACAAACAATAAACGTAATCAAACCGACGTTTTATTTAAACCGTAATGTCACTACTAAAAATCGTAATAGATATATATTAAGAGGCTGAAAGATCCGATATGACCTTGTTCAAGTTTTACTAAGCATTATTTTCCCAAAAGTAGGTATTTTAAACGCCATATGTTCAGTTGTAATAACCAACGGCCATGTCCCGATTACCGGTCGCGACGCGTGGAAAGTGCTCCTCACGCCATGCCATCAAGATTCGTCTTTTGCAAGCTCGCACAGTCGACTTCGGCGTTCTTATCGTCTCCTCCCCTTATCATCGTCCATGGTTGTATGCGGGTAACGTTGTCGGAATTGTCGCACAGGACTCTAGCTAGCGTCGTCTTGCGCACTTCCTTCAATTGGGATGGGGTGAACACGTTCGGATTTTCGTACCAATATCTGTCACCCCTTTTCAATCGTATGAACTGATCGATTATCAAACAGTTCAATGTGGGTCCTAGTAGGCTGTTATTGACAGGACGTTCACTTAAAGATCCGGTATATAGGTCCATATCTTCCACATACCTAAAAGGGAAACGTGAAATATTTGCCGACAAGGAAAACGAGCTTATTTCATTTGATAAGTAAAATCCAATGGAAATGCAGGCTTTCATTTGCTCTCCAGCATTCATTTACTCGAAAGACGCATAACTACATATCTACAATCCTATAAAATTAAAGTTGGACGATACCATAGACAAGGATAAATATATAGATAGAGCTTAGAGATGCGCAGTGTTCAGATCACATGGAGGCCGCCATTTTGATGTATGACAGGGTCGTGAAAAAACAATTTAAAGATAAAAAAAAGGACGTAATGGTAATATTTTAAAATAAAAAAAAATAAATAAAATGCTCATACTTCCTTTTGACACTAGTATTATACTATATACATACAGGAAATTATATTTTTCACTGCTAGAAAGACATTACATTGATATTTAATTCATTTTTATTTATTCAAATGTATAAGCTAATACACTAATACTTGGAATTTGAAGTTTTTAGGTTATTTCATATTTTCGGGGTATAGTAAATACACCACTTTATTGGTGGCTAAACAATATGTTTGTTTAATTTTTTTTCTTGCTAATTCGACTTACAGTTCTTGCGTTAATTTCACCAAACTATGAAGCCGTATTTTACAACGACAATCAATGATCACTTTTGTCAATAAGAACGGATGTTCTTCAAGGAACTGTCTGCTATATGCTGAAATTACCAATACATATTCTTAATCTCTCGGATCAGCTGACTATTAATCCATCTGAAATAGAATACATGTCATGTCTATGTTTTGTGTCAACAGTGCAGAAATACCTTTATTCTTTCATTGCGACAGTGTATATTTATTTTCTCTCAGATTCTTTGCAGCAGACATTAACTGCAACAAGCACTCTTCACAAAGGAGAATGCAATAAAGTTATACCACATTGGCTCTTACTGATGGAAACTGATGTTGTCATCAGGGGATACCAATCTACGGATGCTTTTACATCCCGGTACACAGCAAGACATTGTACAACATAAACGCTAATTCACATCTAATTATTCACAGTAATAATACCAGACACTTCACTAAATGTTCTTGGTTCTCTTAACACTTAAACTCTCTTAAAATATTTTAAAAAATGGTCCAACGAAATAAATTATTTACTAACAACGTATTATTCAATAATTCAACTACACTTTAATAAACTACTAATTACTAAACAACTTTAATCGAAATAATAGTATAAATATGAATGCTTAATAATACGAAAATATAAACACGAATAACCTTAAAAACGATGCGTTTCATAAACCTCCCAAACAAAACTACTACAACAGCTGATCTATACATCAAAATGGCGGTTTCTACACAATCTGAAAGTTCGCGAATGCGCAATGGTCTAAACTCTTTCTAATAGTTATATTCTTGTCTATGGACGATACCCATCCAGACAACCAAATTTAAATTTCCCACAGTTATTTTTAGTAACTTCAACGTTGAATCATGAAATTACCTAAATTTTTGTATTATATTAATAGTTATTTTAATACCTTCATGTAAAGTTACTAAAAAAAATGTGGGAAATTTAAATTTTGTTGCCTAGGCAGTAAACTTACACGTTTATAAATAAAAAGATATAAAAAAAACGTTCCGCCTGTATGCCATTTTTTAAATGACAAAAAAAAGGCCTACGTTTTAAGCAAATACAGGATTTTCTGGCGATTTTTGCTGAAAATTGGGGTATTATTCTAGGATGACATGGTAAATTAATAACTATGGTATTTCAAATCAAAATGAACTACCATTCATTTATCTTTCTAGGGTAAAAATTATGAAAATGAAATAATAAATATAATAACGGAGTTATTTCTGGAAAAAACAAGCCATTTGCTTATGTAAACAAACAAAGAAAATAAAAAAAATTCGTCTTAAATGTATGGTTTTCCCATCATAAATTATTTAAATTTGAGGAGACACGGAGGCTGCTTCTTCGGCACTCAGAAGGATAATAATGATAATTTGCGGCTATCAGTAATAAGGTCTGGGACTTCTTCCCAGATCCTCCCAGAGTATGGTTTTTGCCATGGTCTTCCCTTACTCGGTGGCCATTGATTTTATATAAGTATATTATATACAATCAATGTCCTTGACGGATGCTGGGAGATAACGAAAGTCGTTTCATGGACGCATACAATAACAACTGATAACTGACCGATTTGCAGTTGACTTGCGATTATGTGAATTAATCACATTTCACATAAAGTAATATTTATATGGTCGCGAGACTACTGTACTATTATTATTATTATGAAATCCATATAATACTTACCTAGAATAGGTAGCCTCGTGTAGTACCTTTTAGGTGAAGCACGGCGTTAGCTTTTCATAAATAAAGTGTACTATTACACATAATATATTACTTTATTTTACTTTTATTGTAAGTTATACTCCTTGTATCGAGTTGCAATTTATATATGTTAGTAGATATATTTGTTGAAAAAATCATGGATACTCCACAGGGCAATATAAAAAATATTAAAGTATTTACTTATATTTTTAACTCACTTTGGAGACGTCTAGGATCGTCAAAAAACTACAGATAATCACCATCGACAACTGGCTAATTGAAAAAAATATATCACATATAGATTAGAGAAAATGGTACTTTTTTGTTTTTCTTCTGAACAGTTATTTCTTTCTAAGATTCAATATTATATATAAAGCTGTTTTAGAAAAAAAAGAAAATACCCAAGTAGGTACCCAAATCTATGAAAGAACTAATGTCAGTCACTAGCTTATCCGGTTATGACCTCTAAAATCCGGTAAATAAATTCGAATATGAGTAATAATTGTAATTTTACAACTATATAGAATTAATATATTTTATCAATTTATGATAATGGTGACTAGTTAAATAGTAATAAATGCGATAAGAAATATTGATATGTGTTGCTGAATATAAGGAGTGTCAAATTAAAATCTGAAATAGTTGGGAGAATTGCATGATGAAAATGTATTAATATTTCTTTAAATAATCATCTGTTTAGTCTCCACAATAAAGTTTTGTAAATACAAGTATGGATCAAATGATTGTTGAATAAATTATTACTATATATTTAATAATTAAAAACACGTTAAATAACAAGGAAATAACTGGGCTGACAAATTAATCCGTTCTTGCATAACAATTTGAAAGAAACCTACACTTTTAACCATATTCGGTTATGATTTACGTAGATAATGGTAGCGGTCGTACAACAAACTATGACGTTATCGATCCCACATGATTCTGAATACGCATACGTTCACGCCAAACACAACGCCATTCCCTCTTGGAGCTTAGTTCAAAAATATATTTTGTTATCTCTTTTGAGCGGCGAGTACGATTCAGTTTATTAAATTGAAGCACAAAGGACGTTAGACTTTTAATAAACCGGTCCAAAAATATCCGCGTGTTTCTATTTTCGATTTCTGCACTCTGTTCGTGACACTTGTTTTTATGCAAAAGGGGAGCACCTGTTGCCTCCTATTTTTTTTTGTACATACATACATAGCATCTCTGTTTACCTGTATACGCTTTTCATGTAATTCAACGTTTCAGAATCGATGTCTACGGATAAATCTTCGAACGAGTCCGGCACGGATAAATTGCATACTTCTCGCCATTTAATATATCCCGGTAGGCCATGGTCACGGCCTCGTTGGATGTTGAGAGACACCAAATCGAGACCACATACCTTATTGCTTGATTCATTCGCGTTCCCATCGATTTCCTCAAATAGATGCTGCTTCAACTGCAATAGACTTACGGGGTATATCATTACAGGTGTTTTCCTAAATAATCATGTACATAGGAAGGGTAATTATTTGGTTATATTTTGTGCCTAAAAAAATTTCATATAAACATAGGCCTGCAAACGCTTCGTTACCAATCTGCAGGGTGTTGAAATTTCAAGATTTTTTCACTTTTTACTGTATACCTCCTACAGTTTTTGAGATATTTTGCTCAAATTTGGAAGGTATAAGGTTACGCTATAAGGCCTGCATCGTTAGCCATGCCAAATGATGCTGTAAATCTACAGGGTAATAATTTTTTCGGGGTCATGCCCTCTTTTCCCACCCTGAACTTTTTTGCGATGCGCCACTGCTAGATTCTAAAATACGCAATAAATTTTCTGTCTTATTTAGAAACTTTTTGATCTCTTGTATTTTTTTCTTATCTCTGACCGTTATCTAGAAAAAAAATAGAAAACAATTTTCTGTAATTCGCCAGAGAAAATTAAATTTTTTAAAATGGTCTAGCAGGGTCTGGCTTTATTCAGATAATCATTTGAGTTTATTAATTTGACAACTGACATTAGAAATCGTAACTTGTGTCTGTATAAGTAAAGTTTTAAATTGCAAACTGTAAGGTGTAAAAGTGTTTTAAATACTCGTTATAATTTTGTAATATTGCCAAATTTCACTAATTCTGAAATGGCTGACATGCATTCTATCTACGGCCTTGCGAATGGAAATGCAAGAGAAGCAAGCGGCTGTACATGGAGCGCTATCCCAATAGAATGATACCCGATCATCGAATATTTTCAAATATTCATAGGCGTCTTGGAGAAACTGGAACTTTTAAAAAGAATACTAATGATGCAGGTAAACCACGTACTGTTACAACACCACAGATCCAAGAGGCTGTTCTGAATGAAATAGACAGACATCCTCGCACCAGCACCAGAAAAATCAGTGAACATTTAAATATTAGTCATCAAGTTGTTTGGCGTATTCTACGTGTTTCCCTGCTATACCCTTACCACATTCAAAGAGTGCAGACTCTTCTTCCCCGAGACTTCCCTTTAAGGATTGATTTCTGCCAATGGTACCTTAATAAGCTAGCAGCAGACCGCATTGTTAATTGTAAAATCCTTTTTACCGATGAAGCGAATTTCGACTTCAATTATGAATTTCCACAACAACCACACGTGGGCAGATGAAAATCCACATGAAATTGTACAAACGCATTTTCAGAACAGTTCTCATTAAATGTATGGGGTGGTATAATTGGAGATAATTTGATTGGTCCTTGTTTTTTGCCTGTCGACTTACTGTCAGTCATACAGGGTGTTTTTGCAGAATGAATTGCCTTTATTACTTGAAGACTGCCCCTTTACTTAGAAATCAAATGTGGTATATGCACGATGGCGCCCCATCAATTTTCTATTTGGCTCGGATTATTTAAATGAAGTATATGAGAATAGGTGGATAGGAACGAGGTGGACCTCAGCTTGGCCCCGAGGTCCCCTGACTTAAATAGTATAGATTTTTTTCCTGTGGGACATCTCAAATCTCAAGTGTATACAACACCTGTGAATACTGTTGAGAACGAATCGAATAAATCGAGGATTTGAAACGATAAGGTAATACTCCAGGAGTATTGAGAGAGTGCGAGCATCAATGGAAAGAAGAGCGGATGCCTTGTATAATGGGTTGGAGGAAGGACACTTTCAAACATTGTTGTAGCATAGTTTCCTTGTCATTGTATTAATTAGGGTTTTTATTGTTTATTAGTTATGTTACTTTGTATTGTAATAAAACAATGCTACGAAAACGGGTCATCCTATTTTTTTTTAACAGGTAAGTAGCACCTTAACTCTTAAAATTAATAACTCAAGTGATTATCTGAATAAAGCCAGAGCCTGCCCTAGACCATTTTAAAAAATTTAATTTTCTCTGGCGAATACAGAAAATTGTTTCTATTTTTTTTCTTTCTCGATAACGGTCAGAGATAAGAAAATACAAGAGATCAAAAAGTTTCTAAACAAGACAGAAATTTATTGCGTATTTAGAATCTAGCAGTTGCCGCATCGCAAAAAAGTTCAGGGTGGGAAAAGAGGGCATGACCCCGAAAAATTATTACCTGTAGATTTAACATCATCATTTGTGCATGGCTAATGATGCAAGCCTTATAAGCGTAAACCTTATATCCTCCCAAATTGAGCAAATATCTCAAAAAACTGTAGGAGCTATACAGTAAAAAGTGAAAAAATCTGGGAAATATTCACACACCCTGCAGATTGGTACAAGCGTTTGTAGATCTATGTTTATATGAAATTTAGGCACAAAATAAACCAAATAATTACCCCCTTCCTTATGTACATGATATTTAGGAACACCCTGTATATACAGGGGTGTTGTAATTTCGCTCCTTGCATTTACGTACTTCTGGCGTAAAGAAAGCGTCGTTCGCCTGTATTTCCGTTCCGATGGCACCTCTGATGACCTTATCCAATTCCCCGTGACGATAGAGCGCAAAAGGATCGAATAGGATCTGGTGGAGTCTCAGGTAGTCGTCCGCATCGTTAGCGACGAATCGCACTAAACTTGGTATCAAGGAATGTGCGAAACGAAATGCCGAACTTGCAAAACTGTTCGCTATGGTCGGATCTAAATTCGGCTCATAACCGCGGTAATACCCGTTCTTTTTTGGAACTAAATCAAATTCGCTCGCGAATGCTTCACCTACGGGAGAATTCCTTGATTTTTTTTTTCTTACATTCTCGTCTTACCGTCTGACGGACCTATCACTATTTTTAGGAACTCGTTGTAGGTGATGTGCTGCATTTGCGCGGATAGGATCTTCCTGGCTTCTTGGAATATGCGCTCGTCATCCCAATGCTTATTGATTGCTCCCAACCGCTTAGCCAGACTATTGTGATGTCTGGCCCATATCAAATGCATGCTAGTCAAATGTAAATTCTCATTTGCCCTAGCGTCACCTGTACGACATGATTTACCAATGGCTAGATTCAAGATCAGCAAGCAGCATATTGCATGAGATCTATCAAGTTGACTGCCACTATTTCGACTTTTAAAATTTATTTAACGACACCATAGTTTCGTGCTGATTTGTGCTCTAAAGAAAAAAAATTGTGCGCCTTTGGTTCTCCAGTTATTGACTATTAGAGATACGCAAGATTACTATGCATGTATGTGAGGAGGGTGATGTTGCACTGCGACCTAAGATCCCTCGATCCTTTTCCTTTCAAAAAAGTGTAGGATATGAGAAGACCCCATAGACAAGAATATAACTATTAGAAAGAGTTTAGACCATTGCGCATTCGCGAACTTTCAGATTGTGTAGAAACCGCCATTTTGATGTATAGATCAGCTGTTGTAGTAGTTTTGTTTGGGAGGTTTATGAAACGCATTGTTTTTAAGGTTATTCGTGTTTATATTTTCGTATTATTTAAGCATTTCATATTTATACTATTATTTCGATTAAAGTTGTTTAGTAATTAGTAGTTTATTAAAGTGTAGTTGAATTATTGAATAATACGTTGTTAGTAAATAATCCATTTTGTTGGACCATTTTTTTAAATATTTTAAAAGAGTTTAAGTGTTAAGAGAACCAAGAACATTTAGTGAAGTGTGTGGTATTATTACCGTGAATAATTAGATGTGAATTAGCGTTTATGTTGTAGAATGTCTTGCTGTGTACCAGGATGTAAAAGCATCCGTAGATTGGTATCCCCTGATGACAACATCAGTTTCCATCAGTAAGAGCCAACTATAATCTACTTATTATGGGTATGTGGTATAACTTTATTGCATTCTCCTTTGTGAAGAGTACTTGTTGCAGTTAACGTCTGCTGCAAAGAATCTGAGAAAATAAATATACACTGTCGCAATGAAAGAATAAAGGTATTTCTGCACTGTTGACACAAAACATAGACATGACATGTATTCTATTTCAGATGGATTAATAGTCAGCTGATCCGAGAGATTAAGAATTATGTATTGGTAATTTCAGCATATTGCAGACAGTTCTTTGAAGAACATCCGATCTTATTAACAAAAGTGATCATTGAGTTTGGTGAAATTAACGCAATGACTGTAAGTCGAATTAGTAAGAAAAAAAATTAAAGAAACTTATGTTGTTTAGCCACCAATAAAGAAATGTCATATGACATAATGTGTATTTACTATACCCCAGAAATATGAAATAACTTAAAAACTTCAAATTCCAAGTATTAGTGTATTAGCTTATACATTAGAATAAATAAAAATGAATTAAATATCAATGTAATGTCTTTCTAGCAGTAAAAAATACAATTTGCTGTATGTATATAGTATAATACTAGTGTCAAAAGGAAGTATGAGCATTTTATTTATTTTTTTATTTTAAAATATTACCATCACGTCCTTGTTTTATCTTTAAATTGTTTTTTACGGCCCTGTCATACATAAAAATGGCGGCCTCCATGTGATCTGAACACTGCGCATCTCTAACCTCTATCTATATATTTATCCTTGTCTATGGAAGACCCCAGCTTAGGTAAGGCGATTTCACATGCTCCCAGATGCAACACCCTTAAGTTACACGCAATTTGAGATGAGATGGATGTTCCTCACAAAATCTACATTTAGATTCCTTTGCGAATCTAAGCTTACTCTGATTTCCTTTCAATTTACAATGGCCTGCAAGTATTCCTGTTAACATGTGAATATTGTTCTTACTCAGGTTGATGCATTCTGTAAACCTCTTCTGGTTATAGAGGTTCCCAGAAGATATTTACATTGCCTCATTCCTTGGAGATCCTCTCAATAACCAGATTTTCTCTGTTTCATATCTCTTTTCATTTTTTCAATATTGTACTGCTACTTATCCCGCAAAAGGGTTGAGACCCTACAAAAGATGCGTGTAGTCGTTATTGTTTATTCTGTTCTGTGCCGTATATGTGTTTGTTGCTTTATGTTACAGTGTGCAGCATCTGTAACCTACAAAATAAAGCATTTTCTTCGTTTCCCTAGAGGAAAGACTGGTCGAGTTTTGAAAAATCGAAAGTGTACCCGCAGCGTCTTGTCGGCTTGCCAATCTTTAATTATCAATAACCCGAGAACGGTAATAGCACATATTTTTTTTTCTTTACGGCACACAACGAGCGTTTTAATTAAATCAGATTTTCAAAAATAGAAAGTGTGGCAGCCAACTTGACGGGCCTTATTGCATGGGGTGAATTATTCTAGATTAGCGGTGGGCAAATCGGAATCAAAAATCTGTGACAATTCAGCTTTTTTTTTTGGTATTCATCGATTCAAGTTTATAATAATTGCTATTATGCAAATAATGTTTCTATAGCTACGCAATTTTTTAAAGTATTAGAAACTGCTTTATCTAAACTATTATTTATGCCTATATTGTAAATAAATTATCAACTGTCCAACATGGGTTTATAAAAGCTAGATCAAACTGCAACAAACTTATATGTTTCTGAAGCCATAGGTAAAAAAATACCAGGTTGATGCAGCATTTATGGACTTCTCAAAAGCGTTTGACGGTATACAGCATCATTTAATTCTCAGGAAATTACAATGATTATGACGTTTTGACAGTATTATTGCCTTGTTCCAATCCTATTTGTATGATCGGAAATGTTGAATATCTTAGTTACAAATCTGGAGTTCTCCAAGGATCTGTTTTAGGGCCATTGCTATTCCTTGTTTCTGTTTATGATATTACCAGGGTTGTAAATTATTCTAAATTGTCTTATGCATGCAGACGATTTAAAAAAAATATCAGAAGATCAATTCTTTAACTGATTGCCACAGTTTGTAGGAAGACTTAGCAGCCATTTGTTGTTGGAGTGAACGTAATTGCCCATCATTAAATATAAATAAATGTAAAGTCATGACACAGGAAGCAAACTACTATTATATATCCTTACAGTTTAAATGAAGTAAATATTGAACATTGTAAATTGTTTAAGGACTTAGGCATTCTGTTTGACTCTAAATTGACGCTTAACTAGCATGTGTTGGAAATATGGATATTCATTTACAAAATTCGGCAACATATAAGCAGAAATACGAAACTGGAAAGCACTTTTGCATTAATTAAAACTTATAATGCTTTCGTCCGTCCAAAATTAGAATAGTGTTCAATTGTATGGAATCCAGGATACTTGTATTACATAGATGTAGTAGAAGGAATATAAAAGATGTTAAAAACTTTATACTATCGTAAACATTCATTCTTTCTTTCGCATAATTACAGTTAGGAAGTCTTTTTAAAAGAGTTTGATTATACTGTGGGTGAGTTTTTTATCTTGCGACAACGGAATATCTCTAAAACACTGCATCAAATCAAAAAAAAGATCTTAATAAGAGTTGTTATAATGTAGGGGGCTCACTGAATGGTGCCGAACTCGATTTTGATCGCGATTCCCCCACCACCACCCTAAATACATACCGGACATGAAGCAATACCTTCCTAACCTTCTCTGTTCCTCTCGATTGCAACCGTCATTGACGTCCCGCGATATCGGCAACAATTCGCGATGATCCGGTGTTAGAAACATCCGTAACATTCCCTTTTTTAGAGTCCTCAATTTTATCGACGCGTCCGAATTCAAACCGTAAACGACGGACCCGTCGATATATGCCGAAACTTGATTCATCTGTTCGCGTGGACCCAAACAGCAATTTGGGGCGGGCGCCGATCGTACAAAATTCATACAAGTAATATTTTTGATACCGTAATAACGGTCTTCTGGCGATATCTTGACAGGAAAACATTCTGGGTGTGTTAAATTCGTATCACCGCAGCAAGAAATCACGTTGCCATTCTTGCTACGACTTGATGCGGTGGAAGTAACGTCATGGTCCATGAATTGGCCCCATACAGCTAGCATTACGGTGAAATTCGGATCACTTCGAAAGTATGGCCTGTGAATGATGTTGCTGATGGTTCTAGCTGATGGCAACTCATTCCCATCTTTAGATAAACGTGGTTTGCTGATACCTATGTAGAGTGAAAGTTTACTATGTATAGTAATTGCAAAGTTAATATTAACGTGTATGTTATTGCTACCCCGTATATACAGTGTGTTAAAAAAAGGTTGTCGGATATTTTACCCAATTATAGTACTGGTGGAAATAAACAAAAAAGTGTTAGTCAACATGGGTCTGCAATTCAACTGTTTTTGACATATAGTCGATTTCATATTTTAAAATAAAAAAAAAACATTTTTCAGTTTTGAGAATAGTTCCCTTTGTCAAACAACTGATTGTGACTTAAAATTAGTTCTGTCATCAGATTATTTATCATTTGCGTCAATTTTTTTTTGTTCTCAAATTATGCATAAGTACACAAACGCAGAAATGGCCGATATGCATTTTATGTACGGTCGTGCGAATGGTAATGCCACTGAAGCACGGCGTATATATGCCGAAGAATTTCCAAATCGGTTGTTACCGAGTGATAAGATTTTCTCAAGACTTCATATCCGGCTGTCCGAAACTGGTTCATTTAAAATTAATGGTGGTTCTGGTAGACCTAGATCAGTTTCTTCTCCCGCAGTAGAATTAGATATTTTGAGACGGGTAGAAGACAACCCAAATATTAGCACCCGAAGACTTGCCGCAGAACTGAACGTCAGTCATCCTCTCATTTGGAGAATTCTGCGGGAACAGCAGCTCTATCCCTACCACATTCAACGCGTGCAAGTTCTTGCTCCTCACGATTATGATGCATTGGGTTTTACGAAAACTGGCAGAAACTCCTAATTTTGCGACTCAGATTTTATTTAGTGACGAGGCTGGGTTTACAAGAGACGGAATATTCAATTTTCATAACAATCACGTCTGGGCAGATGAAAATCCCCATGCTGTTGTTGAACTGCACCACCAAAACCGTTTTTCGCTAAATGTTTGGCTTGCTATTTTTGGAGACTGTTTAATTGAATTGGTCCAGTATTTCTCCCTAATCGTTTAACGGGACAAGTATACTTGGATTTTTTAAGAAATGAATTACCCGTTTTGTTGGAAGACGTGCCACTTTTTAACAGATTAAATATGTGGTTTATGCACGATGGAGCTCCTGCGCATTTTTCCATTGTAGTTAGAGATTTCATAAATCAAGATTACAACGAGAGATGGATAGGACGGGGTGGACCAACTGCATGGCCTCCTAGGTCCCCTGACCTGACACCTCTAGACTTCTATGTTTGGGGGCATCTAAAACAATTAGTGTACGCACGATCTGTAAACAATTTGGAAGAACTCAGGCAACGAATCGTAAATTGTTACGATTCGGAGGAATTTTCGAAAGATTGCGTCGATCTTTCATAAGAAGGTGTGAAGTGTGCTTAGAAATGAACGGTGGACATGCAGAACAATTTCTTTAGTTTTACTTTAAATAAACATTTGTTTAATTTACATTGCGATCAGAATTTCTTTGAAAATTTTTATCCTACTAAAACAATATGCAATCGACTATATGTCAAAAACAGTTGAATTGCGGACCCATGTTGACTAGGACTTTTTTGTTTATTTCCACCAGTACTACAATTGGGTAAAATATCCGACAACCTTTTTTTTAACACACTGTATAACAAGGTTTCTAATGATTTTATTGCATTGCTTTACCATCTTCGTAATCTGCTGGTAGAATCCGCCTAAAAGGTCGATAACCTACGCCATATGCGAAGGGATATTCTAAATGATTGCAGATACCATCAAATGATCTATACCTCATGTATTTATCGCACGATATGTTGGTGAATTTTACGCAGGAATTATCACCTTTTACAGAGGCATTGGTGCATGTTAAAGATGTACCTCTGTAAGCAAAATACCGTCTTTAAGTGGAACAAGTTTAAATCCAAATATTAACATGCGTATGTACTTTGAATAATACTTTTTCGCTGCAAATTCCTCTTGAAGCCCAATCAGAGCTAATTCATTACTTTTACCCGATGTAGCGGTAACCATTTGATGCCTATAGCTCGCCGTGTTTACGTCTAATTTCGGCATTCTGCTCTCTAATTTCCACAGATATTCTAAATCGTCCTCAACTGAGTTTAAAGCTTCCGCAAAAAGGGAATTATTATAATATTCCTCAAGGGTACTGTTAAAAGTTAAAATTCCGGGTAACGTCAGCAAACTTGCTGTTTCAGTTTCGTTGTTTAGCGTTGTGGAATTCGCCACGTGGTAATTTATTAAACTGACAGCTGTCGTGACCAAAATGATAATCACGGCAAAACTGAAACTTCGTAAGTTTAGGTTTGTTTTTCCTATGTTTCCTTTTTCGCCCGAAACCACTTACCAAATGATCGTCGAAAGGCATACTTGGAACTGCCTCTTTCTACGAGCTATGCTGGTTTCGAAGGCGTATTTCGGTCTTGCATCTTCGGCGATTAAGGCTGATCTTTCTGTTTTAATCATCGCGCACAGATTTATTTCGCACTTATTAGAATTTGCGTGTACTAGTTGGTGATCTCGCGGGAACTGAGGTCGAGTTTAGTGAATGAAATGTGAAACCAGATGAAGCCAGTCAACTATACTCCGGGTAATACGACGCCTCTTATTTGCGAGTGGCTTAAGATATATTTCATTAGGCAAAGTCGAGAAAATGATTTTAAGGCCCTCCGCACACGGTACCCTTGATTTGCAGTTATAGTTGAGCGACTGTTTTGCGACGTAATGAAAAATAAATTCGAGTTGCGTTAGAATTAATATAGATTTACTATGGTATAAATATCATACGTTTCAGAAATATTTCCAAGACAAAAAATGTATTTAACCCTAAACCTACCAAGGTGTGCTTTTGAGGCACAATTGATTTTGAAATTGCTGGAACTTTGTAAGTTAACTGCCCACAGACTGGAGGATTTTTGTATTCTCAAAATAAACTATTTAACACAGAATGACATAAAAATTTTTTAAAAATATTTTTCCTATTTTACTAAAAAAATTAAACATAATTTACCGACACGTCCTACCAAGGTGTGTCTTTGAGGCACATACTGTTATTATACTATAAAATGCATTGCTACGTTATTTAAAACTAGGTATGTGGGTAAATCCACCGTAATAAGATATGCTTTATATTTCGGGACTTTCCCCTTGTATGTAAGAACTTCCAGTTGCATATGAAGGGGAATTCCCTAAATGCGTTTTGCTAAAACAGTCAGCTTACAAACTGCATTGCTATCAGTGTATTTGTGACTTTCCTAACGAACGCATTGGCCGTTTTAGGTGTCTATTGGTTAATTTTATTTCTTTTACCTAGTGGAGAGTATAGTATAGACCAGGTAAGCAAAATAAAGTTTTGATTGACCCAGTAAAAATAGATTTGTTGTTTATGCTTATTTGGTTTGAAATTTATGCAGAAAGTATGACCGATTGGTTGACTGACCGACGCCGGCCACTAACTGAAAAGGAGTTGCTCGATGCATTGTACGAAAGTGATGAGGATTTGGGAAGGAACGTAAATGATGGTGAAGATGAAGAAGAGCCAAATGACGAAACCTCTTCTAGTGAAGCGGATTATCAAGAAACTGGCGATGATGAAAGCGATGAACAAGAAGGAAGTGACGATAGTGATGCTAATGATGCACCGCCCGGCCATTTGCAAACTTTTATTGGAAAAGATGGTACCGAGTGGAATGCCACGCCGATTGCCAAGAGAAAAACACGTGCACACAACATAATTACAACAGCTTTGAACAAAGTGAAACTTCCACCTGGAGTGCATGTTGATACTCCTTGTGACGCATTCAATATGTTTTTTGATGATACGGTTATTGGTATTGTGGTTACTTTCACTAATAAGGAGGCTGTTCGTATTCTTGGCGATTTGTGGAAACCAGTTGACGACGTTGAAATCCGTGCTTTCTTGGGCTTTTGATTACTGCTGGAAGAAATAAACAGGAATGGTGAACTATAATGAGCTATGGAATCCTTATATGGAATCCTGTTTATCGAGCGTGTATGTCACGAAATAGATTTACTCAATTACTAAGATTTATTCGTTTTGACGATAAAACGACCAGAACCCTCCGAAGGCAAAAGGACAAGTTGGCACCAATTAGAGACCCGTGGGACCGTGTTAATACAAACTTGCTGAAATATTATCTTCCTGGCAGTAATCTAACCATCGATGAACAACTGGTGCTTTTAGAGGTCGTGTATCTTTCCGACAGTACTGCAAGCAAGCCAGATAAGTACGGTATGAAATTTGGTGGATATGCGATAGTCGAACTAGTTATCCGTTAAGTGGTATACCGTACTTAGGAAAAGAAGGTCTCAACAGAGCAGAAAACTTAGCGCAAAAGGTGGTTGAAGACCTTTGTGAACCTTTTCTGAGAACTAAAAGGAATATTACGTTCGACAACTTCTTCACCAGCTACGAGCTTGCATCCAGTTTGCTTACCAAAAGCCTAACTTGTGTAGGAACGCTCAGAAAAAATAAGCGCTGCATACCACCAAATTTTTTACCTCACAGGCGACGGAATATGAAAGCAACTTGCTTGGTTTTCAGAAGACAATGACTTTGGTATCTATGTACCTAAGAAAAATCGCTGTGTCATATTATTATCTACAATGCACAACGACTCCACCATTGATGAGGAAAATAAAAATAAATCTGAAATCAATAAGTACTACAATTCCACGAAAGGAGGGGTGGATACACTTGATCAGATGGTACATACATATTCAGTGAAACGCAAAACTAATAGGTGGCCTTTGGTCTATTTTTTCAATATAATTGATGTGTGTGGAGTAGCTTCATTTCTCATTTGAAGAAATATCCATCCTGACTGGCATATTTCCAAAAAACGAAGACTTCGCAAAATTTTCTTACGAGAAATTACAACAGAATTAGTACTGGGGCAAATTAGACGTCGTAGTTTGAGTGGCTTGCATAAAAGTCATACTTCATTGATACAAACTACGTTGAAATCAAGTACCAACCACAGGGGAGTCTTCGGCTCGAGAAGTAAGAAAACGAAAACGGTGCTATATTTGCCCATCAAAGAAAAGCAGAATGTCAACACAGTTATGTGATAAGTGTAAGCAAACGGTTTGTGGTGAACATTCAGAGAAAATACTCACGTGCACAAATTGCAAACTGCATAAATAACTTTCAAATATTTTACTATCTTGTACTATTTTTAAATTATATCTTCTGACACACAATATTCTTTCTATATGTTTTAATCTTACTGTATACCTACTACATGAAATAAATAATGCATATTTTGCTATTATTTACATCAACAATGTGTACAAATAGATGTGTGCCTGTGAGGCACACCTTGGTAGGACACGTTACGATAAAACGTTGGTAGGACTAGGGTTAAAAATGGAAACAATACTGTACAACAACATGTGTTATACACTGTGTATCAGCCAAAATGGAATATAAAATATATGTGATAAATAAATAAAACGTTTATTAGCGGCAATTTTTTATTAATGCACAATTACGGTAACATTGAGTTTGTATACATGTACAATAACAAGTTTGATAACATCTAAGTTCTTTTTCTTCTTCCAAAATCAGTAAACGAAAAAGTTTTCTCACAATTCAGCATGAGAAAGGTATCCCCAATTACAACTCAACCTTCGATTATTTATTTTCTGTGTTCGAACATAAATCGGCTTTTAAAATCACTTTTGCTAATAGGAAGGAACATATAGTGAAGGATGTAAAAAAATAATTTTACCAATCAATAACGATTACATTAATATAAAATAACTACAAATACAGTAAAAAGTAAAGTATCTTAGTAGTTCGTATTTTTTTTTTTTTACAAATTTCAGTCTGCAATCGAAACCACATATTTTATACACAATTATTTATTGTCAGCCAATGTTTGAAATAAATTTGTTTAATTGAAAGTACTGACAATGTAAAATGTGGCTTTTCTAATAAAAAAAGTAATTCTAATAGTAGTAATACCATATGGAAGATTTTAACAAGAAGGGTATAATCTAAGTAAAAAAATTTCTTGACTAGCTAATGACATGAGAAATAAATGTTAAAATTTGAATTCATCTACAGTACAATACTATGTTTTCAACAGATTTTTAAAAAACGTTTTTTTTTCTTGTTTAACAATAGCCTTAATTCATACTTATTATTTATTAGTAATTTAAACCTATGTATTGTCAAGAACCAGATAAGTACTTCGACTGTTTCCTTTACATGTTTTGTTTCTTTTAAAATACACTAGTTTTGTTTTACCCATATGCAATCCTTACCGTAGTTTTTTTTTTGTTTAAAGTTTACTGACAGCAAAAACACATTAGTTATTTGGTTCAATATAATATAATCTTGTATATCATCTTTTTTTTTTTTTATAATATTCACACAAATATAATAGATACATCTACTGCAATCCTAACGTCATTTGACAACGGTTAAACAATTTTTTTTTGCTATTTGTTGAAACACCGTTTCTTTGCTAGAACCCTAAGCATTTTAGGGCTATATTTAACGATCACATAGGGCCTAGCAAATACCAAGTAAACATTTAGGTGCTGTATTTGCAGATGAACTGATCGCTTTTCAACTTATTTTTATTAGTTATTATTTATTCAATTGATACATTTAACAACTCCCAAATTCATGCAATATTTATTACAAATATAAGCAATAATCGATGTACGTTGTTTTTTTAATATTTGTTTTTTATCCCCTCCATACGTCGATAAATATTAAAAAAACAATTTAACTGAACCGAAAATATCGTATACAATATCAATAGAATATTGCATAATTTAATTTATTTATCTTCGTATTTTATGTAGTACCCAGATACTGCATGCAGTAAACGTATTTTACCATCAATATATGTTGATTCAATTTTTATATTGTATACCTCTGGAAATACAGAGCAAATTGATAAAAAAAATCATATTAGTTTTCAGGAATTTTAAAATCATCTACAATAATATAATCTTATTTGCTTACGAAATTCCAGCGTATATTCATCAATTACTAACAATGTATTAATAGTAAAATACTTTTTAATATATCACAAAAACCTTTTGAAACAGTAACACCGTGTGGGAAGCATTTTATTCGGCCAGTTAAAATTATATATTATTGCTACAAATACAATCCTGAAAGACTTTTTAACGCATTTTAAAATGCAGATTACTTTAAAGCAATCATTCCTACAATTCTGGTTGTAAAGATAGTAAATTATTGCAATTATAGTGTTTGAGTATATAAACGCTTTCCACATGGCATATATCGTAAGTGTGTGACTGACGAAATCATTAGCTATTTATAGAAATGTTGTGAATTCAATTGTTCCTTTCATTATGCTCTTATTTCAACACCGATTTCACTTTAACAATTGAATTAATATATATTAATATATATATATATATAACACACATTTTTCTTTTAATAGTCAGATAAAAAAATATTGACAGCAATTATAATTGTAACATTGTACATTTATAGTTGATAATAATATAATTAGTATTTTCTTTATATATTTATATAGTTTCGTATATTGCATAATATATATGTTCGTTTATTTTGTTTTTAATAGAGAAAACAGCATTAGAATAGGTAGAACCAAGTAACATTATCGATATAATAATATGATCAAATTACTCTCTTTCTTTGTTCGCTACATGCTTTTTTTTATCCTTAAACTCCATCACATTTGTACATATCCGTTAGTAATATTTTATATTTATATAATTATCATAGATTACAATTGAATTTGAATAGCCTGGCTTCACGTTATACATACAATTTCGTTTTTCTTTCATCTTTTTCAAAGTATAGAAGGCAAGACAAGTAAGTATTCAATTAAACAAGTTCAAATAAAACAACACGAAATTAAAAGTAATAGTAAAAATAACATATACAGTATGACCTACGTATACAGGACTGTCAGAAAGTCTAGTGCTGATAAATTTCAAGATAAACTTGGTATTTCTATTTTACATTATTGCTTTCGGAATCTGGACTCTTGGTATTTGTAGTGTATAAAACATATCTGCGGTGAATTACTAATTAAAAATATTTAATTACGCCACCGTCTCTTCTGTAAAGTTCATATGATATCGGAAATAATGACAGCAAACAATATATGCAAGATTGTATCTGAAAATGTCTCTAGACTTTATGACAAGCCTGTATATCAATACAGGGTATTAAAAATGTAGTAATCATTTATTTTATCTAAACTAAAATGTAAAGTATCCATAAAACCCTGTATTTTCTTTTAGTACTTTCATCATATTTCGTCATGTCAAAACTTCTTTTTTTTTTTATTTAATAGATATATATTTATGTATATAACTAATTGAAACTATCAACGAATATTATAAAATACAATATAAAACAATGGAGAGTATTCTGAGGTTGAAACTTAGCCGGTAACTCATGGCAAAGGGACGTCGACCTTGACGTAGGTGACTGGGAAATAGCCGGTACGACCGTTTAAGCTACCTTCGAACCAGTTTTCATCGATTTTATTTATTAAGGTTATAACATCGTTCTCCTATTTTGAAAAAAAAAAAGAAAAGTACTTTTACAGACCTGGATTAAGACTATAGCAGAATAGTTACAGCAATTCTGGCCCCTAAATCCTGTAAGATAAGGAATACAAATACACTGTACTTCCATTTTTTTTTGTCATATGTTGATCGTACGAGTCACATTTGAACATCGTAATTTGTAAATCGTAGATTCCAATTAGATGAATTCAATTGAAACTTATAATAAATACATCGTACATCTAGACAGCATCGTGCAAGTTATAAGTACGTAACGTATTAGACGAGTATTTATATGACGATGTGTATTATCCGTACGTATAATTGCGCACAGATGTTGTAGGTAGTACCGTTCGTTACAGCAGTATCGCATGAACCTGACATCGTCAGGAACAGTTGGAAAAACTTATATAAGCTGTGTTCGCAGAGGAATCACAAACTAGTCAGAGCCAATCATATACTGTGAAATCAGTCAGAAAACTGTTTCGGATTTTTTTTGAGCCAATCGAATCGCGTCTGACTAGTTTGTGATTCCTCTCCGAACACAGCTATAGTAAACTTCTTTTTTGTTTTACCTTTTTTCTTATTTACGCGAAGATAACATTTATTGCCTTATATTTGACGTGTCGAAATATATGGCATGTCTATTAATATACAGATCGTTTAAAAAGAGAGAATGGATGGATTTTACTTTCGCGTTGTATATACAAAAAAAAAAAAAAAAAAAAACAGTAGTAAAGTCCTTAAACTTTCAAAAATACCTGCTAATTTTTATACTTAAATGAAGAAACAGCGTAACTATACCTTATTTTTTCCAGTTGTTTTTTTTATGACTTCGTTGAGGAATATTTTTGAAATTTATGGAATATATCTACTATATACAGGGTATTCCACGTAACTGGTTCATTAAAAGTTTATGATGTTCTATTATTTACTTATATTTGAGATTTTGGTACCAGTATCTGTTCGATTGGAACTATAAATGTAAAATACCTTAACCAAAATATTACTTCCGGTTGACCGGAAATGGATGTCAACTTTCTTATTTTAAATAGAATGATCTAATTTTTTATTCATTTTTGGATTCTACAACTATAAATACGTCAGTTTTTATTAGCTATTCCTATAGCTACATGTTGCCGTTTTTGAGTTATTTAAGTTTTTCTTTTTTTTTAGTCATAATCATTGTCTCAATCTGAAATTAATATCTCGGTTAATACTGCAAGTAGAGACTCCAAATTTGGTATGTTATGAATGTAGATATAACTCTAAGAAACGGTAAGCACACTTTACATTCTAACATACAGGGTGTTCAAAACTTAGGAACAAAGTGACATATTTTCAAATGCAGAAAACTCATTTTTTTTAAATAGAAGACCCTGTATTTTAATTCGGAATTAGGAAGTAAATATCATCCCCTATCGCTTTATATGAGCATTACCTATACCTATCTTTAATAGATTTTGAGATATGAGCGACTTTTTGTTAAACAGACTAATTTTTTTTTTTTAAATAGAACACCCTGTATTTTAATTCGGAATTAGGAAGTAAATATCATCCCCTATCACTTTATATCAGCATTCCCTATACCTATCCTTAATAGATTTTGAGATATGAACGACTTTTTGTTAAACAGACTAAGTAGCCCTATCTTTGCGTGTTTGTAGCTGGCTCTGAATGGGATTAATGTCAAATTAATTGATTAATCAAAAGTGTTTATGTATATCATTATAATTACACTTTCGTACAACGTAATATTAATAGAAATGACTATTCGAACAGACATTTTTGTATGGTTATTCAAAAATGATACATGAATTTGACGTGAATCCATTTCAGAGCCAGCTACAAACATTTAAAGATAGGGCTACTTAGTATGTTTAACAAAAAGTCGCTCATATCTCAAAATCTATTACAGATAGGTATAGGAAATGCTGACATAAAGTGATAAAGGATGATATTTACTTCCTAATTCCGAATTAAAACACAGGGTGTTCTATTTTAAAAAAAAAAATGAGTTTTCTCCATTTGAAAATATGTCACTTTGTTCCTCAGTTTTGAACACCCTGTATGTTAGAATGTAAATTGTGGTTACCGTTTCTTAGAGTAATATCTACATTCATAACATAGCAAATTTGGAGTCTCTACTTGCAGTATTAACCGAGATATTAATTTCTCAATGATGGAATCATTATGTCTAAAAAAAAAGAAAAACTTAAATAACTCAAAAACGCCAACATGTAGCTATAGGAATACCTAATGAAAACTGACGTATTTATAGTTGTAGAATCCAAAAATGAATAAAAAATTATATCATTCTATTTAAAATAAGAAAGTTGACATCCATTTCCGGTCAACCGGAAGTGATATTTTGGTTAAGGTATTTTGCATTTATAGTTCCAATTGAACAAATACTGGTGCCAAAATCTCAAATATAAGTAAATAATAGAACATCATAAACTTTTAATGAACCAGTTACGTGGAATACCCTGTATATTATATGGCATGCCGTCAATAACTGTTTAACTGACAAAACATGGAAGTGCAAGGTAAATAATTTAGGCATAAATGAATTTGAATAGACTTGTTAAGACAATGAAAATAAATACGATAGCATAGAGATATACATTAAGTTATACGAAAATCATGCCACTAAGTGATAATCAACAAGTAGTACCGCAGATAATTATTGTACCCTACATGAATGATTACTTACGAGTAAGTATTTCACCTACTCGCATTGTTGGATATTCGCCGATTATTAACAGAATACATTTTTATTTACTTGCGTATGGATTTTGTTTCAATCAATAAGTTGTGCTCCAAACTACTTATCGCTAACAAGTAGCTATTGGAGTAAATATTGGAAGGGAAATGTGATTGTGATACATTGTCTTAGAGCTGGTTATAACAATTTGTGTTTAAAAAAAGCAAATGGGGATTTAGAAAATCCGTATTCAGATCCTGAATCGCTATATCACACAATAAGATGTTTACGTTGCTTGTTTCGCTAATTTTAATAAAAGTTCTAGTAAAAAAATAAACACGATAGGGGCAAAACTACAAATAAGTGAATTTCTAACCTATTGCTGTGGACGAACACCTTTGAGTTCGCGAGAGATTTTTTTATAAGGGGCACAGATGTTAATTTTGATCCCGATTTACCTTTTTCGATGTCGCGTAGAAATTCTCACAAACATTTTTATTTTGTAATTAAGTTTTTTTTAATTGTTTGATTAATTTTATGTAATTGTTCAGTTTATATTAAATTCATTCTTTTGTACATTTTGCGTACACCAGGATTGTATGTATTTTGTTCAATGTAATATTCTAGTTTTTTCCTTTGCGATTCGTGCGACTATGTAGCACGCAGATGTTATTTTATATATTACCGTGTTTGGGCCTCTTTAAGGGAGTTCTTTGACGAGATGTCCGTGTAAGTAGATTGTTATTTGATTTTCATTGATGTTTTTTTGATTTTTCATTATTATATTAGAATTTTGTTCGGTTAAATTGAAATCTATCTCTTGAGTCAGGAAACTCAGTTAGATAATAAGAGTTGTTGTAGTTTTTGTGCACAAATTTGTTATAAAATCTGTTATTATCATAATTTGTTCTAGAAGCGATTGTAAGTTTTTTTTTTCCGTTTCTAGTTTTAAAATTAGTTTTATTTATTAATCACCTCGTGAAAGGTGAAAAGAAAGCATTGTGCTTGTGTTTAAATTTCAATTTTGTAAATTTATTTGTTTTCCACGTTTAATATTAATTGTAGTTGTTTTAACCTTGAGACCACGTGGATTATTTGAGAAGCAGAATTTTCTTCTAGAACAAATCTACCATTTTGTTTGTTAGAGGATTTTGAATTGTCCTTTGTAAATGTAAATTCAGGCAGGTTTTATTATTTTTGGCCAGGACTTTCAGTCGATGGTTTTGTTTTCCCTGCAATTTGTAATTAAATGTTTTTTTTTCTTTTTTTTTTATATAATAAATTTTGATTACTTTCACCCACATTTTATTTTTATGACTAGTTCAATCCTGAAAATAACCTTGAGGTTATTAAGTCTTTTGCGCCCTTTTAAATTTTCGATCCACTGAGCTAGTTGATTTAATTTTTTTTTAATTTCACTTTTCATATATGCTGGTACCTTCAGTTCACAGCACTATGTTAAATCTTATGGTATTCTGGCCCAGAATTGCTGTACGTATTCTATCAACTACAAATGGAAGCTAACCTTAAAGCCCAATTCTCCAGGGTTCTCCGGTTCAAAATCGTAAAGGGCTGTGCAGCACGGTGCTTTGGGCATCGGTGTCCTTGCGGGACTTTTCATCGGAGATGCGATCGGTGAAGCTGTTTGGCATTAGCGTGTGTGAGAAATGAAAGAGTGACTTTCGACCAAAACAACAGCCTTACCATTGCCGGATTGTTGGCCAGTCGGATGCAGTTCCAATTGATATGGCTTGTGTTGTGGTGACGAGAGTGAGGAACCTGCTGAAATCTCGCGATTAGATCGACAACAGCAGGGGAAACGTTTTTTAAGCGTGACGCACAAATTCATCGGTTAGGTAATTCGGTATTAAAAATTGCACCAGACGTAAACACCGCGCCGATATATAACCGTTGCGGGTAATATCGAAATAGAACTTGGAGTCGGTCCAATGATATTTTTTGATATTCATTAAGCAGTGTTCGTGTGCGTATTTGCTTGTTTGTTTGTTTGGTGGCATGCGTGCCAGTGTTTTCGTCTTATGCAGCCTGCACCTCAAGCAAAGTATATACCCTATCTACTCGTTTCACATCGCCGGTAACATGGGTTTCAAACATGGCGTCCAAGGAAATTCGCGGTGTCGCATAGGTGGGTGAAATTGTAACTAAAACTGTTTAAATTTGTTTACAAACAAAAATCAAACCTGCGAAGACGTTCCATTCTGTTGTTAGCAACGTTATTGGTGACATTGATGTTGTGCTGTTAACAGAATATTCCGTAATTGAAAGCGTACTTTCACAATATATTTTCTTATTTCCAGGTTTACTTATCAGTATTCTTTGGTGTAGTTATTTATTTTAATCTTTACTTATTTTTTCCTAACATATAAATCTTATTTCTAACAGTAACCTTTAGAGTAGTTGTTGTAGTTAATTATTTTTAATATACAACTTTATTAATAGTATTTTAGTAGCGTATATAGTTGTTTTCTTTATTTAAAATTTCAATTTAGCTTTATAGTTATTTAATAGGTTATTAATAAATCCAAATTGTGATAGGGGTATCACAAAGATAATAAAGAATATCATTTTTTTCAATTACCTCCAGATGAAGTAATGTAAGTAAAAATACAATGTTGGTTAAAATTTTGCTTCGTTGTTTCTTATAATACATGTTTATAAATATTTAAATGTAAAAATGTTGTAGTCGTAATAAAATAACATTTTATTTTGCAACACCAGAAATAGTTGTTAACAATTATTGTAAATACTTAGATTTTCATTATTTGGTTGGTTTACTACAAATGCTTTCAAAAGCTACTGCGAGTTGTCTTTAAATGGGAAAGGATATTGAAACTTTTCTTGTACTTATTCCGCCATGAATTATTATTGTGCCAAGCTACTCCGCAAGCATAATTTTCTTAATAATTTGTAATTACTTGTGATAATCCTGCTGTGATTGTCAATGTTTCCTTCAACCGATTTAGAAAAATTATCATTAAATTCAATGTAATTTCAGTCTGTTTTTTAATCCTTTTATAAATACAAGTATAAATGTGTTCCACATTGGCTAAAACGATTAGTATGTAATAAATAAAATACTAAAGACACAGATTCCACATTTGTTTTTTTTTTTTTCAGGAAAGTAAATTTTAATTCGTGAACTCTGACGAAGTTATAAAGCAAAGCAACAAACGATTAACGATTTTTAAAGCAGATTCTTTTAGGAATATGTATATATTTCTCTGTAACTGAATATATTTCCTACCAGTTCCTATGTATAATTTTAAGCTCTACTTACTGCGGTTTTTAATATATATGTTAATATCAACCAAATTATGTCATTTTTAGTATTCTTCTATCAATTCCATTAATATTGAGCGCGTAAATTATGCTAGCTCTATTTGTTCATTGAAATTACTTTTTATGGACCAACTAATGACGCGATTTTCTGTCAATTGTCAATCCGTTCCAGTATACAGGTTACTGTCGTACCCACTTTGCAATTATTAGTTGCAAATATAGCCGCCAAACGCCATCGCGAATTTCCTTAAATTGATAGACAAAACATCAAAGGCGCCGACGCTTAGTGAAATTACTAGATAGGGTATATACTGTGCCTCAAGCACGCGTTGTTATATACACATACCGCAATCGCTATCTCTACCACTACGACCACCACAAATGTAAGTAAGGTAATTAAATACGGTAGAAACGAAATGAAATAAAATAAAAAGTTAATCGACAAAAAAAAATCGATGCAAAGTGGGAGATTAATACGCAAGTAACCAACAAATTAGAAGAACAACACAAATTCAAATTAAAAGGAAAAAATAAAAAAATACCTGAATTTATTGTCCAACAATCAAAAAGGTCGGGGTTATTATGATGGGTAGGTTGTGTTTTGGATGTGGACCTAGAAACAGGCGTAGGGCGAGTACTTATAACGGAATTGTTAAAATTCGTACCATTCAAAGCGTCAATACCCTCAATATTTAGATCAGCTAAAGTTTTAGGAACAAATTCCACCTTCGGACGACTGGCTGCTTCGTCTCTCCTGGAAGAACATTTTATTTTACAATTATCTGTGGACGATTTCTTTTATAAAATAACAAAGTGACATCTCTTCCCTTCATTATCTACTGGTAAAATGCAGATTTTAAGTTATCTTTTTTTTTTAAGGCCCGTTTTACATTATACTTAATTTAGTATGAAATTTTGTATAAAATTTTTGTTATTTATTCTTTTAAATATAACGAGAACATCCCAAGACAAATGATTTATTGTATTAAAACTACATTAAAACCATATAAATGGATACAACTTTTTCACACTTATTTCTACGCCATTTCATATCTTTTATTTTAACCTACTACCAACCTTTTTATAAAGGAATTTAGCGCCAACTTATAAACATAGAAATGCCCAAGATGAATTCTTAACAATTTTATTTTGAATTTATAAAGAAATTTACCTGCATGTCATACATAAAAAAAATTACATCTGAAAATTTGTACAAAATATTTGAATATGTTTGTTTGATATTTAAAGTAAAAAATTTAGTATGAAAAAGGTTACGAAAAGGATTAATATTGCCGTAAAATGGCTGACTAAGATGTATTGCTGTTATGGCTATCATCTTTAAATGTAACTATGATAGTTAGTCCCTTAAAATATTATGTAAAAATTGGCTAAGTATGTGACCTGAAGGAAGATGCATTCTAAATTTATTAAATTCGGAATTAAGGACTGTCGAACGATTTGATGAATTTTGGCAATTTCCTCATTGTCTAGGTGATCTTAACCGACGTTTATAGACCTGGATCTAATAGATTTTACTTCTTCAATTATACAAGCGCAAATAGTCTAGTAGTACTTAGGACCTTCAGATGGTGATTATAAGCTTATTTCTAGTGTTCTACTAAAAACTTAAGCTGCATCGATATAGATGAAGTTGCAGAGGAAAATGTTGAAATTTTGTTAAGGTGCAACGACCAAGTGGCAATAGATTTGCTAATTTTGCAAGACAAGTTAGGGATGAAATATAATTCTAAAAATAAAATGCAATTTTTTGTATGTATCTATCTTTTTTTTTAGATTATAAAACTGAGTATGTTCAACAGATTGTTATACAATCAATCAATTTTAACTTTATCTAGGGTAGTTTTGAATACTCGATCAACAATTCAACCGGCTGACATAATGACCACGACATTATTCTAAAATGGATGGTGATACAACGATATACAATAGACAACAGAACTTCCTTATGCTTTGACTCAACTACAAACTACATCGTGATCTTTTATAGTACGACAAACGCCGACCTATCCCACTGGACTTAACTAACAATTCACATATTGCGCGCGCATATTTCGTTTGTAAAATTAATGAGAAAATAGAACAGGTTCTAAATATTTAGTACAATATTTCGTACGAAATTTACAAATAAATTTTTCTGTATGATACTCTTTGAAATATTTAATAGCAAATTTATTTCATAGTTTCATACTAAATTAAGTATAATGTAAAACCGGCCTAAAAGGAGAATTTTAGGTAAGCAATAACTTTTATTATTCTTTGTTATAATTACTACGTTTCCTACTTTTTCCTATTTTTTATATAAAACAATTACAATCAAATTAACTACCTTAGGAATTACTTAAGCTATCACATTAAAAAAAAAGGTATGTAAGTAAATACTACGTATTACATCTATGTTATATTTCGTTCACTCAGTTCAAAGTTATCATTATTTTCCCCTTTTGAGGGGTGCTTTTTTTGAGTTTGGTTTAAGGTGCCAACTTGGCTGTTTGTTATATCAGATTGTATACATTTAGGTTAACTATTTTTTTTTCAGGTTTTTCTGTATGGTAGAATATGTATGTAAATAAAAAATAAAATCTCTGAAAGATTTTAGTAGGAGTATTATTATTATTATATTATTAACATTATTTTAGGATTAAAATAGTTAAAATTCATATTTGACTCTGTGTAAGTTGTAACTATATATTTTGTGTTATTAAAGAATTTTGTGAGCAATTATTAAATTTATAATATTATTATATTCACTATTCAACAACGGCGTGTATAATAATTGATGAAAAATAATTATGAAGAAATAAGAACTTATTTTGCGAATGCTATTTGAAAGATGCGAATATTATAAAACTATTAAATGCACATTTCATGTTTTTTTCCAATTGCTGTAACGATTTTACAAAATTTACATCAATTGAAAACGGTATTAACACAAAATAGTGGAAGTGCTTTGATTTCGATATAATGAATAAGGTATGTCATATAAACAGAAATTATACCGATTACTTATCTACCTATACAATATCTTTAAAGTGGTCAAACTTACAGTAAAGGTACCTGATAGAATTTTGAGCAAAATGTTCTAGTGAACCTTGATCCAGAAATGACTGATTTTAGAGATATGGGCTAGCTTTGATACAGACAGTATTACCATCTCAGGAAGTATGTTATGCGATAACATGTTTTTAGAAAACTTAAAAAGTGGTCTTATTAAAAACAATATGATAAAAAAACTAAAAAATTGTTTTTCCTTCTTTGACCTTCTTTTGATTACAATACATATTTCTTTTTTTTTTATTTTGGGTATGATATGTTTGATTTATAAATACAACTTTTTCTCTCCTTCTCCATTGTTTTTATTTAATTATTATTCAACATTTTGATATAAACTACTTATTTTTTTTTATAATTTAACCAAGAACTAAGTATTAAGTATTTTTTTTTTTACTTTTAAACAAAGACAATACAGAAGTCTATAAGAAAATCTTATTTGAAAATATTTCGAAACTACTAATCAAATACAAGGAAAAGAAGCCCTGTATATGTAATTTAGACGAATAATACCCAGAATAAAACAAATATAGGTCTCAAATGTACGTAACTTTTTTCCATTCAATTCTGGCGAAGGTCAATGGGTAAACTATGTCGATACAGACTCTATTTCAAGGACATACATGTTCCACCCTGTGAATGCTGACGTCAGAGTGCGCGAGTCGCTTTTTCGGGTCAGAAATTTAAAATCATCATCATAAGTTTACCGATGTTTTCAGCACCCAGAGGATGGAAAGCATTTCATTCTAAAACGTTTAAGGGGAGGTTTACATGTATTTGACTGGAAAAATCGATTTTTGGTTTTTTGCATTTTTTGAAAGCTCCAAATATATAACATACATGGTTAAAGCGGTTTCGTAATATTCGCATTGTTTAAGCCGCTACGGCTTATTAAAAGAGCGGATGTACCTAACACAAACGGAGCAAATTAGATGTAATACTATATTCGACTCGGGGCTGCTCGGGTCGAAATATCATACTTATTGTTTGTTAGTGTATGTATAGTTGTCTTTAATGATTAGAAATGCCACTGCAGTCGGGATCACAAATAAGCGATAGAGTAGCTATTTATATTACAATAATATGAAGCAATTAGATCCGAAATAAAACGCACATTTGAAGAAACCGATCTAACAATATTTCTTTTACTTAAAACACACTTTCCCACGCTTTAGAAAACTACTTAAATAAAATATATCAATTTATTGCAGATGCACTTACTTACACTAAATTTCTTACAAAAGCTGGCTAGAATATGATGGCAAAGGTAACCGCACTACGGATCATCAGAGTAGCACAGGAAAAATGGAAGTCGATGCGATGCCTTAAAAGAAATTTTCGCACGATTTCGGATAGGCGACTGAGACAAGACAACTTTTTAAGCAATTTGTAATTTTTAGCCGTACGAAGATGTTACTGTTCAAGAAAAAAAAAAGAGAAAGTGTTGGAGATGTACAAAAAAGAATGAGTGGACTTTGAAGAAAGGGCGCTGGTAAACTGACTGACAAAGTTATTGGTAATTTAATAATAGTGTACTGTGGACTAACAATTAGACAACATCCAGATTCTGCATAAAAAATGAAGACAGCTATTTGGGCTACATTTCATTATAAATGTTCAGCCGACGCGGATCCACAACACATTTATTGTCCAAAAGGTGTAGACAGCCTGTGTAAGTGGCGCGTTGCAGAAGCCAAGGTTGAGCTTGCTTCATTCATACATGACCCTCTTTTGCAAAAAAAAATCAAGATGCTATTAGGCCGATTTATGAAGTTTTTTTCTAGAGTGATTTCTTGCAAAGATGCATTGGAAAAAATTGTCAAAACTGAAACGACTCGTTTAGTTCATGTGTGTAGAAACTAGCTCCAAAAGATTTACACTGCGGCCCATAAACAATTCAACTTGCTACCTACATTGCCGCAAATTTATTCAATGAAGGTTACTTTTCTGTATTACAAATAATGAATGCGGTGGGAATTGCAGTAGGACTTGATGCCAAAAATTTCGTCATCAATTCTGATCGTCAGCGCATACAACGAGCAGAGCAGAGTATGTCCAGCGCTGCAAAACTTGCTGTGCTATCTAAAGGGAAGCAACAAATTTTGCAAATGCAGAAGTATGAAGAAGAAGAAGGATTAATGTATGGTGCTGGAATAGCTGACTAAGTATATGTTGAACTATTTGTAAAAATTTTTGCTGAGAAACTTTGAACGCGTTTTTCTCGAAACATGATTTTTCAAATCTGCGTAAGTTCTAGTTCTTCAAGTGTTCAATATATCAACTTAATTCTTTTGTTTTCTTAATGTAAACAGTTTTTATTGGAGGTTATACCTATAATATACTAAAAATTGCAATATTCCACATTTTTATATCCACATAAACACAAAAAAGAAATAGAAAATAATCAAATCAAAGTCCAGGTATCTGCCACATTGTTTGCTTTCGACTTATTTGGTTAAATTTAGGTATAACCTCCAACAAATTTAATATATTTCTAACTCTTCTTTTTATTTTCAATTTCGGATCACTTTTGCGTATGCTAGAGCTTACGCAGTTTGACCGTGTTTTCTGTGCACATTGCTACCTAGATACAAATAGCGAACGTTATAGTGGTCTTGTCTTTAAAAAAAATATATTTTTTAATGTTCAAATTTTAATATATTTATTAAGAAAAAGCCGTATTTCGTATATCTTTTCCTTTGTCTGAAAAAAAAAGCTCAAAGTTTTTGGACTTTTCCGATATATATATGTAAACCTCCCCTTAAGAAACATTTTGTGTCCTCTGGATTCTGTGCCCAGGAACAAGTGATCCTCCAAGCCAATGAATGCCAGACTCGGAATTATGGAGAATATATATTTAATTAAAAAAAAAAAAATGAAAAGGGCGTATCTCAAAAAGAAAAAAAAATATATTAGTGTCCTAATTGTGCATCCGCAACTACAAAGATACTGCTTATCATTCTTACTGTTATTAATATTATTCCATCGGCTTAACTCAAAACAAAATGAAATGAACCTGGTTAAAAATTCGAACGTAGTTTTGACATTTAATAAATAAGCAGATCCAAATTAATTGGACCTTTGGGATTATTCGCGATGTGGGGGAAAGATGATATACAGACTTACTTTTCATGAAGAGTTTCCGTTAAAGTCTTCAATATTTCCGTACACTGGCTGTGATATTCTAATAGACCATCAGCGAATGTCGCCAGCTGAGATATTTGTTCCACCTATATATCGGTAGCAAAGATACAAAATATTTATACATCAGCGAAAACGTTAGAATAAATTACTCACATCGTTCTCTAATAAATTAAACATTCCAGTTTGAGCAAGGTGCAATGATTCTGCGAATTTGTCTTCGGCGGCCTTGATTTCGTCATCTGTAATATGTGAACCTGTCATAAAATTAAAAAGTACCGTGCGTAAATAAAAGGGGACACTAAAGCGGTTCTAAATAAAATAAATGTGTAAAAAAAAAAATAATATTTCGAAGCATCTACTTTTTTTCTCCAATAATCTAATTAAAGCTGCGATTTCTAAAATTTTGATTAGCTTCCAAGTTATACCAGATCCTATTATGTGTTCATTAATTCTTTTTTCTTCTCTGTGCAGTTAAACATCTACCGGGTGTTCCAAGCCTATAACTCCTCGTAATAAGATTTGAGAATATACGTACTTTTTTTAGCAGCACTTCCAGCATCCTTCAATCTTCTGTACAATTATTTTTCCCAACACAACCCTAATCTTAAATTGCTTATGCAATAATCATTTATTTAACATCCTACAATAATCACTTATTTAAATTTAACAGCATTATTTAGCAAACTGTCAGTTATGTATTTATTTTTTCTTCCATTCAGCCGCATTTACTTTGAAGGAGCAGTGACATGCCTTCATTCTTATGGCGAAAATGCTAAATAAGCTAGTGAAATCGGCCCTTGCATATTACGATTTAAATTTAGAAGGAGAAAAAGTAAAAATTGTAAGGAATGTGTATATCTAGGCATAAAGGTAATACCAATAGGACAAAATGAAGAAAAAAAGGTCATATATAATACTATATTACGACCAGTGATTATGTATATCTATTATGTATATTATTTGGACTAAAAAACGGACTTCTGGAGAATAATAGTAAGAAAATCTAGATTAGCACACGTAAGAAATGAAGACACTATATACATTTAAGACACCATATCACAAATTTCACTATAACTGGACCCACGTTTCGATAGCAAAGCTAGAAGAAAGCAGAAGGCAGAAGGAAGAACACTGGTAGAAGCAATCCATGCATCTGATTTGATATGGGTAAGAAAGACGAACTAATATGGGAATGGATTGCTCCACAATCTAGAATGTGGCTATAAGGAATTAGTAACGTCGGCGAAAAGAAATTTAGTAGGGAATGATTGGCAAAATAGACAGGCCTGGTAAATACCTAACCAAAGCTATATTATGTACAAGTCAGGCCAAATTTGATGTACATATTAAGTAAATATACTTTGACGAATGTGAGAAAAAAAAACATCCAAGACTAATACTGGATTGGATCTCTCCAGAAACAAAAAAAACTAGGGTTGATCAAGTAACAGATGATTACCAAAGAGATGTCCGAATATTAAGTACATATACTTTGACGAATGTGAGAAAAAAAAACATCCAAGACTAATACAAGACTGGATCTCTCCAGAAACAAAAAAACTAGGGTTGATCAGGTAACAGATGATTACCAAAGAGATGTCCGAATATTAAGTACATATACTTTGACGAATGTGAGAAAAAAAAAAACATCCAAGACTAATACAAGACTGGATCCCTCCAGCAACAAGAAAAAACTAGGGTTGATCAGGTAACAGATGATTACCAAAGCGATGTCCGAAAGTTATTTACTAGACGCCCAACGACAAAATAGACAAGCTTGCCGATTAGGAACCCACAGGCGTATCGATTTAGAAGCAACCAATTGATACCTGTGATAAAGAAAGATAGAGGCACACACTAAAGAGGCATTATTCTTTTAAGTTTTGATTATTTATTGTTTGTTGTTCAACATTTGGCGTTTGTTTAGTATTTCCATTACTGTGTGTTATTTTTTGTATAGTTTCTGTTTATTGTTGGTACTTTGTATAAAATGCCTAGGAAAATGGTAGAAAAAAAATGTATTTTTCTAACATAAAATATGTAATTGCCCCTTTAAACAATAATTATAAACGAACCTACTATTTTAGTTTCTTCCATCGACATAAATTCGAAATTTCATTAGGAGCAGAGAAGCTTGGGAAACCCGGTAAAATACTGTAGCTAATTAACTAAATAAATAAAAACTAACTCCTTTAGGGAGCGTGTATAAATGGTCCCGCCGAATAAGCATGGCGGAATGGCCTTCAGAAGGAATTTTTGAAGCAGGTTATTGGTAAGTCATAAGCAGGTAATATACAGTGTGTCACAGAATAACTATACCTAATTGGGATCATACATTCGTGGTAGTGGCAAATTAGTTATTAAAAATAATACTTAAGTTGTGAGGAATTGCTTTAATTCGACGTTTCAGTATGTATGGTGTACCAATAGCTTTTTCAAAATCACCAATTACAAAAATTTTAGTAGAAATATTCTTCGGTTATTCATAGTTCCTTGTAGAAGATGCAACTTCAAACGTTTCTTTCGAATATATGATTCCAATTCTTGGAGCAACTACTAATGTTGTCCGACGCTGCACCATACAAGATAAAAGCCGCGCAAATTTTTTTTTTTTTTTATAGTAACATTATTCATACCACTTGTTTAGCTCATGGGTTTCAATCGTGTAGCCGAAGACATTAGGAATCAATTGCCAATTTTATAAGGAATCCAATTTTATAAGGAGCGACTTCCCGGTGTTAAGTTGCCTCCTGAACCGATTATTACGAGATGGGATACATGGTTAGAAGCTGCAATTTTTTTTCGCCGAAATTAATTTTGAAGGAATAAAAAATGTAATTCTTGAAATCACTGCTGACTGTATTGTTCTAAAAAAGCTGTAAAAAGATAGTAACATCAACAGAATTGCTACAAAACCTTTTGTATATTAAGTCAAATTATAGCTTTGTTTCAAGTTCCATTCGTAAACTAGAAACGCAAGGGATGTCGCTCTCGGAATCAGTAGAAATAGTAGACGAATTTGATGTGCTATGTAAGAAGGAAGGTTAAGGGTACAATAGGCAATTTTATATGCGATGAATTTAAAAAAGTGATAAATAAAAATGCGGGGTATTTGAAATTGAAGAAAGTTAAGAAAATTTGGGAAGGTGAAACAGTAAACGATTTTGACTTTAATTTTAGTTTAGAATGTATTGCCTAGTTAAAAAAATGCACCAATTACATCCGTGGATGTTGAAAGAATATTCGAAATATACGTATTCTGATAGAAGACAAAACTTTCTTTTACAAAATTTTGAAAAACATTTAATTATAAATTATTTTAGAAATATGTAGTGAAAAAATTTTGTGCAATAAAGTTAATGTTTAACTTTCTGCTCTTATTTATTTTATGTAAAAATTTTGCATATTGTCACAATTTTTTTTTGCATATATGCCCCAGGTTTATACATATTTTCTCAAAAATCGATGCATATATTCCAGCTTTTCTTTGTATATAATCCGATCTCTATTAATCACATTTACAATATATAATTAGGCATATCTTGTGGTTTTTTGGTGGCTGACACTTCAAAAGAATCGTAACATGGATAATATAAAATATTTCAAAACATTTTTTTATGGACTAAATGAATGAAAATTTTCAAAAAAAAAAATAAGATCCGATATCTAACACACAATAATTTCACTTTTCTAATTGGAAAAAGAATTTGCAGAAATGAGGTCTGCTTAGAATACATTCATGTAATTATTTGTAGGTCAGGGGATAAAATACCTACTTTCTGATGAGTTGCTAATGCCCACGCATAAACCTTTTAAAAAAAAAAAATCATTCTGTGAGCCATTTTACCATGCCTATCCGACTGGAACGTTTGATCTGGTTACCGTGGGGATATTCTAGCTCATTACAAAAAAAAAAAACCTACCCGAAGTTTTACCCTGTGTTTTAATCGGACTGGAATAAGGACTGCTAGTCCTTGTAACTAAAATAGAAAGACATGCATTGGCTGAATAATACGTATAAAATAAAATTAATTATAGGAAGGGATTGATCGATTCTCTTTGGTTACAAACACCAAGATGCTCGAGTGATCTATTATTTTTTTAATGCGTGCCTGCGGCAATCCATTACCTTTGGCCTGTCGCCTTCTTTTGCAATCGAAATCGAGTCGACGGCCCTGCAATTTCTTGCGGTGGTGCTGGAAAAGATCTCAGTTGCAATGGGGCAAAGTCTTTTTATTTTATTTTTTTAACCCTAAACCTACCAAGGTGTGCTTTTGAGGCACAATTGATTTTGAAATTGCTGGAACTTTGTAAGTTAACTGCCCACAGACTGGAGGATTTTTGTATTCTCAAAATAAACTATTTAACACAGAATGACATAAAAATTTTTTAAAAATATTTTTCCTATTTTACTAAAAAAAATTAAACATAATTTACCGACACGTCCTACCAAGGTGTGTCTTTGAGGCACATACTGTTATTATACTATAAAATGCATTGCTACGTTATTTAAAATTAGGTATGTGGGTAAATCCACCGTAATAAGATATGCTTTATATTTCGGGACTTTCCCCTTGTATGTAAGAACTTCCAGTTGCATATGAAGGGGAATTCCCTAAATGCGTTTTGCTAAAACAGTCAGCTTACAAACTGCATTGCTATCAGTGTATTTGTGACTTTCCTAACGAACGCATTGGCCGTTTTAGGTGTCTATGGTTAATTTTATTTCTTTACTAGTGGAGAGTATAGTATAGACCAGGTAAGCAAAATAAATTTTGATTGACCCCAGTAAAAATAGATTTGTGTTTTATGCTTATTTGGTTTTGAAATTTATGCAGAAAGTATGACCGATTGGTTGACTGACCGACGCCGGCCACTAACTGAAAAAGGAGTTGCTCGATGCATTGTACGAAGTGATGAGATTTGGGAAGGAACGTAAATGATGGTGAGATGAAGAAGAGCCAAATGACGAAACCTCTTCTAGTGAAGCGGATTATCAAGAAACTGGCGATGATGAAAGCGATGAACAAGAAGGAAGTGACGATAGTGATGCTAAATGATGCACCGCCCGGCATTTGCAAACTTTTATTGGAAAAGATGGTACCGAGTGGAATGCCACGCCGATTGCCAAGAGAAAAACACGTGCACACAACATAATTACAACAGCTTTGAACCAAAGTGAAACTTCCACCTGGAGTGCATGTTGATACTCCTTGTGACGCATTCAATTTGTTTTTTGATGATACGGTTATTGGTATTGTGGTTACTTTCACTAATAAGGAGGCTGTTCGTATTCTTGGCGATTTGTGGAAACCAGTTGACGACGTTGAAATCCGTGCTTTCTTGGGCCTTTTGATTAATGCTGGAAGAAATAAACAGGAATGGTGGACTATAATGAGCTATGGAATCCTTTATATGGAAATCCTGTTTATCGAGCGTGTATGTCACGAAATAGATTTACTCAATTACTAAGATTTATTCGTTTTGACGATAAAGCGACCAGAACCCCTCGAAGGCAAAAGGACAAGTTGGCACCAATTAGAGACCTGTGGAACCGTGTTAATACAAACTTGCTGAAATATTATCTTCCTGGAGTAATCTAACCATCGATGAACAACTGGTGCCTTTAGAGGCCGTGTATCTTTCCGACAGTACCTGCCAAGCAAGCCAGATAAGTACGGTATGAAAATTGGGTGGATATGCGATAGTGGAACTAGTTATCCGTTACGTGGTATACCGTACTTTAGGAAAAGAAGGTCTCAACAGAGCAGAAAACTTAGCGCAAAAGGTGGTTGAAGACCTTTGTGAACCTTTTCTGAGAACTAAAAGGAATATTACGTTCGACAACTTCTTCACCAGCTACGAGCTTGCATCCAGTTTGCTTACCAAAGGCCTAACTTGTGTAGGAACGCTCAGAAAAAATAAGTGCTGCATACCACCAAATTTTTTACTTCACAGGCGACGGAATATTGAAAGCAACTTGCTTGGTTTTCAGAAGACAATGACTTTGGTATCTTATGTACCTAAGAAAATCGCTGTGTCATTATTATCTACAATGCACAACGACTCCACCATTGATGAGGAAAATAAAATAAATCTGAAATCAATAAGTACTACAATTCCACGAAAGGAGGGTGGATACACTTGATCAGATGGTACATACATATTCAGTGAAACGCAAAACTAATAGGTGGCCTTTGGTCTATTTTTTCAATATAATTGATGTGTGTGGAGTAGCTTCATTTGTCATTTGGAGAAATATCCATCGTGACTGGCATATTTCCAAAAAACGAAGACTTCGCAAAATTTTCTTACGAGAAATTACAACAGAATTAGTACTGGGGCAAATTAGACGTCGTAGTTTGAGTGGCTTGCATAAAAGTCATACTTCATTGATACAAACTACGTTGAATCAAGTCCAAACCACAGGGGAGTCTTCGGCTCGAGAAGTAAGAAACGAAAACGGTGCTATATTTGCCCATCAAAGAAAAGCAGAATGTCAACACAGTTATGTGATAAGTGTAAGCAAACGGTTTGTGGTGAACATTCAGAGAAAATACTCACGTGCACAAATTGCAAACTGCATAAATAACTTTCAAATATTTTACTATCTTGTACTATTTTTAAATTATATCTTCTGACACACAATATTCTTTCTATATGTTTTAATCTTACTGTATACCTACTACATGAAATAAATAATGCATATTTTGCTATTATTTACATCAACAATGTGTACAAATAGATGTGTGCCTGTGAGGCGCACCTTGGTAGGACACGTTACGATAAAACTTTGGTAGGACTAGGGTTAATATGGCTCATAAAAATTTACCATCACTTCTTTCAAATCTTTCGTCTGCAAATAGTGCAGGGGCTCTAAGAAGTTCTGTTTGATATTGTCGTCCAAGGAGTATTTGACGTCGGCCATCTGTTTGAGGGATTCGCCCATTTCGACCATTGCCGCGCCGAACATGCTGTCGTCACCCAACTTTTTCCCATACAACAGCATGCAGTCACCCAAGACGCCTTCTGGCTGCGGGTAGGTGTTGGACTTCGCTTGGCCGCTCAATTTGCTGATGCCTTTGACGGCGGCCATTTTAGCCCTGGCGGTGGGATTCGGTTGTAAAAACTCTTTTGTCTTCGCCTGCAGCTCCTCCACCAACTCGTAAGTAACGTCGGTTTTCTTTTAAATAAACGATGAGGTTACTGTGCGGGGAGATTGGACCCTTTTGAATTTTTAAAATTTTACTTACCCTCTCCATGTCCATAAAATCCAAATCGAGCTTGGTGCCCTCAGCACCACCCATTTTTTCCGTAACATACTAAACGGGAATGTAAATTATAAATTAAGAAGTGCCTACAATATTTTCTATATGGCGATTATAACCGTACCTGATTGCATTTATTTATCTGCTTTTTCAAACCGGCAAATGCCATGTTGCCCTCTTAGAGTAATCTAGAAACAAAATTAATCCAAATATCACGCAAAGAAAAAAAAGCATATGAAAAGAGAAAACAGATGGAGGATGGGGGGGGGGGAGGGGGGGCACAAAATCTATTATGTGTGTTACATCACATCTGGAACATCTGTTTAACCTCGTTATCTAAAACGTGCTCTTATCTTATTTAATATTAAATGAATTATAATGCGCTACCTAGGAAATTTTTTTTAATTTCATCCAAGCGTGAGAGACAAAACTGCTAATAAATTTGGATCAAATTTCAATTTGGGACGGGGAGGCATGGCCTCTTTAGGTATTAATATAGGTCAATGTCAAATGCATAGGAGATTCTCTTAACAGAAAAAAAAAATCTACTAGAAAATATTTAACAACAGCGCAACTACGTTTAATTAAAGCGAAATGCAATTTTCTTTACTACTAAAAAGAAAACATGTGGGCGATTGCATATACATATCTACATTAAAAAAAAAAAAAAAACGAATCGATATAGATGTGTTATATAAGAAATAAATTTGTAAATTAGATTGGATTATACCACGAATTGACATGGGTAGATAGATCTATTTTCCCTCGCGAAAAAAAATAGATCCGTTCGTCATGGAAATCGTGACAATGGAACATGGATATAAATGAAACCATTTCGATATGTACTAATCGTGTGGAGAAATTTTCATTTCTACGATTATCAAAACAACAGGCGGACACCTCTCCAAACCAGCCACGATCTGTGCAACTACTAGCTAAATACGTTTAATGGTGACTTACATTTTGCCTATCGTAAAATATCGGAACTAACGGCGTAATATGAATTTGGGGGGGTTCATGCGATCTCCTCTATTGACAACTTCAAAGCCGCAACTCCGAAATCGGAATGTGTTTCCGTGGATTGACATATAATACTATCGACTGTAGCAAACGAACACCAAAGGTTCAGCTGTGCGCAACAGCCAGCACGCAGGTATCGATAGACAAACAGCCACCCACTTACCACCGAAGAACGGGGTGGCTGTTGCAAAGGCGGGAGTTTGAAAATGGAAGCACCCTTCTCCCACCCACGGCGTAACTGATTATTAACCGGACGAAATGGTCTTTTATAATAATTTCTATTTACCCGGTTAACAATTTCATTTGAAATTTGCTCGATTAGGCTAAATGTGGAAGGATAATTTTGGAAAATCTACGTACAGTTAATTGCAAAAGCCTTCAAATTATAGGTCTGACATACGAAGAGACAAAATTTAAATTGTCCTTTTTAAAAGTAAATTTTATTATTTATAGTGTTTGTCATTCCTCGATATTTTCTCGTGTTTAGTATCTTGATTTTTTTTGTTAGCAATGTTTAAGTAATAGGTCCTTTTTATTTTTACGGAATTCATTCGCTCTTCGGTTGAGAATAGAAACCCATGTGTTCCAGAAAAAAAATTGTTCCGAATTAATGTACTGTGGAGAGATATTTACTTTCGAAATATTATTCCTAGTTAGGTGTAAATCGCGTCCTTTTTAAGTAGTGACGAGTATAGAGTGTAAATGTTTTTTACTAACCAACTGCAGTACGAAACACAACGTATACTCGTTTTAGATTTGTTGTTGACATTCAATTTTAATGGTTTGGATGTAACAATACTATACTGTTGAAAATTTTAACACTTTTTTTGACTAATTTAATAGTCAGGAGAGGTCCACACTCTTTTCGTGTTATTTTGTCGAGAACTATAGAAGTTTAAATTTGACGAGCAAAGATAGTCAAGTCACAGTATAGAAATATATCAGTAATGACAGAACCCCTTTTTATGAATGAAATTCTTCGTCCTATTTTAATGACCTTGATCACATTGATGCTACGGAGTGCACGGCCACGCGCATCCTATGCGTCTACCGAAAAATGTAGGAACATTTAAAAATTTGATCTCTATGCTTTATAGCGGAGGTTATGTCAAAGTTATATCATATATTTATTATTGAATTGGTCGAAATTTAGTAGATGAAAGAGAGAGTCGCTGTAAGAATATTAGCTGTGAATTATAAACATGCAATGTGCATATAACCAATTTTTTTTTGTAGAAATGTTTTAATAAATTGACATTTCGTTATTATTGATACTATAACCTATAATAATAACGCAACTGTAAGTAAACATTATAAAAGTGTAGAAGTGAATTTATTTACCTGATCGCAAAATTTCCTATATATTCAAAATTATAAAATTGCATAAATAAGCCACTTTATTTATAGTGGCATTTTTGATTTGAAATTTAGTGATATACCTAGTTGATAGCACTTAATCTATTGAAAAATACCGATCTGTTAAATTTTCTATTGCTGTAATTTAATTATATAATTAACTAAAAGAAATTACCTATCATATGGAAACGTCGTTCTCCAATATTTTTACAAAATAATGTGAATTTTATTAAGTCTGGCTTCTCAGAAAAAATATGCATTGTCTGGATTAGAAAGCTTTCATTATAACAGCAATGCATACACGATATACTGGACATTTTTGATTGGGCTTTTGCCAGTTAATTTCCAGGTAAGAGTAAACAGGTTAATATTGAAAGACATAAGTAGTTAATAGTTTATATTTGCTATGCCTACAGTATAGACAATGAAAAATATTACAAACAGAAAGTTTTCATTAGAGCTTACATACAAATCTACTGCTCAACAATTTATTCTAGCAACGAAAGGTAGCAAGTCGAAAGTTATTTACATATTAATATAATTGACAACTTTATGAAGTTATATGGCTTTGTCACTCCATTTTGTCAAACTTTTTCTGCCGATTTCACACGTGCTTCTATCTAATGTGTACCCTGAAACCCAACATCTTTGAAATCAGAAACTTCAATGTGTAAAATAATCGCATTCTTGACATGGATGTTCAAAATTAATAGAACTGAACTGTGCTATGAATTTTTCCAAACACTTCAGTTGTGGTGACACTAATTCAAAAGTATTAAAAAATATTTTCTCTAATATTATAACATAAAAGAAAGGTGTTTCTAATTTTCCAAATTTCTGCTGATTCGCATGTTCACATGCCTTTTAATGGCAAAATAACGTTGAATCGTCTAACTGATCGTGTTGCTGGGAAAACCCTTCACAAACATCACAATTGTAAACATTTAAACATTTCCATATCAAATATCCACAAATGTATCGCAACGAATTTTGCGAAAAAACTTAAATTGTAATTATTTCTCGCACTATTCTTGCAGTTGGGAGTATGCCAACGATTGTAACCAATGCAGGTAGTTGATCCAAATTCCTCTGGTTTCATCATCAAGCATCACCAATGATTGCTATGATGCATTGCTACATTACAACCTTTAATAAAAACAAAAAATTAAATGTTGATCTCTCGAGTACTTTTTACTGTAAACATTGAAGTGCACTTCATACTTTAAAACACCTTTTCATAGTATGTGGTGTTATTAGTCCCATAGTTGTGAGTATTTTTGACATTTAAGTGTACAATTGATTATATTAAAATACTTATGAATGATCACTTAAAAGTGAACACAAAAAACGTATGTAAAACTGTCTATGAAAAAAATAATAATAAAATGTGTGGCTAATACACCGTACACGTAAACCAAGATTCACAAATAAGAGATCAAGAGAACAAACGAAATTTAAAAATAAAATGCGGGTGAACATCACAGCGACATAACCTAAGTGTCTAAACGTGGTATTTAATTTATCGTGATTGATACATACACATACATACGTGCTGATATAAACACTAGCACCCCGCCAAAATTTTCTTGAATGAAATGCACGATCGTGCACGATTCACGTGCTGCGCAATACGATTTATTTATGACCGGCCACGCTCATTTTACTACGATTCGAAAAACGGACGAGAGCGGGAAGCCAATCTGTCTCTACTGCTATCTTTCTATACTGTGGTCAAGTATTGTCTATTGCTAAGGGGTTATTTTGTCCAACTGACACGTGGAATTATAAAATACTTCTAGTCACATTTTATTTGATCTAGACTAGACAAATTTACTAGCTGTTTAACTAAATGAATGCGATCTATTGGGTGTTTTAACACCATTTCTAAACACAACGTCTTTTTAATATGCAACTCCTATTTCTTAGTGCTATAATATTCTCTCTTTAAGACGTTTTCTCAATTATAAATATGCAAAACCACTCATTCACAAGTTTTGGTTTCAACTAAACGTACCAATTTTAAAATGATTTTTTGAGAACCATTATAAAATTAAGCGAATGTTTATGCTATTGATTCAAGTCTAAACTAATTGCGTAAATAGATGTTCCCAATACATCTTTAAGATGTTTGAAATTTTTTTAATGCCCACTGGAATTAACGTTAATAACACGAGGTTACACTTTGCAAGTCAGTCACATTTGGTGGTTTGTTTGGATATGTTAATACGGAGAATCAAACACGAAAACAGATACACGTGCAATGCAGGTGGTGCGTATAATGCAATACTGTATTAGAATGTGTGGGGTTTCTATATTTCTATCCGAGGGAAAAATTCTGATTGATTGACGCTTCTGAATGTCTAGAAAAATAGTCAATCCTCATATCTGAACAAAGAATTCACACGAAATTCTAGTCATTTCTGTTCTATTAAATACGCGTAGTCAACTCGTCTGGGAGGGTTTGGAAAAATCAACACTAAAATATTTGACTAGCGCAAAATTAACGCCAACACCGTAATATTAACAGTGTAAGTAGACCTGAAAAAATAACTTTTTCGTCGGATCATTCTAATTCTACATTTAATTAGCACTAATATTTCCAAAGGAATGTTGTTAAATCATCTAACAGTTTCGATGGGAAAGCGTTGATGAAGAATTTCGTAACAATTGAGAATACTTAAGTAGGAACATTACGGTACTTTTTATTTGATAATGGTTCAGTAAGTGTCCCCATTACATTCGCGTTACATTACAATTACATTCGAGCTCGGCGTTTATTTACTCTATTGAATTAATTTGAGCTGAGCACAAATCAAAGGTCTTTACCATTGCAGCGAATAATAGAACATTCAACATCTTACATGTAAAACTGTTTTGCTACTCCAAGACGTACGAAACATTGATAACGGAAAATGAGAGAACTGTATGTGACATAGTGATAATAGAAGAGGAGAAAATATGCTCCTTAAGGTGGTTACTAAAGTTGAGTTTCGTAAATGGAAGTTTGTAAGGTTTTATTAAAAAACAAAGAATAAGTGTATCTATTGTATTTGTACATTTACATATATTATTGACACGTTTTTAAGAAATGATATTCCATACATTGAATTTATTGTATTCTTATGTAAATAATACAGATATTTTAGAAAATTATGTGTATTTTTTTATAATTATATTAAATCATAAATATAAAGCAAAAATCAATGGGTATTATACACCAAAATTATTATTATTATTATATCGTATTTAGAATGTGAAGAAGTGGTAATAAATGAGGGCTAAGTCCAAATTAACTACCTTTACACTTAGCAGTAGAAAAAATCTTGATTACAAATATTTTTTAAAAAGGAAAAAAGTAAGTAATACCGGTGTACCGCAAGGATGAGTGCTAGGACCTCTATTGTTTCTAATATTAAATTTAACGTTTCTAACATCCAACTGAATAAGTATCAATCTAATTAAGACTACAGTCAAAGACAAAAGTCTTGACTCAAGTTTAACAGATCATTCGAGTTTCTTCGCTATTTCAATATTTCTCTCCTCAATTGCGAGTCAAGACTTTTGTCATCGATGGTACAATGTACGGCGATCTGTGTAACAAGTGGGGCAAGATATAAAAATAGCAGCTAATCGCAGCAAAAAGGAAATTATGATAGTGTAGGAAGCGATATTTTCGAAAAGTCTATTTTTTTAATTAACTTTCCCATGTAATTGTAGTTGTCTTACCAAGGAAACATGAATTGCGTTTATATATACGTTCATAGATAAAATTCAAGATAAAGTTCAAGATAAAATTATTTTAATAGTTAAGTCTGCGTGATCTTAAAATATTCTTAACATATCCCACTTCTACCCCTATAAGAAAATACAGTTTCAGTTCCTTCTAGCCAAATTAATTTTATGGTAACAAAGCTGATACGAATTGAACTAATTCAATGCTTTGGGATTTAAAGCAAAATTACCCAAATTAGTTTTTAACAGCAGGCTTTGTTCTCATTTAATACCGTTATCAGTTTTTTTTTTTTATCTAAATACCATAATACTGGTACATTTTCACTTAATTAATGTAGTGATACATAGGTCAATATTAAATTTTGCAAACAAAAAATGAGTTACAAAGGAGACTGATGGAAAAAAAAGTTCGGAAAAATATCTAACCAGAACGAACTGCCGTAGTTAAAGGGAGTAATAAAGCCAGAAATAAACAGCACACAACAACCCCAATTAGTAGAATCAACGTCATCCAATTAAGCGAAAATATCTATCCCCCGGATTTTCTTAGATTCGTGACCTTCCTACGCTTGTTTTTTTTTTTTTCGATGCGAACAAGCGTTGGCGCAGAAAGAAAAAATAACAAGAAAATGGGTTGAAATTGGATCTAAGGTTTCCTAATATTTTCACCTTACCCGAGATAGATTGTATTACATAATTAAAAAAGTTAATGAGGTGTTTTCTTTGTGGTTACGGAAATTTTTTTTTTAGAAAATCTTATAGTTTCACCCTAATCAAATTAATACATGCTGTTAAGGTTGCCATATAAGCTAGGGATGATTTATTACCATATCGGCCACTACATCAAATCCACTATGTATTTCAAGCTGTAAAATTTCCAGAGACATAGTTGAGCATGCTCTGCAAACCAAGGAAATACTTTTATGCACATTCCTCCACGTAAAGGGAGCATTTAACAATATCTCCCCAGCATCGAGGAATCTATGAAACAAGCTGCAGACAGAAAAACTGCACGCTTAAAGGGAGATCAGTTTATACAACCATTATGGAAGAGGGTCTGATGGCACGGGTCGAAAGGGAGTTTCTCTCTTCTGCTATAGAACTTGGTCATGGATAAGCTACTAGTAAAGTTGGACAATGAAGGATATAAAACATTGGGGTATGCAGATGATCTTGTCATTTTGACCCAGGGCAAATTCAACAGCGTAGTGCGAGACAAAATGCAGAACGCTTTACAAGTTGTACAAGCATCGACCGAGATGAAAGTCTTCGCCATACGACCACAATAGCATTTACAAGAAAGGAGGAACTTAGATGATCTTGGACCCATGAAACTTCGGAGTGAAAAGAAACAACTGTCAGAGGAAGGCAAAAAAATATCTGCTAAACTTCAAGCTTACCAAGAGGATTAGAACCAGTGCGGAGGCAATCCTCATGCCTCAAAAGCATATGGATCTGGACATACATAACAGTTGTCAGATGTACGATCAGCTACGCAACTCTGGCAAGAATGGGAAAAAAGAGAAAAAATGTAACAGGATTACAGAAAAAACATGGGAAGATTATATGAAAACATCGATGCTAATAGAAGAACAGATGGGCGAGGAATGGCAAGAGGAGAACATACAGATGGACGAGCAAGTGATAGTAGAACCATGCGTGGAAGAATATGAAGAGGTAGTAAATTACTTAAAAAAGAGAAGGCCACAGGAATGGACGAAATCCACAACGAGATGATAATGAATGGTGGAAGGGATTACAAAACGATTTTCGGCAAGGATGGTCACGGTAGATGCGGTACATATAGTGAACCAAATTATAGAAAAGAGTTACGAGGAGACCATGTGCCTTACAAAGAAAGATGAAGGAAAATTCAGAACTTTTGAAAAAGGAATAATAAGAGACATATATGGACCACAGAAGATTATTAGGCTTTATAACCAGGAAATAGACACAATATTAGAAGTGAAGATATAGTTATATTGATAAGGTCACAAAGGATAAAATGATATGGACACGTGGAGACCGATGGCAAATAGACCAAGAGGAAGACCAACAATAAGATGGGAACTACAAGTAATCAACGATAAAAAGCCTAGGGATCGAAGACTTGGAGGAGGAAGATAAAAGAATAGAGAAGAATGGAGAAACATATCACAGGAAGCAAGAACTAGCAAGAAGTTGTAGATAGAAGAGGTGAAAGAGGGGCGGAATGGCCTACCACTTCCGCTTTGAAGGTCTGAACATCATTGGAGTAGCTTTAATTCCATGTGTATAGCTTTATATATACATAATCGCGCATGGGATAAGTTGGAATCAGTCCAACTACAGAGTTAATCTGGTTTACGGATGGATCAAAAAATTAAAACCAAATGATCATTCCACTAGGAAAATATGCCACGGTCTTTCAAGCAGAGCGCATACGCAATCTTGCACTGTACAGATGACATCAATCAGAGGATCTATGTTGCTACAGAGCAGCCAGGAGATACTGAGGGTATTAGTGAGTCCTAAGATACAATAAAAATTGATTTGGGGAATGTATAGCCCCAAATCAATTTGCTGCGGGTGCCTGGGTATTTAGCAATTGAAGGAGACGAAAAAGCCGCTGAGTTAGCAAGAAGGAATCATATATACATAGGCCCATTCGAGTGTTTTAAAAACAAAGCACTAGAGCAGGGAAGGGATGGGGTTAAATAGAAACACAAAGAATAGACCACAAGTAACAAATCTCCTAACAGGACATGCTATACTGAAAGGACAGGATTAGATAATAAATTAAGAACTTCTATATTTTATTAAAAATATATATTAAGAATTAATGTAAAATATATTTAAGAAAAATTAATATAATATACTAAAATTATATTTGAGAATTTTTTTTTTAAAAGCTAAAAATTTTCAACCATATTTTCCGGAAAGAGAGTTAAAAAAAAAAACTTACTAATTCAGCCTGTCTGAGTGTGTTCATGGAATCTTTTAAACATTTGACATGACGAAACATAAAGCTTTGTTTTTATTTACAAGCAAACTATTCGCTATTGTTTCCGATAATTACTTATCGATGTAATTTCAAAATTTAATAATGTATTTTATTGACGATTGAAACGAATTTTTCACGTGTATATCTTTATGCATTGAGTGAGATCCACGATGAGGTTTCTTTTCGATAATAAGCAAGCACGAAATTGCAAGACCAATTTGCAATTCCCAAGGTAAAAACTGGGCGCAGATTATTATAGTTGTGCATGTGATCATTGTAAGTACATCAGAAGAAGTTCTGTGTGGTAAATAGAACAATTTGTTTAACATGTTTAAAATTAATTTTGATATAAGCAGTATTGAACATCCGGTGCTGTATCTTCCCGAACAGACGATATAGACTTGGGCATATATCATTTCACAGTTTATTCGCCCGCGAATATCTGTCATTGGTGTCTGGAGATAAGCCGATTTTAAAAAAAAAGTGTAATTCATAGCCTGTACTGATTAAACAAACGTATTTTGATTAAAGATTCAATATTGACAGAAACAGATTCCCATTTAATATGATGCTTTTTTAGAGATCTAAAGGTGATTATGATTAAAAGATACGTCTCCTATACATCTTCAGTTGTATCCAGGATGCAACATCTTAGAAAAAAAAATAAAACCTTGAGAAACCAGTCACCAGCTTCCATACGAAGAACATCTTGTATGCAAATGTTATGTCTAATCCGTTTCACGAACAAAATCTCGCTTTCATTCATTCGGATTTAGAAACAATGACCAACTCTCCAAAACTACCAAAATAATTCGTCCCCCAAACATAAACATACGGTTTACATTTTCGCGTCAAATAATTGTTTACAGGCTTACCCTTTTTAAAACGCCGCAAAAGATTGTGTTTTTAAACGTTGCGTAGCCTATTAAACACTGTAATTTATATAAACACTGACCCTTTAACACATGAAACTCGAACTGTGTATAAACCGCAGTTATACCACTATACCTCTCACTGCATGCACCTACACAGGAAGATTCTGCTATCATTCATTTTATATAATACTTCAGTATGTGCAGGAATCTTGAATCGTGTGAACTTCATTCAAGTGTGTACCCTACTATTCACGAATAGATGCCGCTGCAAGTAAAAGAAGGCCACACAAATACTTACTTTCAAAATATTTTACCTACATAACTAACATTAAAATAAAATTCGAGATTCTTTATAAACTTTATATTTAAGGTAGAATACTCCATCTGCTATAGCCAAAATATAGCATATCTATAGTCTGGTTCACGTTGAGAAGGATGTATTACACTTATGGAGATGGTACCCAAGTTGCAGTAAAATTACATGTAAAATCGTAGGTAACAAAGTTGCCTACAATTTTACAGGTAAATTTGCTTCATAAGGTAAAATTTCTACCATCTAGTAAATTTCACATGCTGATGTGTTTTTCAAAGATTGTACTGTAAAATTTGTATGTAATATTTATATGAACTCTATATTTACCTAACACTTTATATTAGGCTAATATTGGTTAAATATTATGTGCTACTTGGGCAATGCTTTCATAGGAGTCCAAATTGCTGAAAAGGGTGCTGAACCAGCCCTATAGCTCCCTAGGAAAAGGGAACTGTTTTGGCCTCCTTACAAAACTCAAGACGAGTATGATAAAGCTCTTAAACACACTAGACACTTGGGAACTGTACAGTATTAACCGTTGTTTTTTTTCTTGAGACAGGTAACATACACTTTTATTACATACATAATACTATTACCATTTTGTTAATAATATTATTAACTACTAGATGTTTTACTTGTCGTGTATTTTTTTATGTAATAAATATACATCATTATAACAAATTCGTTGATTTACATTTGACCTAAAATACCCTTTAAAGTGACGTCCTGTTTTCGGGCTGGTATGACGTAAAATATATGTCAAGGGATGACGGCATTAAACTGTGACATAATGTCGTGATTTTTTTTCATCTTTATTACGTCTTTTACGTGGGCACAACGACCTAACGGGTGACCTTAAATCTACGTGAAAATGACGTCGGCTGGTTTGCTGGGTTTTGTGATATGCTGATGGCATTATGGACATCTATTCTGAAAATTTATACACAAAAATATCCAATTTTGTTTGTGATAATTACATACTATCCGTCTATTTAAAGTTTTAACCAACGTCATCGATTTTTGTCCGTATGAATCAAATCGATACTTCGGAGTCAAATTAAAAACCGTACAAACAGGATATCGTATGCGCGTTTTTCAGTATTGGTTTAAATTCGATTTTGAGTTTACGTTCAAACCATATTACACTACTGGTCACAGCATTAGTTGAACCTTGAACCGAACAAAAAAATTGTTTCATTTTGAGCGGAGTTATGTACGAAGCTTAAACTTTAATATCTCCCTCAAATTTAATATAACCATAATATATAACCTTAAAATAATTGTTTGTGACATCTGATGTCATTCTAATTAACTAACGACGCTATAGGTTAGATCTGATAACTGAGAGGTGCCATGATAGAAACCGGAAACGATGCACTATTTTAAGTATTGTACTTAAACAATGCAGTAATATGGCTATCCCTATCTGTCACATTCATGAAATTACTCCTTGTATCTTTTTCTGCGAGACAAGTGGAAACTTTGTTTCTTTTTTCAATAGCAATACTTGACCAAAATAGTCAAATCAGAAGATTGTCTTACTTGTATCACATATCAATGACGTTGGTTAAAACACTAAATAGACAGAGTTTACATTCTAATATTGTCGGCATTTTTGTGTCCCTGATATCAATTAAGAATTTCGATTTTCAAGATTAAATTTTGGATTTTTGGCTCTTTAGTCGTAAGCCTACAGTTTTAATTAATACTTGTGGTGTCACCATTAGAAATTGTTTTAAACGCTCCAAAATTGGTTTTTGACCCAGAATTAGCAAGCAATGAAACACGGAATATTTGCTCAAGGTATTTTTTTTTAATATGTTGAACAAAAATACAAAAAAATATAATATATCTCAAAAACAAAACAATAAAAAATATATTATTACTATAGAATAGAATACTAGTTGTAAGTCCGCAATGAAATATAATCTCTTTAAGGGTTTATTTATACATACAAGTTGCTGATATTCTCTTCTAAGTCGCTATCTTTGTTTTCACCTACAAGTTTATAGTTGACTAGGTGTTTGATGTAAATCTTTCGTCTTGTGCAATTATTTTATTAAGTCAATTATTGGTGAAGAGTGCCACCAAATTCTATGCTTTAAAATGAAAATCTATTGTAAAAATAACAAATTATAAACATCCCGGAGAGAAAGGCATTAGTGGCACAAATCCAAAAAGGAAAAAAAATTTAAAGATCTGGATTTGGAGGTTTGGCAAAGAATTTTGTCTCTTTGTACAAGAACCAAAGATTAGCTGCCCACAGGAAGAAATTTAGGAAGCCGACGATCTAGAAAGGCACAATAGATTAGTAAAGCACTATGCCCATGTCCTTACCAACTCACAATTGATATGTTTAACGTAGAGAAACTACCAGTGCTTGCTGCACATTCAAGTGGCTTGCAATTCTCTGAAAAGAGCGGATTATTTGTGGTTGATTTGAGTCCTGCCACTCCATTAGCCCATGCTGCACTGCTGGATAACCACAGTATTGATAGGAATACAGATAAACCAAAATCCTATAATAAACATCCGTGAAGAATATTTTTATTTCAGTGATTGAATTTGATACGTACAATTAGGGGGACGTTTTCGTTTTTCCTATATAAATCGTCGAATTTTATATAAACAAGAATAATAGCTATCGAATATAACATAGCTAAAACTCCAGTACAAACGTAGAATTTGGCATCAGATGAGAAATTTACATCCAAGGTGACAGTGCAATTATCTTTTAATGTCTCTGAGTAATGTATATCAAACGGATAACTATACGAGTGTGCATCGTTTATATGTGTGCCCTGACATTCTACGGACATAGTTCCAGTAAAGTCTACGGTCGTCGCGAACGATACTATGGAAAACACCTGTAACGTTGCGAGAACAACATTTGAACTAAACTGCTTTTGAAACGTCAAAATCCACTTACGAAATGAAATATACGCATAACACCGCGCGGCTCTTGAAATATGCCGAAATTGAGGTCCATTTTCGTTTTCACTATCTTATTAAACTAACGCCTGCGAAGCGAATCAATCGTAAATCGCATGTGGGAGCCTGATTCAACGACAGCGACCGCTCCCCAAGATACAAACAGTATGAAGTTATTCAAGTTACCGAGTGGGACACGATTCAGGTGCGGCAACATAAATTTTATTCATTTATCGGGGAATATGAAAGACACTAGATCAATTTTTAAAACTTGCGTTTCCATATTTTGTTTTACATAACTACCTCTGTACCTACTATTTAAGATAGGATTAATTTTAGATTTTAAATTTTGTCACAATATGATTTATGAATATACAGCACCATCTATATTAACTACAAGCAGTTATATACATCGTTATATGCTCTGTTATGTATGTATGTATTCCTATGTTCGTAATTAAACTAACAAAGCGGACTTTGTTAACTATAAATCGCGTACTCTATAATGGAACTTTGTCACTTTGTAAACCCCATGGGGTGCTATTCTGGTCCCTTCGCAAAATATGAAATCTCTCTCTTCGCCTTACGAAATCCGTATGCTGTCTTCGCTTCGACTCGAAGTTTCCAATAATATATCCTTCGCTTTGCAACAAACGGGTAAATGCAGCAGATAGTGACGATAATGACGTTTGCACCAATTAGAACACTTGATCATATGTTATTTCAGCGCGCGAAATATATAATTCACAGCAACGAAATATGTACGGAATAGATATCAAAACTTTTTCCTTCTGGGAGTGGCTTATACGTTATTGTTTCGACCGATGTTGAGAATCTATCGCCTACTTGTATACATGTCCAATACTTATTGAATTGATGCCTTTTTTCTTTAGAGTTGTTATTGTTATATTAATTATTTATTTATTATACTATACTTTGTATTTTGTGTATTTTGCTTTCCGTAACATACCTATACAAGTGGCATGCTATTTTGTTACCATAGGATATATAAAAAATATTAAATATATTAAAAAAAACATCCCTACCAGTGACAAAAGCAAATTCCTATTTGTTATCTAAGATTCTAAAAAGGGATTCGATGAGCAGGTTAGTAGTTTCATAAAAAAATACATTATCTAACGCTACTGATGCGATTCGACTAGGTTGAATAAACAATAAAGTAACCATATAATACACGATAAATAAAAGACAAAGTACACAAAATATAGACATCTAAATACAAAAAAAAAATCACACAATATTTTAAACCACTGTAAAGAGGACTGTGCAAGTGGATAGAACTAAAGAAATTATTGTTAGTATAAATAAAAAAAAAAAAACTATAACGATCTCTAAAACGAAAAAAGTTTTTTCAAAGATCGTGTGTTGAGTTAATCGGGTATCGTGTGGGTAGTATTTTCTTTTTATTCAAAATAAACATTATGACAAACATTGTATTTCCTATTCGGTTAATGAAGCGATCAACAATTTTCTTCACTTTCTATGCAAAAACAATTATTCAAATTCTAAACAATGGATAATTTAGGGATACATTTTTAAATTAACTTAAATGTTGCTGATAGAGAAATTCGTAAAATCTGTTATTTATAAAGTATAGGATCACTTCAATTTGTTATTGAAGTAAGACAACAATTAATTCTTTCATTTGAAGGAAATAACACTTTAGTTATAATAAGAAAGTACAACACTGAAAACAATTGCGGTAGCTGTAAATATACAAAACATTCGGAAATAACACAATCAAGCAATTAATATCGTCAGCGTCTCCCACTGGATATATCATATATATACTTTAAGCATATAGTCAGCCGTAACAAACATACTTACCGTCAGAAAATACGTTAGCAGTTAGGATTTAATCCATAGTTGGAATGAAACCTTCCTTAACTTAGCTGTTCTATATAGTGTTGCGATAAACGTGGTTTCATTCCTTTGTATAGCTATGAGTATATATTGCAGTGCGAAGCCACATAACAAATAAAACAAATGCTCAAGGAAAATTTTTAGGGGGTACGCGGCCGGCCAACAATAAAATAAAACAACCCGGGACACGTATGGACACGTTGACGTGCACGCGCCATTAAGGGCTTAGTCATCAGAGTGGGGCTGTGTGGCCGGCCAATCACTCGTGTCACTGCACTGCAGTAGCATTGCCTGTTATTACAAGCTCGCTCTCAGTATTGTGTTATTTTTGTGGTGTGTTGTGTTATTCTGCGGACACTCAATCCTGTTGAAACACGTTTACGGACATCTGTTTGAAAACTGAGTCAGGTACCACGTAAGTGAATTTTACAATAAAAATTAACAATGGATAAATGGCTCCTAAAGAAAAGGCCTCATGAAGATCTGCATCAAAATTCTGGGCCATCAACTTCACAAATGAAAGTAGACCTGAACGTCTTGTTACTAATGAGCAGCTCAAGGAAAAAATAAAAAAACCCGAAAAACTGGCAAATGAATATAAAAGTAAAAAGAGAAAATATGACGAGTTGTACTTAAAATTAGGTTTTACTTGGACTGGAAGCTCAGACGAGCCTAATCCACAATGCGTTGTTGTTCAGAAATTTTATCAAACAATTCTATGAAACCTGCTCTTTTAAAACGCCATTTTAAAAGCAAACATGAGAACTTAGTCAAAAAGGAGTTACGGTACTTTGAACGTCTTTTGGAAGATTTGAAAAGTAGGAAAAACACGATAAAACACTTTTCTGGTGCTGAAGTGAAAGTGCTCTAAAAGCTTCTTACAAAGTTAGTCATTTAATTGCGAAGTCTGGTAAAAACCATACTATTGGCGAAAACCTAATCCTCCTGCCGCAGCAGAAATTGTTTCTTGTATGTTTGGAGAGAAGAAGCAAAAAGAATTACAGCAATTCCATTATCAAATGATACAGTTTCAAGGAGAATTAGTGATATGGCGTATGACACAAAAGAACAACTTGTTGGAGCAATTCGAGCTAGTCCTTGCTTTGGTATACAACTCGATGAAGCCACGGATGTCGCTGGCATAGCCCAACTGATCGTTTTTGTACGTGGCATTTTTCAAGATGAAATATTTGAAGATATTTTATTTTGTAAGACACTTAAAACATCGACAAAAGGTGAAGATATTTTCAATTTGTTAGATTCTTTTTTTCCGAAAACCAGCTCGAGTGGAAAAACTGTGTGTCAGTGTGTATGGATGGTGTTAAGGCTATGAGCGGTCACACCACAGGGCTGGTAGGCCATATTAAAACGGTTTCAACTGAGTGTAAGTTCACTCATTGTGTCCTTCACCGAGAGGCTTTGATGGCTAAGCACCTCCCTGATGAACTTAAAGATGTCCTTGATCAGAGTGTGAAAATTGTGAACTTTATAAAAACTAGGCCCCTAAAATCTCGTTACTTTAAAATTCTATGCCAGGATATAGGGAGCCTCCATGAGAACTTATTGCTACATACTGAGGTACGATGGCTTTCTCGGGGAAATGTTTTGTCCCGTGTATTTGAACTCCACAAAGAATTACATAATTTTTTTACCGAACACAAATCCCATCTGTCTTCTGTACTTACTGATTTTGATTGGCTTTTGAAGTTGGCTTATTTAAGTGATATTTTTGGAAAACTCAACATCTGGGATTTATCCATGCAAGGCAGTGTTTCTGATATTTTTAATATAGAAAAGAAAACTGATGCAATGGTAAAAAAGATCATTCTCTGGGAAAAACAAATAGAAAATAACAACTGCGAGCCGTTTGAAAGATTACTTACATTTTTGCAAGATAATGAGAAAAACATATCTGATTTCACTGAACTCGAGACTCAAATGGGCCAGCATTTGAATGCATTGAAGATCCGCATAAGAGAGTACTTTCCACCTTTGGAGAAACAGTATAACTGGATACGTGACCCCTTTAATGCTGATGCTATGGACACTAACCTGACTATCTTTCAAAAGGAACACCTCATTGAAGTATCATGTGATCCCACGTTGAAAAACAAATATTGGACTGCTGGTACTACATTGTTAGATTTCTGGATCGGTATTGGGAAGGAATACAAAGAACTGTCAAGCACTGCTGTTAAATTTCTTGTTGGGTTTTCCACCACTTATTTATGTGAAAAGGGTTTCTCAAGTTTAACCTATCTTAAAAATAAATCTAAAAACAAATTAAATGTTGAAGATGATTTAAGATTGTATTTAATCAAGTTAAAACCCAATTTTGATAAACTGTGCAAAGGGAAACAAGCTCACCCTTCTCACTAATCTCTTTGAAAGTAAGCGCTTTTTGTTCTTTAAATTTTGTGTGTGTTTGTTTTTAATGTAATAAAAATATTTGTAAACAATATCTCTTTGTTTTTATTTAAACATGATGCGTAATTCAGTTTCAAAGGTTAACACTATACTTCTATGCATATACATAGAAGGCTTTAAGATTTGTTTAATATTTTAATTATAGTTTACTTAGTACCGGTAACTGAGAAGGGGTACCTAAAATGTTTTGTGGGTAAAAAGGGGTACAGTGTCTAAATAAGTTTGAGACCACTGATCTATAATATCTATAATGTATAATGGCAGGAAAATTAATACGGTTTTGGCCCTTGGAACTTATTCGAGTAATCAGAATGGCCCTAAGACTGGAAAGTTTGGAGACCCCTGGTCTAAACCAACCATTTTACGAAGAGACTATTGAATATTTTACCAGAAGTACATTTTTACTTGGAAATAGACACAACACTCTTCATCAATTTACAGATGGTTCAGGTTTAGCTTTACGTGACGTACCTAAATTCAATGTAAGCTGTTTGTTTTTATGCGATATTTTGCGCGGGAAACGGTGCTTTTTTCAATTCTTGAAGCGTTGTGAAAACCCTAATAAATGACGAGATGTTTCTACGAATCTGATTCGAGTCATAATAGGCCGTCGTTGGGTAAATAAATGGATATTTGAAGCGTACGTGCGAGAGAGTATAACCAGCGATAAAATCACGCGTCCTTTATGGAAATTCTGCTCAGATTGGCTTTAATTTTATTTTTCATTGTCACCCGATTTATTGTCTGAGGAACGCAGTTGAAACATTTGAAAAGTTTAGCAAATCGTTGGGCGCGCGCATTTAAACAAGGGACGCATGCGTTTTCAGCGCAAAACCCGTATCGCATGGTAGAGATAGCGACCGTGTACGAATTCAGTGGTGTTGTAGCGGTGTGAACGGCATGTGTTAGCAGGTTGAGTAGTGGAGTGAGTTGAATGACGAACTTTTATGTATACCTACACACATCAATCGTAATGAACCGCACGGAGTGCACGGATGCCATACCGTTATTGTAAAGATCTAGTAGATTTTCGATTCGGAATTATGTCCAAGAATTTAATGTACGTTATCATCATTCTTTGATTGGAAAAGAGGAGTTTTCTAAATTCACGGCCGATGCCCTGGTGATGTTTCTGTGTCGCTCAGATCTTGTAATATCGTGAGATAAACCTGTGCTGATTACGTATAAAATTCGAAAAAAAAAAGGTAACAAAACAAAATATCTTACACTCAAAACCGTATCCCACATTAGAAGAGGAAAGCATGCTAGTATGTCAACAACGACAGCTTTTAGGTTATATACATCGACTTGTTAAATTTTAATCACCATTCAAAACAGGAACTGAAATCGCAATTGGCTAATTAGTAACGATAAACACCACAGCCCAGGGTAAGGAAATGAATGTTAGAAAACGAGTGGCAGGCTAACATTCCTTAATACCAATAGTTTCTGATGATTTTGCAGAGGATCCCGTTGTTATGAACTCGATTTTAGTGAACGATTTTAATGAATTTTTAATGACTAGTTAGTGTTGAGTTTTGTGTTCGATTCGAATTCACCACCGAAAAAAACGGAACTATGTTTCAAATCCTCGTCTTTTGTATTTGGTTGACGCTTCTTCGTCTGTCGGAGGGTTACTACACGCAGCAATGGGTGGTTCACGTGGAGGGTGGCAAAGAAGTTGCCGAATCTCTTGCAAAAGACCACGGTTTTTCTAATTTAGGAGAGGTGAGTGGCTATGAAACGACAAACGTTACTTTTTTTTTTGCCGTATAAACAATAAAATAATTGTGCAATAACGTGCAAAAGAATGTTGCAGCGGATTTAATACTAATAATAATAACTGCTAGATGACGAAATCCGTGGTTGCGTAAAAAGCCATCGTAATTTCTTTGTATATCAGTTCGTACTTGGAACTGTAATAACAATAATGATGAGTTAACTCGTCATTTTTTTTTTTTGCATTCGCGTGTCGAGATAAACTAACTAAGTACTGTTAATGTTAGATAGGAAATGGAATAAACAAAGCGAACGTGATGTTATTACATCCAAATAGCCAAGTAAATCCAATATTTTCGTGTCAATTTTCTGAATGATCCAAGAAAAAAATGGTTTAGAAAGAAACAGAAGTGGCACGAGACTGGTTTCGAATTTAAACGTACATCTTCAGAGTAGAGAATTATTTATCAGTGAAGTTTTTGCACAGATATTTAAAGTTATAATATATATATATAAAATTATTTTATATTTATATTTCGCATATTTGATTTGAATTTAATGCATTAATGCTGATGTATTAAGAATTAAAGCATGGTGCCAAGAAAATCTGTTAACAATTAACGAAAAAAAAAAAAAAAAACAGAACGTATGATCTTTCAACGAAATAAACACGTCACTAATTTTAACTATTAACAACGATTATTATATATGTATATAGCAAGTAACTTACATAAAATACCTAGGATTAACACGTAAATACAATACACTGATCGGTAAAAATGCAATGGCTGTAGCATCAAATAAACAAAATAAGAACAATCATCCCGGAACATATGAGAAAATCAATATATCACGAGACTTTTACATCGCACTTAAACTACTTGATAAATGTCTCGTGCGAATCCTTAAAGAAGAATCGAATGAAGATGCAAAGACAACAAAATAGAATACTGAAATTAATGTACGGCTTTCAAATGGGAACTCCAACAATAGAAATTTACGAAAAGACAGCTAAATGTATAGCAAACTATATAACAGAAAAATTTAATATTAATATATAATATCCAAAAACCTGATAAAAACAAATATACAAGTGATAAGCACCAGACAAATGCATAATTATACAGCAAGAAGACAATCATGTATTAGAACAAAAAAGAACTTATGTAACAGATATGGAAAAATACCTACGACAGAAACTATAACAATATAATCACCCATCCAAACAAGTAAAAAATATAAGAAAAAAATCAAACAAATGTTACAATAACAAATATTATAATAAAATAAAAGAAATCAGAAACCAAGAGCAGGACCATTTCGATACTTTTGGGACAAATTCAAAAGCGTATTATACGCGGTTTATTTATCGAAAGCTAAAAAATTACAAATCACTTAAAGATAATAAATGATGATCCCTGCCTATTCTAAGTACTACATGGATTCCATAATAATTGAGATGTTCCTACTCTCTAACTAAATAATTTCCCTATGATTGCTAGTAACAAAAATATAATACAATAGCCTTCAATTATGTGAATACTACTTTATGTGAAACGCTGAAATAAGTGAAATGTGATTAGTTCGCATAATCTTGAATCTGTTGTAAATCGGTGAGCTATCATTTGAGCCCATGCAACGATTTTATTCGCTATGGAGTAAGGGAAAACCATGGCAAAATCCGTACTCTGGGAGTAGGATCTAGGAAGAAGTCCTAGACCTTGTGTCCTAGATAGCCGGCAAATTATTATCCTTCTAAGTGCTGAAGATGTAGCCTCTACACTGTTGAAAATATTACGGTGTTGGCGTTAATTTTGCGCTAGTCAAATATTTTAGTGTTGATTTTTCCAAACTTTGCCAGACGAGTTGACCTACGCGTATTTAATGAAACAGAAATTACTAGAATTTCGTGTGAATTCTTGTTCAGATATGAGGATTGACTATTTTTCTAGACATTCAGAAGCGTCACAACCAATCAGAATTTTTCCCTCGGATAAAATATAGAAACCCCACTATTCTAAATACAGTATTGCATTATACGCACCACCTGCATTGCACGTGTATCTGTTTTCGTGTTTGATTCTCCGTATTAACATATCCAAACAAACCACCAAATGTGACTGACTTGCAAAGTGTAACCTCGTGTTATTAAACGTTAATTCCAGTGGGTATAAAAAATTTCAACATCTTAAAGATGTATTGGGAACATCTATTTACGCAATTAGTTTAGACTTGAATCAAATAGCATAAACATTCACTTAATTTTATAATGGTTCTCAAAAAAATCATTTTAAAATTGGTACGTTTAGTTGAAACCAAAACTTTTGAATGAGTGATTCTGTATATTTATAATTGAGAAAACGTCTTAAAGAGAGAATATTATAGTACTAAGAAATAGGAGTTGCATATTAAAAAGACGTTGTGTTTAGAAAATGGTGTTAAAACACCCAATAGATCGCATTCATTTAGTTAAACAGCTAGTAAATTTGTCTAGTCTAGATCAAGTAAAAATGTGACTAGAAGTATTTTATCATTACCACGTTCAGTTAGACCAAATAAACTCCTTAGGCAATAGACAATACTGACTATCTTTGCTCGTCAAATTTAAACTTCTATAGTTCTCGACAAAATAACACGAAAAGAGTGTGGACCTCTCCTGACTATTAAATTAGTCAAAAAAGTGTTAAAATTTTCAACAGTGTACGTTACCTTAATTCCGACAGCCGCGCTGTCTTCACGTAGCTACTCCCTTTTTCACACATCATGAATTTAAAGTTGAAACAGGATAGAAGTAATGATCTAAAAACAATGAAGAACAGCAATACCTATCCTAATACGTAACAATAACTTAATCATCCTAATTATTCTCACCAATAGTAATTAAATTAAAGATTTATTGTGGTGCCAAGAAAAAATACCAGAGGAATATGGAGCAGCACTGATAACTCACATATATAAAAAGGCAGATAAGAAAAATTGAACATAATTTTAAAGATATACGAACAACTCATCAATAATAGACTAATGCCGATTATTAAACTTCAACTATCAGAAGCACAAAGTGGATTTAGAGCTGTACGAAGTACCCAAGATCACATTTTTACATTGAAGCAAGTAATAGAAAAACAACATCAACGAAACAAAAACCTCTATTTAGCTTTCATTGATCTAGAGAAAGCATTTGATGCAGTTGCAAGGACAAAAGTATGATCAGGATTACACATAGCCCAGCACAGAACACGCGTAATATTACAAACCTTTTTATGACAATAGCTTATGGCGAAATAAATGTTTTGTTGACATTTTTAAATATCTTTCGAACGGCCATAATTAAATATGCGCGATAGGGCTTTACGAATATTCAAGTATTTCGTGAGCAGTAAGCAAAATTTGTGGAAAAGCTCATAACCGGAATTAATAGTCGCTCTGGAAAGAAGCGTCGTCTTACATTGTCGCGTAATATATATAAATGTGACAGTTTCCCAAGATCAGTTTTCTAATTAAGAGAATTTGGTAAAGAACAGTTTGTATTGTGAGAAACAAAGATTGAAATTTCAAATACGTTTAATTACTCCTCTATTATTTTTATGATTTGAAATTATTTATTTACACCAGAACTACTTTCGATTTAAAGTCATCTTCAGGAAGAATCTGCAATTAGATAGAATAAATAGGGTCTTGGCGTAAAATAGAATTTTGAAAAACACAATCTTAATATGAATTCGAGTCAAATTTCAATAAGCACATCTGTTCGAGCAATAATTTTTATCTTCCTGGAAATACTCGGTCAACTGAGTTTTTGTCTCACGCAAATACATCTCCATGCAATCCAGACTGTGTTTTGTTCGTACAATTTTTTGTCTGTATGATCTGAAGTAAGAATATATCCAAATGTTTTTTGCTTTGTTGGCGAATAAACTAGACAGCAAGCTTCTTAATGAAAGCATGAACTTTGTCATTAACATGATGCTTTTGTAAACGTCCTGGTGAATTCACATTCAACATTACATCGGCAAAGTAAGCCAACAATAACAACACACATATTATTCTGTAAAAACAATGATAATGGTGCTTGTTTACCCTGGAAAAATATGATTAATTCATCTGGCAATTCCAGTACCCGGATTAACAATTTTCCTCGTGATAACCATTTAAAGAAGAGATTTTCCATTTTCGCTCATTTTATCGCCTAGCTTAGTAAACCGCGTGTTCTATAGCAGTCGGTTTTTAGTAAAATTAACCATCCTTTGATTGAGATTTGTCGGTACATTTTTTGTAAAAAGAGCTTGTCTGTGTGTGAAGGAAGTAGTGCATCCATTCCGTCCTTAGTATAAAACTATTAACTATAAACATTATTCTTTCGCCCTTGCACCATCATCACTTACTGCAGTACATATTGTTTAATCTACATTAGCGTATTTTAATTAAGAAACATCAAAAAGATTGCCCTGTTGCATGACTCAGCACTGTTTTGCCAAACAACATATATTCTTTGATTGACGTGTCGCATTTATATCTCACAAAACATATAAGAACTGATACATGTTTGCTACATCTGTTAATTCATCCAATTAAATATTTAAAAAAAAATCACTTGAGCTCACGTGATGAATTATATCATCGGAAATGTGCAGCCATGCCATCGATTCGCCTTGATTTTCAATTTGTTTTTCTCCCACGCCTATTGAAACGTTGACCATATCAATTGCAGCAGGTTATATGTGGTTTTCCACGACGGGATTTGGGCATCTTAACGCTACGAGATAAGATGATGCATGTACACTTATCAGTATCGCTTGGCTTGCAAATAGAAGCTTGTTGATTTGGCAAAGTATGTAATTTCAAAAAATTCCAAGGGTTTGTATGGCAAAATATACATTTTTGAGGGTTGCGAAACTAAGAAGGTTGAGAATCCCTGTATGCTCTAGATCGGGGGTCGGCAAACTTTTTTAGGACAGGGCCAAATCGTAACGAAAATTAAGTTCAGCGGGCCAGGTTGTAAACTCTAACGTGTATATTTTTTATTAAGTGTTCCTCTGTGTTTTATTGAACTGAAAACAATGTACCAAAAAGTTTCCGTCGTATCATACAGGGTGTTTAAAAATTACTGACTTGTCAAAGAATCTTAAAGTTACAAAACTTATTTTTTTTTTCAAAAACACCTGTATATTCTTATATTTTTCTGCAACATTCCCTATAGGCTTCAGTGGTTTTATTTTAAATTATTCCTATTATTTATTAACTTTTCCAAATGGTCAAATAATTTTTACCTGGTGGATTATAAATAACATTACAATAAATTATAAATATTATAATAATAATTGTTTTCTATATGTTAGTACCTAGAAAAGTACGCAATATATAAACCAAACAGTAAATATTAAAAGTTTATCTTCATCTGGTTCGCATTTTGCAAAATGAGGCAGAATGCGAACAAAAAGTTAATAAAGTGTTTGTGTCATATAAGAATTTGCAGAGGATTGAAATAGCTACATAATGGAATCTTTGCAGAGGATGTGGTAATAATAACAGACAGTGAAAAACAAAGAAAATTTGAACATATGGAAAGGAAACATGGAAGAAGAGGGCATGACAATAAACATAGAAAAAGTTAAAATCTTCGGAAATCGGAATGTTGAAACTAAAATTGAAATAAATGATACTAAAATAGAGCAAATAAGAAATTTAAATATTTAAGAGTAACATTTGAAGAAACAGGAAAACAAGATGCTAGAATAAACGATTAATAAAACAATCAAACGCAATAAACCAAAAAATTATTATTAAAAAAGACAAAAAAGACAAACCTATAGTAGTGTTATGAAGAAAGCCAAGAAAAATAAGATTCCACTATTTTAGGGCATTTGGAAACACATCTCAGTAGTTCAATACCTGCTACTTCTGAATATTTGGCCACCTTGAAGACATCTGACCAGAAAATTTTTAAGTAAAATAGGACCCATTTTTAGGAATTCTAATCCAATTTAGATCACAAGAAATGAATTGCGACATATTTTTTTTGTAATACTTCAACGAGTGTTAGTATCTTTTTATTTAAAATAATTTGAAGGGACGAAAGTTCAGTTGAGAGGGCATAAGAAACAAAAGCAATAATTCCTATGAATGGACGGAACGATTGTAGAAATTCTTTCTCATTTAAAAAATATTAATAACTTCTCTGAGTTCCAAAAATCTCAATAAAACTTTTCCACTATTGCACCATCGAACTGGCGATGGTTAACTCGCCGAGAGCCAATAAAGTTAACCACTGCCACAACTGGTTCAATAATGCAAAATAGATAGAGGTGTTTGATGAATTATGCAATGACTTATTGAAAGCTTTGCACAAAACAAAATTACTTGGGCAGTATCAACAATGATTGTTGACTCATCAAGAACTAACAAAAACCACTAGACATTTTTTGCCTTCTCCATTAAGAAGCGTATTGTGATATTATTAATTTATCTGACAGTCGCTTGAGCTGAGAGGTCAACAGAAAAACAAACCCTCTTCTTTGGGCACACTTCTTCAGCTTTATCGCAAATCTATTCATGAATATTTCAAATTTAATTCTAAATAAGGTTAGAAATATTATTGTGAAGTACGCCGAAAGCGTTCATAGTAAATGAATTAACTGGAATTATTTATCGCGATATCAGTTGACTATCAGTCGGTGAATAGTATATGTAAATACCTCCCGGTACAATAATTTTCGTTAAACCCTTATTGTGGGCGAGAAAAACTATCGGTAATAGCTGAATTAACCGCTTCGTACTTACAACTTGCGCGGGCCGGATTAAAATACGCAGCGGGCCGGATTAAAATACGCAGCGGGCCGGATTTGGCCCGCGGGCCGTAGTTTGGCGACCCCTGTTCTAGATGAAGTCATAACTGCATAAACTTCTATGCTTGGAAATCGCCAGATATCAAAAACCGGTTAACCGATTGTTCCTTAAACCAGTTTCACTAAAACCGGTTAATCGGTTTGTGAAATCTATTTTGAAACGGTTAGATTTTTTGTTGTTGTTGTTGTTAGATTGTGACAAACGATATTTAGTATTCATGTACTTGTGATGCAATTTTGAGAGTAGCTATGGTCATTAAATACAAAAATATATTGTTAATACGCAATAAAAAATGCCTGTTTTATCTTGACACACACCAAATGTAAATATTATTCTTCTACTACAGATGGCATAATGTTTATTAAATAATTGACCACTATGTCGCAATGAAAAAAAAATTTAATCGTTTCGAAACAAGTTTTAAAAACCGACTTTCAAACTCGATTTTAAAAACCGGTTTTAAAAAGCGGTTACGGTTTTTGTTTTGAAGGCGATTAATCGTCACATCCAAAACCGGTTTCGAACAACACTTGTAAGCGAAAATCGCTGGCCCATTCTGCAACATGTTCGATATCTCAGCTTATAATGCTAATAATTGTTTATGGAGGAGTATCGATTCATATTCGAACGCAAACAAGAATATTTCTGAGAGAATTAGGAAAATCTCATCTAAAAGATAAATTAAGAAGGGATTGCAAAATTTTGTGCAAAGAATTAAAAATATTGGAAGTGCATGTTGTTCCGTTATAAATGTGCCACAAACAACTACTGTGAAACACAGCCGTTGTATGAAATCTTGCCCTTCAACTGACCACAATAACACAAATATTGTGGGTAATAATTGTGATAAACATGTTTGTGTAAAACTCATTGTAAAACAAAAAACGACTCTTCATTACGTTTTTATCCGTAATTTTTAAGGTTATAAAGAATAATTATCAGTTACTTTTGCATTTTGCTATTTCTTGCCTTTTTTTTAATGCTTCCAGTTATATTGATTTGTATTATTTTTTCATTTTTACTTTATATAGTCCGGAATGAAAAGTGGCGGTGCGAACTGATTTTTCAAGCAATGAAAATGACGTCGGTTTCGTAGTACATGAAAATATTAAAAAGAGAGTGGAAGAATTTAAAATTATAAAGCAATATCAGAAAGAATATGCTATTTGAGACTATAGAAAAAATGACACAAGAAAAATACTTACCAACAAAGAATGAATTTTATAAAGAGATAAATGAAATATTGGTGAGTATACCAAAATACGACATAAAAACATTAATAAGGGATCTAACTAAAACGTGAAAAGTAGAAGAAGAGAGATGTATTAGAACGTATCAAGAATCAGATAGATCGCATATTAATAGAACAGAAACATACTAAAGCAACTAGAATTGTAAAAAGCTATTGTAAGGCGCTGTTGCAGAAATACGCTGAGAAAAAAATTTAATAATCATAAATAAAAATACAATTATCGTAAGTAAAAAGTTCAGCTGGATAGGGGACAAAACTAGTAAAAAAGAGATCCTAAATACTGATACTAACAAGAAACAATCTAAGTTACTTACGGTCTGCTTCATGCCGGTAACTTATGAAGTTACTTATGATAATCAAACTGAAGTAGTTAAGCCAAAGAATATATGTGGTTGCAGTAAGCAAAGATTTGCCCTTGTCAAGTAGTAAGTGTATTGCTGTGAGTGAACTATTCTATGATGGCGCTATCACACCTTCACAAATTAATACAAGCTATTTGAATTACTTGTGATAAGGAAACAGTGTCATTACACGTTCACTAAATACCTGATATATAAAAGGTAATGGTTTGCTACAAATATGCAATATAAACATATACCATGTGATTCAAAATGATTGTCGTAAGAAAAAAACTGTTTTCGGGAAAAATTTATCTATATTTATTACCAATTTAATGAGCGTTAGTTAGCTACATACAAATTTCATACATTAAATGAATTTTCTTGACATTTAGCGACATTGGCGTGCATGTTGTAGTATTTTTCGATTATTTATCTTATAATTTTTTTCAAATCGTTTATATTTACATCTAATATCACCAACAATAGTATTTCTGAATACTGTTAGAAAATAAGGGAATTTATCTGTGGTAATAGCTCAACAAACAGGTAAAAAGTGAAATAGTTTATTTTATATGGCTTATCATACACTTCAGCACAATGAGCTGTCAAAAGAAAGTTACATTTTCATCCCTATAAAATTTCTACGGTACAGGAATTATTACCATTAGATCACGATAGGCGATTGGAATATTGTCATTGGTTTAGTAACAATTTAAGGGACGATGATTGCTAAACAAATCATTTTCTCGGATGAAGCCTGGTTTTATCAACAGACTATATCAATTTACAAAACTATTGTATCTGGTCTGCAGAAAATCCACACGAATTTCGAGAAACGCAATTGCATCCCACAAAAGTTGGAGTTTGGTTAGCTATGTCCAGGCAACGAATAATAGGGCCAATTTTCTTCGAGGAAACTGTAACAGCCCAACGTTACCAACAGATGTTGGAATTGTTTATTGCAGAGTTACAAGAAAATGAGCTTGAAGCAGGTTATTTTCAGCACGATAATGCTCCAGCACATACTGCTAGACAAACCTGCCAATATTTTCAACAGTTTTTTGCTAACAGATTCGTTAGAGCACAAAGATGGCCTGATCTAACCCCATTAGATTACTTCATGTTCGGCTATCTAAAAAATAGGATCTATAGAAACCGCATGCATACCATAGAAGAACTGAGAGATGCAGTTTTGTCACTTAATAATTATACTAGTTGTATGTTATAATTTAAAGTAATAAATAAATTTAGTTAAACACCAGTTAGTACTGAATTGTAAAATCATAATTTAGTAAAGTTAAATTAATTACATTTCATTTTTACAAGCAGAAACACCAATCCATATAGTCGTTTATATAATGCGAGTTCAAATATAGGTTACGTTTTCCTTATTTATGACAGATCCGTTTACTTTCTTATGTTCCAACACTGACTTAGTTCAAACCTTCATTACAAACACGCGGATATACCTACACCCTGTTACTATCTATAGGAGCGGATTTGACAATCATTTTGAATCTCTGTGTATATGAAATAAGTTTTGACGCCCAAGCAACTACATATTTTGCCCAAATATATAGTTATTAGGGTAGTCATGGTCGACTGTTTTTTGCCATATTTCAAAATATTAAACATGTAATTTTTTGCAACTTTCTCCTTTACAGCTTTTCTCTAAATGTAATAATAATAGAGTTATAGGGGAAAAAACAGAAATAGCCAAAAAAAAAACAGTTTTTTTTTTAGATATTTAGTTAACCATGCATTTTTTTTTGTTTTTGTTTTTTAAATTCTCTACTTCTAATCTATACTGTGCATGCAAATTTAATTGTTCTTCGTTCACATTTTTTCTGCGAATAATAAAATATAATGAATAAGATAAGATAAAGAGAAGGAAAATAACCTACACGTAATGTATGCATGCGTATTCTGCTGAAACTTCTCGGTATATGGATTTTTTAACTGCCATGACGAAGCCCCGGCGAATCGGGAATGCGAACATTGAAATCTGTAACTTTACGACAATGGGACGTTCATAAAATTTAAATCGGTCCTACGTAAGTAATATTGGACATCACAATCCACGGCGAATCCGCGCGGGAATGGCTTTCCACTTATTATCATGGCGAATGAGCTGGAGCGGTTCTCAGAAGTTCAACGTTTCCGGCTCTGCTACGTAGTTAATCATCAAAAGAATAAATTTAAAAGTTTAGAACGTGACACACACCAATTACGTCACTTTACATTTGTCGCGATTAAAACGAAAAAAAAAAAAAAAAAAAGTCCACTGGATGTCGTAGGCTTTCGAATAATTCCTAATTCGAAATTAGGGATCATTAATTAACAATAGCATTCGATATTGCCTTTTACTGGCACATTTGCACTCAATTCCAGATTACACAAATACGAATTTCCATAATAATAACGGAATTAATTGCTGACCTTGCGATTTGCTTGTGTAACCTCTATGCTTGTGTATTTCATCGATTTAATGTTAATTGAGCGTAAACGTTTAAGTTTATAGATGTATTCACTTGTTAACTTGTGCATCAAACGAGGAACACGACTTTTATAAGCAATCCTAAGCTGTTGTTCTCATTGTGGACAAACGGTCGTTTACCCAATTTTTTTAAACCATAAGTAAACAAGAACAGGTCATTCTTGGGCGGTTTTACCTCACTATAAAACCATTAATTTCTGTGCATATACACGGTAAGCTGTGTTGACGTTACTTAAGCTTATAATTTTGCCTTGATATTGTCATGGTTGTAGCTGTATTGAAATATGTAGTTATGTACAATTCCTGTTTCCACACCCATCGCATGATTTTATACCAAATAGTCGACAATGAAATCACATACACGATTTGTCCGTATTTATCTCTATAACGCGAGCTAAAAGTACAGTGGAGAGCAGCATAATCGAGACTCCTCCTACAAGCAAATATTCTACGATCTGTATTGGATGAATCGTTTCGACTTTTTACGTCTTATTCTTGTCAGTTCAAGTTTAGTTTTGGGGTTATTGATGGTTATTCTAATCAGTAAACTGCAAATTTGTGCTCAAAAGGTTGTTTTAGGATTTCAATGAATTTAAATATTAAGTAGTTTTTTTTTCTAAATTATCGATAATTCGATATTCGCAATATTCGCATATTTATTGGGAATGCGAATATTCGTTACATCACTAGTAGATATACTTGTAAATAATACAACGTATTACTGTGGTTAGACAACCCTTTTCGCGAGTGTATTTTAAGTTGCATAGTTTGCTTGTTATGGTTGGTTTCTTTGCTTAACAGCAGCTGTTGTTCAATTTGGCGAGAATTTTTCACAATTTATATTTTGTTTGGTATAAGTTTAGTTAAAGAATTTATTGTATCATTTTTAATTTACTTAGTGTTATTTTAGTGTTTTTATTTATTCCAGTCATTAAGCTAGTGTTGTTTTAATGCGGATTTTATTGAATATTGTCGTTGAATTGATGTACGTCTGCGTTGTATGATTTTGAGAGAGGGATTTTTGTAAAAAAAAACTGTTGTAGAATTTTGTTAAGGTCTTCCTTGTTCGACTATTGATGTGAGTAGACGTATTTTTATATCTTTGTTGCAATTTTGTAATCCATTTTGATATAAATTTCTTTTATTTAGTCCATCAAGGAATTCATATTGTGATAATTGTTAATACATTGAAGTGTGCACATTATAGATATAAGATCAATTATTATTTTTGTTTAGGAAGATATTTTAGTTTATTTTTTCTCATTATAGTTCAAAGAGTTAATTTTCCGTTATTCAATTTTGCTGTTTCATTTTTATTTAGTCTATTATCACCACGTTTGGGTGAGTAGAAGCATTGTTCTTGCACTTAGTTTATTTTAATTTGTGAAACCACATGGATAAAAATTCAAAGGTTGTGTATTTTGGATAATCTTCCTGAACGAACAAAACTTTTGCTTTGCATAGGAAATAGCATTGTCCTATTTTAATTTAGAGTCAAGTGCAGTTTTTATTTTAGGCTAGAACCTTCAGTTCAAGGTTTTTTTTTCTGCACATCTGTAATTTAACCCATTTTGTAAAATAAATTGTTTGTTAATTAGCGTCATTGGGTTGAAAATTCTGTTCTTTTATTTTTATATTAAAACCTTTTCAATTTTTCCGGTAATTTAAGAAAGTTTGATTTCATTCACTCACAAATTACTTTTCGTGGTTAGATTCAAGTTTTAATTCGCGAGGGTAACTCTGAGGTTAATAGTTCTTTAGCGTTCTTTAAAATCTTATCCGTCGAGCTGGCTAATTTTATTCTTCTTTTTCATTTTAGATCAGTTTTGCATTTTCCATTTAAGGCGAATCTGGACGGCCTTTTAATGAGATTCTCTTCCAGGAGATGGCGTGGATCTTTTTCCGCCGTTTTTAGACGTACCAATCAAAATATTTTAAATTTGATAAAGAGATTGTTTTGAAAACAGTATTTAAAATTTTTATTTTTTTAAATTTCCTTTTTTTTAATTTTTTGTTTGGTTTTATTTGGCTTACAAAAAGGAAAAATAAAACAGTGGTCAAGGGCGACGGTTCAGCGGTCCTTACTAATACTAAAACATTTTTTTTCATTTCTTTCTGATAAGCAAATAGCGGCCGAAAGAGGAAAATGCGTTTTCTCTTTGAACTCGTCCGCCGGGACAACCATAACTAGAACGGTAGCACACTCATCGAATTGAGTGCGCTACAGAAATGATACCGGTTCGAGTAATCAGATCTTTTCAAAACATTAGTTAGTCTGTCATATGAACTTCAATGTATTAGGGTAACACTATTTCATATGGTTTCTTTAGAAAAATCAAAATTAAAATGCAAATTAATAAGATACTATCAGTAATTTTATTTGATTTACTAGGCTACAAAAAACACTATTAAGTCAGAAATACATAATTATAGCACTGATAATATAATCCGTACTATGAATCAGTAGAATCAGTGATTTATTTTGTAAATTGAGTAACTGCTGTTTTCCGAAAACTGAATTATCTCGAGGTATGCACAAATGTGAAGAGCATTTGTAGAACACGTGATTGCAGGAATAAACCTCAAGCGACAGTCAGATCGAAAAGAAAGATACCTCTTGTCTTTTTTAATGGTATGAATTGTTTGCCTTCTATATTACATGTGCCCAAAATCAATTGCTAAGATTGTCTAGAGTATTCGCTACGTTTCATTGAGTATTATTCTGTACCTGTATCTATGATTTTACAATACAACTTCCTATACGGTAACTTGTGATAAATGAGTCAGGGTGCCACACACTGTCACAAACATACAAACCTCACTCAACACACATACACAGACATCGCACACCTGTAGTAAATACCCTAAAGTTTTTTCCTGGAACTGACTTAGCCCTGCAGTTATTGTATGAAGAATATTTACTTTCTTACAAGTAGCAAACCGCATTTATCTAAAAAAGGTTAAAGATACTCGTCAAAAGGCGAAAGCATCTTCGTATCAGCGCGAAAAGAAAAAGACTTCTTCTAAGATTTAATATTCTATTGTACAAAATGTAAGTTCCATATCTACTTACCTAGACATTTTATTACTTTGTCATTGCGTATTTCAGTGCATTAAAATCCAAAAATAATTCTAGGGCGGTCAATACAAATGACTATGATACAAGGTATGTAATCTAAGCAGATATAAAAGAAATTGTAATTTATAGGTACATTTTACCCGGTCAAAAAAATGGCTGTATGCATTTTTTTATTTGCATTTTATTGATGTTCTGTTTCGTAATACCATTGGCATCAAGGAAATTATTGAAGTGGTTTAGTATTTATAATTATGACTCGTTAATAAAAAGTAGATACATTATCTATTATTAACATTTACACATTTTAAGAATTTCCCACTTATTTAAAACAGGTAGGAAGTAGGTTGGGTTGTGTAAAATACAGAAAAAGACAGAACTGAAAGCAGAATTGAATATCCTTATATTTATGCCTTACGTGATGCCATAGCAGACCATCTGTACGTAGATACGTTCACAAAACAAACACCGGTCTGTGCGTTAGGTTACGATAGAAGCCGGCGGCCTGTCGGCATTTAATGGAAAAAAGAAAAATGAATATTTCTGTTTCGGGCGTTATTATTAGTCCAAATTCAAAAATTAAAAAAGTCATTAAGACATTGGTCTTCACATGCGCCGTTGAGCCGATTTTAGAAATTGTTTTTAATAACAAACTTACAACATTTAAAAATTTAAATACATAGAAAATAAAAAAAAATAAAACGTTGGCGCAAATTCAAACATTATTTTAAGACAAATACAGTTTAAAATTTCAAAATCGGTCGTACCGTTTTCCCAAAAAGCGCGGAATACTTTTTCCGATATATTTATCTCTGTCGCACACTTGGACGTCCAGATTCGCCTTAATTCAATCAGTACACAGCAGTATGTATACCTTTCGTAAAATAATTCTTATAAACTTACATGATGGTCTGTATGTAGCTCTAGCTGATAGAATTATCACTAAATATATAAATTGAACAAGAAGAGCGAGCTTATGTCGCATATAGTTTATTTACATAAATTATAAATTGAAAACATGAATACAAACTCGTTGATTCATACAGGATATAAAAGAAATATTTATTTTACCGTAAGAAAGCAATCGGCACTTCCAAAGGCCCGCATGTTACAGTAGATATGTTTCATTATCAATGTTTGGAGAACACGAGCGGTGAAATAATAGATAACTGCTTGTGATATTTTTATACTTAAGGTATTTGTCAAAAAAAATCAGATAATTTAATAAGGAAAAGCGAACTTAAGGGGTTAAGAAAAGCAAAAAAAATATATATAAAAATAGTTGTTTTTTTTTGCCTTAAGATCAAAGTAATTTGTTATATTAGTTCTAAACAAAATTTAATGTTTACCGAAGGGAGATATTAAAATTTATATGAATTTAAATCGGAACGTACCGCACTTCGACAAATCCGAGGATATGAAATAAAAAAAGTTTTGGACGCATTATATTAAAAGCCCGGCTGAATAAAATTTTTCAGGCGGAATCGTTTGCCAACTCCTGTGCTTTCAAACTTCCAACTTCTCTCTCTCTCTCCCATCCCCCTCCTCTCCCTCTCATCCCTCCCATTTGACGTCGTCCCAGTTTTGCGGGATGCACAAAACTGCCAAATTGCCGGGATTAAATTTGGAATTACGAATATTATTTAATTCGATCAAACGCGCATACCTTGGCCGCCCGAGCATTTGGAAAATGTGGAACGAAATCATAACGTTCCTGCCCACGAACAAAAGGGGGTGAAAATAACTGTTGTAAAATGATTATAACGCGGTGTGGCCGTGTCCTATAACCTTAAGACTAAAGTTTTATTCGAGTTAATTTAAATGGTAATTTGGAATCGTATAATAATAAAAGGAGCGTCCGCCCAAAGCTTTGCGATCTGGACTTGAATGAATTTATTCATGTAACATTTAACTTTTCTCTTTATCCGTGGAGCGAGAGCACATTATCATTGTACAGGCTGTTCAAAAGACGTTATTTTATTCTAAATTAGGTGATTATTTAGTAAATATTGCTACTTTTAACACATAATGTGGTAGAAATAATGTATGAAAAAGCAAAATAGGTATATAGGGTGATTCTCAATATATGCTACAAACTTTAAGCGCTGATTCCTGGGGTTATTTTGATCATAAAAGTTCGTAAGAACATATGTCCAAAATTGCTTAGTTCTAAAGTTGTAGAGTAGTCTCAATATAAGAAATACATATTACGTCATCATAATGTCAACGTAGAATACGCGAACTAAAGCGATCAGTGGCGGAGGTGATTTAAATTGACAGAGGTGCTTGAGAGAAAATGCACGCCAGTAACAGAAGTTACTACAGAAAAATAGCAAATCAAATTAATATGTAATAATAATGTTGAATAATTAATATTATTATTAAATTAGTTATTGGATACGTCAATATTTTGGAAACCGTTCGTAAAAATATTTGGGTTAATAGAAATTACATAATAATTATAATACATCGTAATTTTCAATAAACAAAGAATGTTTTTAGATACATGGAACATGCACTAAGAGGTAAAAATAAAACATTTAATTTTGTGCTTAAATTATTTAATTTTAAATAAATTAGTATTTATTTGTTTATGTTCAAAAAAAATAAAGCACCAAAATAACCATCGTCATTTATTCAGGAATAAATATGAAATACAAAGTACAATGAACGATACTATATGGTGAAATATTATAATCAAATACACAGTCTTTCTAAAATACTATAGCACTGGATTAAGAACAATAAACTATATTTTACAGTAAAAATAAAACTAAGGGGTCCTTAAGAGTTAAAAGATCACGAACACTGTATTCTCAGCATCATGTCATACTCGTCATCATCATAAAAATCTTCATCAGTTTCTGATTCGCCAGTGTTCACAACAAATACCACCTCATCTGTTATCATATCCAACAGGTGCTCCGTTTCCAAATAGTCTTCTACAACTTTATCAACGTGGTTACAAACAGATTCCCATTCTTCACGAGTTATAGAAGCAAATTTGTTTCTAGCTAATGCCTCCACATCGGCTAACTTAAAAGTAACATTTCTTGCAGCGACCCAGTTTTTTACAATAGCCCATATTTTCTCAATAGGGTTTAATTCGGGATGGTACGGTGGCAGCCTTAGAACACTATGCCCATGAGATGCTAGTAACTTATCTAATTTAAATTGTGCGTTTCATTTTTATTTTTCTTTATTAGTTCATAAAGCTCTGGTTTGTAAAGCTAGAATCAAAGAATATATTCCTTACCGTCAACCACTCGATCATTTCAGCCTTTTTTGTTCAGAAGTTGGGTCATAATGAAGTTTTACATTATGATAAGACCATTGTCCACTATCAAAACTCTTCTAGGTGGAAGATTAGGCACCAATTGTTTTATCACCTGTTAAAAAATTTGTCGCATTCATATCATCGTGATAGTCACCTGATTTGTACCTTTAAGAAAAAAAAAAAAAAAAGAATTTAATGGTGCTTTCATCTTAGAAATATCATATTCTTGCTTTTCAGAGCATTTGAGAACAAAAATATTAATGATTACATAATAAACTATAATACATTCAAGGAGTACCATAATATTAGATGAATAACGAAGTTTTCATCCATTAATATAATAACTTCTACATACAATACATTACTAAATACCTGATCGAAACATAAGTAATCCGTTATCTATGAAGCCCATTTTACCACCAGCATGCACCATGATTAAGCGGCTGCCCTTCGAAATAGGTTTCTTCAGTCCTAACAGTGTACCATCTGACCATTCCTTCGGCTGTGTATGGGAACTATGAATGTATGACTCATCCGTAATACTATTGGTCTATTTTCATGGAGGTAACCTTGTAGTTGGCGTAGATATTTTATGCGGTTAGCTCGTATATCGTAGCTTTCCATCAATAATTTCCGTTTATCAGAAGTTCTTTGCCACCTGCAAGTGAATAAATATATAAATTTACTGTCATACATTAATTTTCTGTATGAGTACATACTTAAATCCCATCTTTTTTAAAACATTTGAGAGAGTGGTCAAACCTCTTTCGAAGGATATACCATTTTCTTGAATTTTTTCATAAATTCCTATAATTAAATAATAATGTTGTTGTATAAACATTAACAGAAAGGAAATATATATTTTGTACCCTTATTGTTAGGTCGTCTTTTTTCATGTATAAAAAATTATGTACAATAGTACGAATTGTTTGTTATCTTCAATACGAAGGGTATTTTTGGACTGGGGCGTGTTCGTTTCTTGCCAGGGCTACTAAAAGGGTAGCTCTTCCTGCATCTACATCCTCGGCTTCCTTGACAATACTTCTGTATGTAATGTCAGATATTCCCGTTGCTGCAAGTAACCTCTCTTTATAGTGCGACAAAGGTATTATTGGAGCATTATTTGCAGCTCTTCCTTCATAAATTTAATACATGCGCAATGATTTCCCTTCCCTGGCTATGAATTATTTTGCCTTTCACGCCAACTTTCTTTGGTGTTGATGCGACTGTTTCAGCCATCATAAGCTTATAACCTGATTATAAACGAGATTCTATAAAAAAAATCTTATGCAATGCAGTCAACTTACCACTATCTATAAACGAAGTATGAGATGTCTTGAAAAAGACACTTATTTATATGAAGTAGGTAACACTAGATAATAATAAATAACACACGGTAAAAAAGCGATCAACTCCCACAAATTCAGAGACAGACACTAATTTGAATTTTGACAGATACGAAATTGTCGACTGACGACGCCGCTGAATTCAAACACCCCTATAGCTGGCATAATGGACTCATCCGACGACTCCAGCGCCCAAAACGGATATGACGTAATATGTATTTCTTAAATTGTGACTACTCTACAATGTTTAATAGTACACTGTTGAAAATTTTAACACTTTTTTCACTAATTTAATAGTCAGAAGAGGTCCACACTGTTTTCGTGTTATTTTGTCGAGAACTATAGAAGTTTAAATTTGACGAGCAAAGACAGTCTAGTATTGTCTATTGCTAAGGGGTTATTTTGTCCAACTGACACGGGGAATATAAAACACTTCTAGTCACATTTTATTTGATCTAGACTAGACAAATTTACTAGCTGTTTAACTAAATGAATGCGATCTATTGGGTGTCTTAACACCATTTTCTAAACACAATGTCTTTTTAATATGCAACTGCTATTTCTTAGTGCTATAATATTCTCTCTTTAAGACGTTTTCTCAATTATAAATATGCAAAACCACTCATTCACAAGTTTTGGTTTCAACTAAACGTACCAATTTTAAAATGATTTTTTGAGAACCATTATAAAATTTAAGTCAATGTTTATGCTATTTGATTCAAGTCTAAACTAATTGCGTAAATAGATGTTCCCAATACATCTTTAAGATGTTGAAATTTTTTATGCCCACTGGAATTAACGTTTAATAACACGAGGTTACACTTTGCAAGTCAGTCACATTTGGTGGTTTGTTTGGATATGTTAATACGGAGAATCAAACACGAAAACAGATACACGTGCAATGCAGGTGGTGCCTATAATGCAATACTGTATTAGAATAGGTGGGGTTTCTATATTTCTATCCGAGGGAAAAATTCTGATTGGTTGACGCTTCTGAATGTCTAGAAAAATAGTCAATCCTCATATCTGAACAAAGAATTCACACGAAATTCTAGTCATTTCTGTTCTATTAAATATGCGTAGCCAACTCGTCTGGCAAAGTTTAGAAAAATCAACACTAAAATATTTGACTAGCGCAAAATTAACGCCAACACCGTAATATTTTCAACAGTGTAAGTTAACATAATTAATGTTTTTATTATAAATTAACAAACTAATTAGTAAAACAAAATTAACTTATATACTAACTGTTGAAAATGACCGCCCCCAACTGCAATACAAGCTTCTATCCTCCGTCGTATTGACTGACGAGTCCGTTCTAAAATACCAGGGGTATTTCGACTTGTTTGAAAAGCTGCGATATTACGATTTCTCAGTTCATCGACATTTTCAATGGGAGTCGTATAAACTAATGATTTAAGGTGACCCCAGAGAAAAAAGTCCAAAGAATTTAAGTCTGGAGACCGAGGAGGCCACGGTTGTCGGACCTCCCCGTCCTATCCACCGATCTGGATACGTATTGTCCAAAAACTCCGAATTTTGATAATACGTTAATAAATAAACGAACTTATAGCCTCTTCGGTTATTGTCAGTCATGGATCATCTATAACAACCCCTATTTGAAATAATCATTTTCGCAATTCTTAAAATCAATGTATTTGCATGAGTTATTCGCGCTTACTATCAAAATAACGAATCAAATAGAAAAATTATCTTCAACGTTATTTTTTTCTGGAAGCTTCTAAATATCAAAACAACCGGATAACACATAAGATATCGGTTCCCATATAATTTAAATAAATACTAGGCTTAAAGTAGACGTGCTGATAGATATCCTGTTATCAAGTTTTGTGCGCCGGAAATTCTTAAATTATCTAAAAACTGGGTAAAGATGAGAAAAATAAGTGTCTGTAAAATAGATTTTCAACATTTCTTAATATATGTAACACGAAATAGAGACAGGATACTAAATCACTAGAATAGAAGAGTATACGTTATCTAGATATGTAGTTCAGCGCAGATCAAGTAAATAACGCAAGCCATAAAAAAAAATTGACGACTGATAATGATAATCTTCACGCTAATAATGTAGGAAACATTTCGACGTGCTTCATATAGAAATTGTAGTAGAAGAAGCTGCGAGATGAATATTCATAAATGAAATTGAATCGCGTTATACATCACTTGATGAAGCGCCATTTAGCTGCTTTAAAGATTATGTTATCGACTACAAGGATATTTATACTCTTAAAAAACTTGAAACCCATTTTTTCTAATAGAATTTTACAAAACATGACCAGGCTATCTAGATATGAATAGCACAAAGTAATTTATGGTAATTATTTCTTTTGAAATATATTATAAGATATTATTTGTACAACGCCCATGTCGACAGCAATATGCGAACGATGTTTTTCCAGCCTCAAACGCATTACAACTTTCCTATGAAGCACAATGTCAGAAGATCGACTGAACGCATTTTTACAACAAAGTCATAGATTAGACGTGTTTTCCAGCATGAAATATAGGAGAATGGATTTTATGTACAAAAAGTAGGCAAGCTTTAATTTTGTAAAGTAGTATATAAGTCACGAGTCGCCACTGATAATTACTAAAAGATTTTGAGAAAATTTTGAAATTCATGATGATAAAGCGATTTAAATAGCATATTAAAGTACGAGTTTCATAAGGCATGATTTTGTCGCACGAGTTCAAGTTTAGAAAACGAGCCGCAGCCGAGTTTTCTAATGAACGAGTGCGACAAAAAGCCTTATGAAACGAGTCCTTTATACTATTTTTTCTATTTTGCATTATAAATTGATAATAAATACTTAATAAAAATCTCATTAAAATGTTGAGTTTTATTTTTATATGAGTTGGTCACATTGACATACGATTGACATTTGACGAATTCAAAATTCAAATTCGGCTATTTAAATGTTTAAACAATATATTTCATAATATAGTCTCTGTAAACTGTAAAAAATGAGTGATACTAAGACAAATTTATCTTGTACGCCACCACAACTGCGTGAAATTGCGGATAACGCCGTCATAAATCTATTACCGAAAAAATCAAAAGCAGTATATGAAAAATGCTACCATCAATTTGAACTATGAGCTGTACAGAATAATGTCAACACAATATCTGAAAACATTTTATTGGCATATTTTGAATTACAAGGTAAAAATAAGAAATCTTCTACCTTATGGTCTATGTATTCCATGCTTCGTCTTGCTTTTCCATTTATAAAAAATACAGACATATCAAAATATATTAAATTACAAGCCTATTTAAAACGATTCTCTGAGGGATACGAGGCTAAGAAATCTAAAATTTTATGCATTGAAGATATTAATAAATTTATAGAATATAGTTCTGACGCATTGTATTTAGCAATAAAGGTACGATATTTGCAAAATGTAATTTTTTATGTAATGGATTTAATTTTAGATCGTTTTAATAATGGGTTACACAGGTGCCTGTAGACGAGATGATTAACAAATATGTCCATACATGATTTAGAATTTAAGAGTGATATTATTTGGTGACAGTACCTAAAACAAAAAATAATATCGTAAGAGTTTTTGCATTACGGATGAAAGATGGATTACTTTAATTAAAAAATAATGTCGCCTGCGACCAAAAATATTAATCATTCAAGATTCTTCCTTACATATCGCAATGGTTATTGTATATCGTGCCGATTGGAATTAATACGATTGGCAAAATGCCTAAATTAATAGCTGATTTTCTAAAATTGCCCAATTCAGAGCTTTATACTGGACATTGCTTCAGACGTTCTAGTGCTAACACACTTAGCAGACGCAGGCAGTGATTTGCTGACTATAAAACGTCATGGTGGATGGAAGTCATCTGCGGTAGCTGAGGGTTACATCGAAACATCTATGAAAAGTAAAGTGGCTGTAGCGCACAACTTATCAGGGTCAAGTATATCTGGTCATTCTAGAGTTATATCATCGAATGATTCTCAATCACAAGAGTCTACCATTAAAGCCAATAACATAACTCAGCAAAACTTTGTTACGAAGAATTTGCTTGGCATAACAATACATGCTCAAGATACTTGTTCCGTCAGTGTAAATGTATACAGTAATTCCACGTTTCATAACAATAACAATGTAAACTAAATTTGTATAGAATTTTTGATTAAAGTATTTACAATTTACATGCATTAAACGTCAATTTTGCTTTCTGTCATAATGTATTCAATACAGCCAACCTATAGAAATGAAAAAAGGCGTATCACAATGAAGCACTTTTCGATACGCAAAAGCGTGTTACAATTGCGTTTTTATGAACGCAAAATAGAAAAATACTTTTTGTTTGTTTTAATTGAATCCTGATTCAAGTTTGAATTATTTCATTTGTTTACTTCGTAAAAAGTGCAACAAAATAAAGTAAATATTTAATACGTATTTATAGTTACTTGATTGAGCGACTGTTAACTTAGCCAATTAACTTTTTCCATACAACATATAACAACAGATGTTTATTTAATTGTCCTTATTTTTGCAAAGCAAACTTCTATCTAATCTAATAATATTTTCAATTAGCCTGCCAAAAAACGGCTTCCGCTTGATTTTTAATGAGTTCATACTCAAATGGCGCTTGGTCAAATGATGCATAACGTGGTCTAATTGTGTATGTTGAGCAAGACATGCGCAACCAATACATTTTTGCTATGAAAGGACCTCGAATAACACTGAGGTAGGAATGGTAAGTAAACTTGTACCGTAATTACCTACAAAGTAGGTATAGTAAAAACGGTCCCCTATTATTAAGACCAGGTAATATTTCTTTTAAACATTTCCAAGAATTATCCCCATGAATACTGGAAACATTGCATCTGGTTGGTAGATATATATCATTAGCGGATGGAGAGAAAATATATTTAAGACACAAAAAGGATTTATTTTGATATTTATATCAAGAATAGTATATTAAAAGACAAGTTTCATTTTGAAGTTTCAAAGTACGAATTCAGAGTTTAAGAAACGAGTGGCGTAGCCACGAGTTTCTTAACTGAATGAGTGCTTTAATGTCAAATGAAACGTATACTATTTTTTGCAATTAGTTTTAAAATTTCTCTTTTTGTAAAAGCAAAACGAGAAAAATTTGATAATCTAGGGAAATTTTGTGGCGGTTGTTACCAGTTGTCACCTTGGTTTGGCACAAGATTTAAATTGACAAGTTAATTTAAAATTAACACATTTTTGAAATTTGTTATATATTATATTACTAAAGTAACTATATTATAATATTTAATATGAGTTCTACAACTTTTTCATGCACTCCGCCTGAAATACGGCAAATTGCTGAAAAAACCATTAATAATTTACTTCCGGAGAAATCGTACACTATGTATCAAAAGCGATACAAAAATTTTGAAAATGGTGCAAAGAAAAGGAAATTCTTCATATTTCTGAGAACGTCTTACTTGCTTATTTTGAAATGCTACGTAAAGATTATAAATCGTCATCATTATGGTTGATTTATTCGATGTTAAGATCGTGTTTAAATGTACATAGAAATGTGGATATATCAAAATATATGAAATTTCAAGCATTATTAAAACGGCTATCTAAAGGTTATCAACCAAAAAAAATCTAAAATTTTTGAAGAAGAAGATATTCATAGATTTTTGAAACAAGCCGATGATAAAATATACTTAGCTATAAAGGTTAGTGTTGATTTTATTTCGTTACTTTTTGTAAATTCTTTATATTCTAGGTTATTTTGATAATAGGATATAATGGAGCCTGTAGGCGAGAAGAATTAATTAATATATGTGTGGAAGAGCTTCAATACAATTCCGATTCCATTATAGTCAACATACCTAAAACAAAAACAATGTACCCAGAATGTTCGCAGTGACTGATGTAAACTGTATCGACTTATAAAAAAAATATAATAATCTGCGGCCTAAAACAGTTACTCACAAACCCTTTTTTCTAACTTATCGTCATGGCTGCTTAATTAATAGCCCTATCGGTATTAACACCATGGGAAATGTTCCGAAACAAATTGCCAGTTTTTCTTCATTTACCAGATCCTCATCTTTATACAGGACATTGTTTTAGAAGATCCAGTGCGACACATATAGCAAATACTGGAGGTGATATTTTAACTATAAAACGATTAGGTGGCTGGAAAAGCACGGCTGTTGCTGAAGGTTACGTTGCCTTTCTATGAAAAATAAAATTGATGTTGGAAATATGTTTGCACAGGAAAATAATGTGAATCTACCGGAACTTCTGGAATGGTTCACAGTTTGAGTACTCCAACAGAAGCAATATCACTATCGCAGAGAAACGATAATTTTCAACAGAATGTTTCTACTGCACAGGTATCCTATCACTTCGAAAGATAATTCAACGTTAATATAAATGTTTATAATAGTTGTACTATTTCAAAGATTAATTAAAAATATCAAATCTTACAATGAATTTTAATATATAACCTCAACTTGCTTACAAAATGTCATATATTGACATCTCCATTTCTGTTGCAATGTGACCAACTTAAAATAAATCTGCTTAAATGTTCCATTTCTATTACGCAACTAGTATTGTAATAGACCCTATTACGGCACTAGTGGAATAAATGGTATGGTTACGGCACTAATTGCAAAAAATATATTTTATGTGCCATTGCGAAACATATACAAAAAAATGTAAGCTTGTTAGTTGCTAGTTGATGGAGCATTAATAATAATCAATGGGTATAACACAAAGAAAGGAGACTAGAAGATAGATGCCTTTGAATTATATATCAAATAAGGGATTTCCCTGTGAAGTATCCCTTTCATAAATGGACATTATTAGATACTATATGAAAGCTTCATCCGATTAATAGACTAATACGCTTGTATTATTAAGTAAAGTTAATATTAAAAGCCTACCATCCAACATGTGTGTTTTCTATCTATATAAAATACAGAGTGGTATTGTATAATTATCGCAAAACTGTGTACTGCTCATAGGACGGTTCAGATAAATCTATTATTCATATATCAACGAAAAATGTGTACGTTATAATCAAACATTTTCCCAAAATGCCAATCCGTTACTGAAGTAATGAGGTGTTAATATGTACTAAATTTCACACGTACAAGTAAACGAATTAGTATAGTTAAACTAAATGGTTTTAAACCGTTTCATAAATAATTCATGCATGCCGTTATACAACGTTTAAGCTACATATGTATGTATGTGCTTTTGATAACGAGTTCCAACACGAGGAAACATTATTGTGCAGCTATGTATATTTGCTTATACAGAACTAGAAAAGGGACAAAAAGATTTCGTTGTGTTTGTAACTCACTAGTGTAATTCCGCCACATTAAGGAGAGCAAATCGTTATTAATTAGTACTTCTGAAGCATTGTTACGTCAGTTGGCGAAATGTCGACGCGAGTTATTTGTTATCGTTACACACCGAACTTAGAGTATTAAACCGTACGAAATTAATGTTAATTAATCGCAATACAAAATAGGATCAATGAACGCATAATTAAGAGCAATTGCATGCAATTTTCTAACGTTCAAATGTCGGCTTCGTTATCACCACTTGCGTTTAACTAGATCGGCTCGAGTTTGTTGACTGACGCAATCCCTAGATTGATAAAAATAGAGTGATTGTTAATATTCGAAAGCAAACAATTATGAAACGGATATCGGAAAGATTAGCCGGGCACTCGACTAGGAAGAGCTTGTGTTTTTAATGCGTACAGCAGAGGAAAAGCTGAACCTTCAATTTAGCAACGCATTCACTCCAAAGCATTTGTCTGCGTAATGATTGAAGACCGAATTTATATAAAATAATACCTACCTTACTTAAACCAATAAATAATAATCGTGCAGATCCCTTGCAATTCCGACCAATAGCATGTCTAAATACTCTATACAAGTTAACAACTTCATGCAATATCGAGCTGATGGTGGATTTTTCTTTTTTGTAATCACCAATGCTTGATATCAATCTTTTAATATCACTTCTACTGCAATCCAATTAAGGGGAGGTTCACATATATATATCGGAAAAGTCCAAAAACTTTGAGCTTTTTTTTTTTCAGACAAAGGAAAAGATATACGAAATACGGCTTTTTCTTAATAAATATATTAAAACTTGAACATTAAAAAATTATTTTTTTTTAAAGACAAGACACACTATAACGTTCGCTATTTGTATCTAGGTAGCAATGTGTACAGAAAACACGGTCAAACTGCGTAAACTCTAGATACGCAAAAGTGATCCGAAATTGAAAATAAAAAGAAGAGTTAGAAATATTAAATTTTGTTGGAGGTTATACCTAAATTTAACCAAATAAGTCGAAAGCAAACAATGTGGTAGATACCTGGACTTTGATTTTGATTATTTTCTATTTCTTTTTGTGTGTATGTGGATACAAAAATGTGGAATATTGCAATTTTTAGTATATTATAGGTATAACCTCCAATAAAAACTGTTTACATTAAGAAACGAAAAGAATTAAGTTGATATATTGAACACTTGAAGAAACTAGAACTTACGCAGATATGAAATACATGTTTCGAGAAAAAGCGTTCAAGTTTCTCAGCAAAAATTTTACAAATAGTTCAACATACACTTAGTCAGGCTATTCCAGCACCATACATTAATCCTTCTTCTTCTTCATACTTCTGCATTTGCAAAATTTGTTGCTTCCCTTTAGACAGCACAGCAAGTTTTGCAGCGCTGGACATACTCTGCTCTGCTCGTTGTATGCGCTGACGATCAGAATTGATGACGAAATTTTTGCATCAAGTCCTACTGCAATTCCCACCGCATTCATTATTGTAATACAGAAAAGTAACCTTCATTGAATAAATTTGGCGCAATGTAGGTAGCAAGTTGAATTGTTTATGGGCCGCAGTGTAAATCTTTTGAAGCTAGTTTCTACACACAGAACTAAACGAGTCGTTTCAGTTTGACAATTTTTCCAATGCATCTTTGCAAGAAATCACTCTAGAAAAAAATCATAAATCCGTCTAATAGCGTCTTGATTTTTTTTTTTTGCAAAAGGGTCATGTATGAATGAAGCAAGCTCAACCTTGGCTTCTGCAACGCGCCACTTACACAGGTTGTCTACACCTTTTGGACAATAATGTGTCGTGGATCCGCGTCGGTTGAACATTTATAATGAAATGTAACCCAAATAGCTGCCTTCATTTTATGCAGAATCTGAATGTTGTCTAATTGCTAGTCCACAGTACACTATTGTTAAATTATCAATAACTTTGTCAGTCAGTTTACCAGCGCCTTTCTTCAAAGTCCACTCATTCTTTTTGTACATCTCCAACGCATTCTCTTTTTTTTTTGTGAACAGTAACATCTTCGTAGCGGCTAAAAATCACAAATTGCTAAAAAAGTGTCTTGTCTTAGTCGCCCTATCCGAATCGTGCGAAAATTTCTTTTAAGGGCATCGCATCGACTTCCATTTTTCCTGTGCTACTGCTGATGATCCGTAGTGCGGTTATCTTTGCCATCATATTCTAGCCAGCTTTTATAAGAAATTTAGTGTAGTAAGTGTATCTGCAATAAATTGAACATTTTATAGTAAGTAGTTTTCTAAAGCGTGGAAAGTGTGTTTTAAGTAAAAAGAATATTGTTAGATCAGTTTCTTCAAATGTGCGTTTTATTTCGGATCTAATTGCTTCATATTATTGTAATATAAATAGCTACTCTGTCGTTTATTTGTGATCCCGACTGCAGTAGCATTTCTAATCATTAAAGACAACTATACATACACTAATAAACAATAAGTATGATATTTCGACCCGAGCCGTCCCGAGTCGAATATAGTATTACATCTAATATGCTCCGTTTGTGTTCGGTACACCCGCTCTTTTAATAAGCCGCAGCGGCTTAAACAATGCGAATATTACGAAACCGCTTTAACCATGTATGTTATATATTTGGAGCTTTCAAAAAATGCAAAAAACCAAAAATCGATTTTTCCAGTCAAATACATGTAAACCTCCCCTTAAATAAAGCTGCAACGCTTATTCAATAGTGAACAGAGTGAATGAAATGCGATTATTGCATCAATGAATTAAGTGCATTATTTTAATTAGAAGTTTACTCTACAACAGTAACTAAAATTTAATAGGTTTATAAATAACATACTGTAAGTCATCCACTTGCGATTAGCATATTAACAAATAACATTCATTGTATTGATATGCTTTTCTTCATTTTCTACTCGCGTTCATACATAAAATTGATAACTTGCGGTCATTCGGTAAACCAAATAAAGTCGTTACACAACACTGGTGTTCGTTGCAACAATAACATATTTCACTGAGCCAATTTATTTTCAATGATTTTAGTTTCATTAATACAATGAACTGATTTGATGAACTCGTTCTTTGGACCAATTTTAATGCATTACTTCATGTGAAGAATCACTTCTGTTGTCATTGTTTCAAGATCCATTTATAAAATATGGTTTAGTATTTAATACAAATGGCTATGGAATTAAAACTAATCAATGAATCAATCTGCAGTTTTATATAGTCATTTGACACATGGTAGAAACTGCATAGTAATGTCAAATTTCTTCAAGAACACCATCTGTCTTCAAACACGGGTATTTATTGATTATTTATTGATCAACAACCCTCGTATGCCCTGTTGGAAGCAATATACAGGGTGATTCTCAATATATGCGACAAACTTTAAGAGCTGATTCCCGAGGTTATTTTGATCATAAAAGTTCATATGAGTATATGTCCAAAACGGTTTGGTTTTAAAGTTATTGAATGTTTAATAATAAATTATGAACTATGACTAACACGATATAATATCACAGTTGGTTCTTCAAAAACTATTGTGTTGAGAGGGAATTGTTTATTTGTCATTTCAATATTTGTCAATAGTTGTCATAGAGTATTCATTCAGTTTATTGCCAGTTTCTGTTTTCTAAAATGAATTACACGAATGCTGAGATGTGTGATATGCATTTCGTTTACACTGTTGAAAATTTTAACACTTTTTTGACTAATTTAATAGTCAGGAGAGGTCCACACTCTTTTCGTGTTATTTTGTCTAGAACTATAGAAGTTTAAATTTGACGAGCAAAGATAGTCAAGTATTGTCTATTGCTAAGGGGTTATTTTGTCCAACTGACACGTGGAATTATAAAATACTTCTAGTCACATTTTATTTGATCTAGACTAGACAAATTTACTAGCTGTTTAACTAAATGAATGCGATCTATTGGGTGTTTTAACACCATTTTCTAATAAACACAACGTCTTTTTAATATGCAACTCCTATTTCTTAGTGCTATAATATTCTCTCTTTAAGACGTTTCCTCAATTATAAATATGCAAAACCACTCATTCACAAGTTTTGGTTTCAGCTAAACGTACCAATTTTAAAATGATTTTTTGAGAACCATTATAAAATTAAGTGAATGTTTATGCTATTTGATTCAAGTCTAAACTAATTGCGTAAATATATGTTCCCAATACATCTTTAAGATATTGAAATTTTTTATGCCCACTGGAATTAACGTTTAATAACACGAGGTTACACTTTGCAAGTCAGTCACATTTGGTGGTTTGTTTGGATATGTTAATACGGAGAATCAAACACGAAAACAGATACACGTGCAATGCAGGTGGTGCGTATAATGCAATACTGTATTAGAATAGGTGGGGTTTCTATATTTTTATCCGAGGGAAAAATTCTGATTGGTTGACGCTTCTGAATGTCTAGAAAAATAGTCAATCCTAATATCTGAACAAAGAATTCACACGAAATTCTAGTCATTTCTGTTCTATTCAATACGCGTAGTCAACTCGTCTGGCAAAGTTTGGAAAAATCAACACTAAAATATTTGACTAGCGCAAAATTAACGCCAACACCGTAATATTTTCAACAGTGTACAATGTATTTTTCTCTGTGTAGAACGGTTCCATTATTCCAGACGATCGAATCTAAAAAAATAAAACTCACAACCTTGTTGCATGTGTAACATTGCCGATCTACAATGGGAAAATTACTATAATTTTTTATGTGTGTGAGGCCAAGAGAATATACGAGTTTTATCTGGATCAATATATGTATTATTAAAATATACTGTTGTGAATCTTTATCTGTATACATTTATTTATTTATTGTTCTTATTATTAAGTTCTGATAAAGAAATAAAATAATAATTAGCTAAGGCTAATATTTACTTATAATATTTGAGGAAAATATGAATATAAAAAATAGAAAAATCAACAATTATTACTAATATATGACAGTAAAGAATTTATATTTGTTTTTATTTATTGTTATTTTTTTTATTTATTTTTCGCCTTGCTTAGTTGTGCAAATATTATGTAGAGGCAAGAAAATGATGTTCTTAAAAGCAAATAATTATTTATTTAATCTCTTGTTTATTCTGGATATATAATGACGCCTCGTCTGCGAAAACAAAATTAATTAAAATAACCAAAAACAATTTAACATGATAATAGGAATATTTCCAGCAAATTCCTTCGGAAAACTCGGTAACAGCTTACGGGAAATGAACAGCTACGCGTTAGTCAAGTTGCATTCCCCCTCAACATAACACGACAGTTTCTACCCTAATAATTAAGTTGTAATACGTGACTGCTACCTGCCTTTTCATGCGTTTATGACCGCTCGAACTAATATAACCGTGTTGTGGAAATTTCAGCTTAATTACGATAGAAAATTCGATTACAAGGAGAAAGAAGAAAAGCGAATGTATAGAATTTCAGGCTGGATTAATTATTTAGGTACATTAAAAGTTACGAATTGTGTAGATGACTTCTACGGTATTTTGGGGTATGTGTGTGTGTTAGAAATGAGATTGCAGATAATAAGATCGTCGCGTAGATATAGAGTGCTGTGCACGTGACGGTAGGGAGATGGCAATCCGAGTTTTCCGGACTACAAAGCTATAGGAAAAAGAAAGAGAACGCAAGGAAGGTTTATTGATTGCAATGGTAGTAGGGCGATCGCAGTTACCCGGTTGTAAGTAAATTTAGTACACTTATGGCACATACAACCGGAGTATTTTGCAATAATCGCACAACGAGTGTAGAAAAATTAAATCAGCGCATGAAAATCCTCGAATACTTCATCAATTCGCCGTTGATGGCATCTGGTTTATGTCTTACCCTCCTCTGAAGAACCACGAAAGCCCGTAACGAAATGAAAATTTATCTCTTACCTCATCTATATATACGGGCAGTGTATTTCAGCACGTCACTAAATTAAGATTATCAATCTGTCTTTACGTGTGTTTACACAAAAAAAAATCAAAGGGGAACGCATTTATACTATTCAATATTTGTCGCCCGCATAAACAAATATGCACTACTTCTCGAAGATTTATTCATTCAGTTCTGGAAGTTTTTTTTTTTTTAAATAAGTAAATTTACATAGATTACGCAGAAATTTTCTAAATATACAGTCGGATAAACTTAAACCAGAAACTAGGCGAAAGATAACTTCGCTTGGAACGTTCAGATTTGGATAAATTTCGATTAACGAAGTTCATCAGCCTGATGCCCCGTTTCTGGAAGATGTTAAATCCGCTTGGTGTCTTTGGACAATTTAACAAAAGTTTCGGCGGCAGATATTTGTCCTTGTAAGTTAAGCATTTCACCTCTTGCAGTAACCGTTAACTTATCCGTGAGGCTTGGTAATTTTGGATTATCACGATGCTAAATACGCTTTACATTTTGAAATTATTTGGAATGCTGGTGCGTTTATTTGATTAGTTTTATTTAAAATAATAGACGACGTACTTATATTTTCATGCAGCAAAGCTAAAACATCGAAAGTAAGGAATTCCTTATATTATTTTATTTTGTACTCTTATTTATGTATTAACATATACAGGGTGTATCAGATATAGAGGTAAATATAATAATATGTAGCAGCTGTAATCATATACAATCAAAAAGTCTTAATGCACAGGGGGTCTATCTATAAACATTAACGAGAAAAAAAAAATTATAAATGCCGTGGGCTAGAGCCGTACCTGTGCCCAACCTAAATACTGTCCCGAGTATACCCCCACATACTATTATCATTCAGCCATTAACCGCTGTTAGTTAGTGCACGCCACTTGGAACATTTTATTTAAATTCTTCCCGTCTCGTAAAAAACGATCCTTTTCAGGACCATCATGATTTCATATAAAGAAAATCGAAGCTTGATGAATCGGCAAAAGCGCAGGAATGTATAGATTCATTTTCGCGCGACATCATAGGCGTGTTTGCAAATTTTCTGTATCTACATTTATTCCTATGTAATTCGATTCAATTCATTTTGTGTTATTTTATTAAAAAAATCCAAAAGAAATAACTCAGAGTCATGTGCTACCGTTTATTAACAACTAACTCTCGATTCGACAAAGCTAAAGAAAATAATTTACGTTTTTTTGTAACTACTGAAGTCGCATATCCGGTGAAACTCGAACGTCTTATCAGGATATTAAAAATAATACTTTGTAGATTTACGTAGAATGCTCTTAACAAAAAAGGAATGTTTATTTTATAAAAAGAAGAAATTTAAAATACCTGTTTTGCTATTTTTACAAGGGCCTTTATTTATTCAGAATGACGTTAAATGAACTTACGGCATACCATTAAGAATAATACTAAATGAGTATTTATACATAATACCACATTTAACGGGTGCTTAACAAGACGTTCTCTTGCATCAGGCCCGGACTAAAGAATTTTTGGCTCTAAAATTAACTTTTTTTTTTATTCTTTAATAATGAAATCAGGTTTTGGTGGGTTTGTGCTTTATATGTCGTGCACTTAACACCCAAGCAAAATTTACTTTTTTATTTGATACACCCTGTATATGTATGTGTAATTTAGTTTTCGTTTTCAATGAATTCACTAGATTTATTACTAAAATTAAAGAAAATCCACTAAAATTTTGCACTAGCCACTAGAATATGATTTGTGTACACCAGACGTGCTTTTAATACACCAGATTTAGTGGAAAACTCACCAAGGTGGCAACACTGGTGTAGGTACGTCTGCAAATGAAATCCCCCCCGCCATTTCTAGTCGCTCAGACTGCAATCGACAGTTGGCAACTTTTCACCCGGTATAATAGTTTGAAACAATTAGTTTTGGAACCTTTTCAATCCCTGGTATTTAATAAATACTTTTTTTCGCATTTGGTGTGAACATTTCTTATTTGAAGTCACTGTTTGTTCAAGATTTATATAACTAATTCCTTTTGTATGTTGTTTTAATATCCTAAGTTAAATAGTCTCTACGAAGCCTATAAATACAACCTCTAACTATTTAATTAAACCCGATTGTATATATAGTTAGCAGGATATATTTTCAGCAATTTGGCGGTAGTGACATGCTTACTACATATCCTGATTTTATAAATCACCGTAAATAAAACTATAATACGCGATATTAGAGCATTCCGTAGTAAATAATAGCTAATATTTACATCAGAACGCTCTGATGTAAATATTAGCCTATGATTCTTAGAATTTTCTTTTTTATAAAGTAAATATTACTCATGGTTATAATTTATAACGAAAATGAAAAAAAAAAACGTTTCATTATCTCGTCCCATTTTCTTCCATCGACAGAATTGTTTTTTTTTTTTTCGCACGCTAAGTATAAAATAATTTAATCAATCAATCAATCACCGGCGAGCCCTTATTTTTTTATCGCATTATCCGTATTTCTCTTCTCCATTCAATGCGTCAGGAACCATCACGGAGGATTGAATATAACTGGGGCCCGTCAATGCCGAGTTACTGCTCGGGAGTATTTTGCGAAGAGACGTTTCTTTGTAATCTTCACGATGAGTAGGTGCCGGGCCTCTCAAAAGACTCGGGAAAGGAGATAACGCCAGCCAGTATTGACAAGTTTATGTTACGTATGCATGTATCTATGTATATCTCGCGAGAGAAATACAAATATGACGGCGTTCTATATAACTCTTATTCACTTCCGTTCTGTCTGCTCTCGTGTATTTGCTCTTATTCCTCCGTGTTCCTTGTTTCATTTCCATTAACATATTACGTGTACGCGATTCTCTCAACTACACGTAACGCAGAGACAAAAGCTTACTTCTATCGTGTGTGTGTGCGTTTGATATGTTCCACATTTCACAACGATGAACACATTTAAAATGCACTGATGTATTAAAATTTAATTTATAATAATTTAATAAATGAAATGGCAACTCTCACTTCGTCATTACACAAAAACATGTTCTAACATAATTCGCTAACGAGTGAAATAACAAAACGTTAAAAAAGTTTCAAATATTTAATAATGACACTACGATCTTTCACCACACAGTAGCTTCATCAGGTGAATGAAATGTAACTAGGTACCACACTTATCAAGCCATTTCTGTTTAGACATTTTCGGTTAAGGCGGGGTAGGTTTGCATTAATAATAACATACATACCATACATAGATAGAGTAGTCTCAATATAAGAAATACATATTACGTCATCATAATGTCAACGTAGAATACGCGAACTGAAGCTATCAGTGGCGGAGGTGATTTAAATTGACAGAGGGCTTGAGAGAAAATGCACGCCAGTAACAGAAGTTACTACAGAAAAATAGCAAATCAAATTAATATTTAATAATAATGTTGAATAAATTAATATTATTATTAAATTAGTTATTGGGTACGTCAATATTTGGAAACCGTTCGTAAAAATATTTGGGTTAATAGAAATTACATAATAATTATAATACATCGTAATTTTCAATGAACAAGAATGTGTTTAGATACATGAACATACACTAAGAAGGTAAAAATAAAACATTGAATTTTGTCTTAAAATTTATTTAATTTTAAATAAATTAGTATTTATTTGTTTATGTTCAAAAAAAATAAAGCACCAAAATAACCATCGTCATTTATTAGGAATAAATATGAAATACACAAAGTACAATGAACACATTACTATATGTGAAATATTATAATTCAAATACACAAGTCCTTTCTAAAATACTATATCACTGGATTAAAACAACTAAACTATATTTACAGTAAAAAATAAAACTAAGCGGTGCCTGTTAAGAGTTAAAAGATCACGACACTGTATTCTCAGCATCATCGTCATACTCGTCATCATCATAAAAATCTTCATCAGTTTCTGATTCGCCAGTGTTCACAACCAAATACCACCTCATCTGTTATCATATCCAACAGGTGCTCCGTTTCCAAATAGTCTTCTACAACTTTATCAACGTGGTTACAAACAGATTCCCATTCTTCACGAGTTATAGAAGCAAATTGTTTCTAGCTAATGCCTCCACATCGTCTAACTTAAAAGTAACCTTTCTTGCAGCGACCCAGTTTTTTACAATAGCCATATATTTCTCAATAGGGTTAATTCGGATGGTACGGTGGCAGCCTTAGAACACTATGCCCATGAGATGCTAGTAACTTATCTAATTAAATTGTGGCGTTTCCATTTTATTTTTCTTTATTAGTTCATAAAGCTCTGCTTTGTAAAAGCTAGAATCAAAGGAATATATTCCTTGCCGTCAACCACTACGATCATTTCAGCCTTTTTTGTTCCAGAAGTTGGGTCATAATGAAGTTTTGCATTATGATAAGACGCATTTGTCCACTATCAAAACACTTCCTAGGTGGAAGATTAGGCACCAATTGTTTTGTCACCCATGTTAAAAAATTTGTCGCATTTCATATCATCGTGATAGTCACCTATGTTTTGTACCTTAAGAAAAAAAAAAAAACCAAAGAATTTAATGTGCTTTCATCTTAGAAATATCAATAATTCTTGCTTTTCAGAGCATTTTGAGAACAAAAATATAATGATTACATAATAAACTATAATACATTCAAGGAGTACCATAATATTAGATGAATAACGAAGTTTTCATCCATTAATATAATAACTTCTACATACAATACATTACTAAATACCTGATCGAAACATAAGTAATCCGTTAATCTATGAACCCTTTTACCACCAGCATGCACCATGATTAAGCGCCTGCCCTTCGAAATAGGTTTCTTCAGTCCTAACAGTCTACCATCTGACCATTCCTTCGGCTGTGTATGGGAACTATGAATGTATGACTCATCCGTAAATACTATTGGTCATTTTCATGGAGTAACCTTGTATGTGGCGTAGATATTTTATGCGTTTAGCTCGTATTCGTAGCTTTCCATCAATAATTTCCGTTTATCAGAAGTTCTTTGCCACCTGCAAGTGAATAAAATATATAAATTTACTGTCATACATTAATTTTCTGTATGAGTTACATACTTAAATCCCATCTTTTTTAAAACATTTGAGAGAGTAGTCAAAACCTCCTTCGAAGATTATACCATTTTCTTGATTTTTTCATAAATTCCTATAATTAAATAATAATCTGTTGTATAAACATTAACAGAAAGGAAATTATATTTTTGACCTCTTATGGTAGGTCGTCTTTTTTCAATGTATATAAAAATTATGTACAATAGTACGAATTGTTTGTTTATCTTCAATACGAAGAGTACTTTTGGACTGGGGCGTGTTCGTTTTCTGCCAGGGCTACTAAAAGAGGTAGCTCTTCCTGCATCTACATCCTCGGCTTCCTTGACAATACTTCTGTAGTAATGTCAGATATTCCCGTTGCTGCAAGTAACCTCTCTTATAGTGCGACAAAGGTATTATTGGAGCATTATTTGCAGCTTCTTCCTTCATAAATTTTAATACATGCGCAATGATTTCCCTTCCCTGGCTATGAATTATTTTGCCTTTCACGCCAACTCTTCTTTGGTGTTGATGCGACTGTTTTCAGCCATCATAAGCTTATAAACTGATTTATAAAAGAGATTTCTATAAAAAAAATCTTATGCAATGCAGTCAACTTACCACTATCTATAAACAAGTATGAGATGTCTTGAAAAAGACACTTATTTATATGAAGTAGGTAACACTAGATAATAATAAATAACACACGGTAAAAAAGCGATCAACTCCCACAAATTCAGAGACAGACACTAATTTGAATTTTGACAGATGCGAATTGTCGACTGACGACGCCGCTGAATTCAAACACCCCTATAGCTGGCATAACGGACTCAATCGACGACTCCCCAGCGCAACCAACACGGATATGACGTAATATGTATTTCTTAAATTGTGACTACTCTAATATAGATGAGCCTTTCTTCTGTACAAAAACTTCAGTAATTTAAACGATCTTAGTGAAGACCGGCACAAATTACGCGGAGCGCCGGTAGAAATAACTGAATGAAGACGGCTGCGTTAATTTGAACCGCTGATCTACAGTTGCATATTATCAATACTACAGTTAAATACTGTAACAAACTAAAAAAATTACAGATTCGAATTACGTATAAGCTAAATACATATTATTTAAAATCAAATAAGTGTATGCAATTCATCTGTAATTTTTTAGAGTTGTTTACAGTATTTTAATTGCAGTATTTGATACATAAAGATAGTCAAGTATTGTCTATTTCTAAGGGTTATTTTGTCCAACTTGACACGTTGGAATTATAAAATACTTCTAGTCACATTTTATTTTGTCTAGACTACACAAATTTACTAGCTGTTTAACGTAAATGAATTGCGATCTATTGGGTGTTTAACACCATTTTCTTAACACAACGTCTTTTTAATATGCAACTCCTATTTCTTAATGCTATTAATAATTCTTCTCTTTAAGACGTTTTTCTCAATTTATAAATATGCAAAACACTCATTCACAAGTTTTTGGTTTCAACTAAACGGTGTGACGCAATTTTAAAAATGATTTTTTGAGAACCATTTAATTTTATAATGTGTGTGAGTTTTATGCTATTTGGATTCAAAGTCTTTAAACTTAATTGGTTCGTAAATAGATGTTCCCAATAGATCTTTAAGATTGTTGACATTTTTTATGCCCACTGGAATTAACGTTTAATAACACGAGGTTACACTTTGCAAGTCCAGTCACATTTGGTGGTTTGTTTGATATGTTAATACGGAGAAATCAAACACGAAAACAGATACACGTGCAATGCAGTGGTCGCGTATAATGCATACTGTATTAGAATAGGTGGGTTTCTTATTTCTATCCGGGAAAAATTCTGATTGGTTGACGCTTCTGAATGTCTAGAAAAATAGTCAATCCTCATTACTCATGAACAAGAATTCACACGAAATTTCTAGTAATTTCTGTTCTATTAAATACGCGTAGTCAACTCGTCTGGCAAAGTTTAGAAAAAATCAACACTAAAATATTTGACTAGCGCAAAATTAACGCCAACACCGTAATATTTTCAACAGTGTAGTTTATTAATAAATTTGGTAATTGTGGATTTGACCTTCGTCTGCTTTTTATCCTGATTAATACGATGGATCCGCACTAGGTCCCTGAGTCAGACTTAAAATAATAATATAATTAATCTATACAAATCCCTATTCAAAATGTTTATCTCAAATGCTTTTATAAACGCCACCATATAAGTTTCGGATAATAATGGAATCTGTAAACAAAATAGCATAATAATTATTTTGATATCATCCCCTAATTTGAAACCAACAACAAACTTCTGTACCATACTTGATATTTATCTTGTACTGTACACACATCCCAAAATATGCATATATGTACAGGTATCAGATAACGAAGTTTCGCCCGTAGAATGATAAATTGTAGAACTTATGTATATACTATGCAAATGCGAACGTTGGTAGATATGTAGATATACGGCTTATTATACAGAGAAAACTGTATAATACATAGTGTGATCAGATATTTAGCTTTCAGGTAGACCGGATTACATGAACTCTGTAAGAAACTAAATACTTTTTCTTATTTGGAAACTTCCAAAATACCTAAACTTTTATTTTTGTTTTCACGTTTTTCGACTGCATTCTAAATAACGCAAACTACAGAAGTTCCATTCTAACAAGCGTTAAATTAAAAGAAAATAATAACTGGACAAGCAAAGCTAAAATGTATGCCACTAGTAATTAGATTAAAACATATAAACAAGTGTTGCTAAATGGTTTCTATCCACACATCTAATTAAGTTACAAACAAGCAGACACAAGGACATTGCAGGAACAAGTCTAATAATAACAAATCCACCAATACAAATGTTACCGTTTGATGTTGTGCCAGCATTTATATAAGTTTCCTAGTTTGCGTTGCAATCAATAAAATCAGTTTTGTGTTTTTCCTGGAAAATATTATTTGAAACACGCTGGACATTACATTACCGCCGTTGATTTTTTATTCTTTTTCCAAATACCACTCATGCAATGCACAACGACATAGAACGATGCGTAATTGGAAACTATTGACATTTCAAATAACTACACAGTGATTTTAAGAATTGAAAGAAAATAAAATATCAAATTACACCCAAAAAAAAAAGTGTGCAAAAAACACATTGATAAACACGCTGACGCATTTAATTGGTTACCCCTTCGTTCGTGCTCTTGTTTAACGTAGCCGCATTGGCTTAATTGAATTTTAATTCTAATTTCTGATACCTTTGTTGTTATGCATAGGATGATCTCTGCTTTTTCTTCTTTTATGTATCTGAAATTTTTTAAAGGAAGTATTTCCAGCGAAAAATAATTTTAGCTCTCAATTTTCCATCCAGAAACGATATCTTAGATAAATTGAGTATGGATGATTTGTACTTATGTTCGGCAATAAAATTATAAAGGACATACGAGGACATATGATAACAGCTTTTAATCTGAAACGCATGTGATTTAGCTGTATTATAAAACACTCACCTCATTACCGATGATAAAATTATAAAAAAAATGATTAAAAAGCAGACAGTAATAATTAAAAGAAAAATTAATTTGCTAGGACCAAAGCTAATATATCTAAACAGCATCCATAAAATCTAGTTTGGCTATGTATAGTAATTTAATTTGTTTTCATTTATTTATTTATTTATTTATTCAACGCGACTTTTTTTTTTGCTTTCTTCTTAAAATAATTATTAAATTTTGGAATTTCCCCATAATGCATATATTTTACGTAAATATAATAACCCTTCGTTAGTGTGGTGGGGTATGCAATACCTCAGCATCTAGATTTATAGCTCTGAGCTAAAAATCGAATATTATAGAGTCCTCTAGCGCTCTGTACTTTCATTTGAAGGTTTCAAAAGTAAATTACTATGTTTTATGGTGTTCCAAAGGATGTTATGCACCCTCATCTTGATATTTCTCACATCAAGACGACACCAACAAGTCCTTCGGAAGTTACACTGTTGAAAATATTACGGTGTGGCGTTAATTTGCGCTAGTCAAATTTTTATTTATTTTTACAAACTTTGCAGGCGATTGACTACATGTGTTTTGTTAGAACAGAATTTACTAGAATTTGGTGTGAATTCTTTGTTCAGATATGAGGATTTCTATTTTCTCAGACATTCAGAAGCATTCAACCAATCAGAATTTTTCCTCGGATAGAAATATAGGAAAACCCCACCTAATCTAATACAGTGTTGCGTTATACGCAACACCTGCATTGCACGTGTATCTGTTTTCCAAGTTGTTTTCTGCGTATTAACATTATCCAAACAAACACCAAATGTGACTGACTGCAATGTGTACCTTTGTGTTATTAAACGTTAATTCCAGTGGGCATAAAAAATTTCAACATCTTAAAGATGTTATTGGGAACAACTATTTACGTAATTAGTTCAGATTGAATCAAATAGCATAAAACATTCACTTAATTTTTATAATGGTTCTCAAAAAATCATTTTAAAATTGATACGTTTAGTTGAACCAAAACTTGTGAATGAGTGGTTTTCATATTTATAATTGAGAATAAACGTCTTTAAAGAGAGGAATATTATACACTAAGAAATAGGAGTTGCATATTAAAAAAAGACGTTTGTGTTTAGAAAATGGTGTTAAAACACCCCAATAGATCGCATTTATTTTAGTTAAACAGGCTAGTAAATTTGTTCTTCAGTCTAGATTCAAATTAAAATGTGACTAGAAGTATTTTTTAATTCCACGTGTCAGTTGGACAAAAATAAACCCCTTTAGCAATAGACAATACTTGACTATCTTTGCTCTGTCAAATTTAAACTTCTATAGTTCTCGACAAATAACACCGAAAGAGTGCGGGACCTCTTCCGACTATTAAATTAGTCAAAAAAGTGTTAAAATTTTCAACAGTGCACCCTTATCTTGATATTTCTCACACCAAGAACACCAACAAGTCCTTCGGAGGTTACGGTAAGAGTATGGTGAGCTCTGGTGAGGTGGAATCTTTTATGGATAGCGAATTCGAAGAGGAAGAAGAAGCAAGAGTTATAGGAGGTAGAACAACAAGTGCAAACGAAGCAACATAGCACCAATTTTATAATTTGACCAATGGTGGCACGCTTTGGATGAATTATCTTCCAATTATAGCGCGGCAAGAAATAATCGCCGCTGGCCTTTCACTTTGTTTTTCCCATTTTTGAATAATGCTGGAGTAAATGCTCAAGTAATATACAGGGTGGGCAACCGCATTGGCGTCGGTTTATATACGAAAGTTGGTAACACATTTTCAATTTTTTTTTTTGTTAATGGTTATACAGGTTTCAGGAAGACCGCATTTCAAAATTATTTTGAGGTATACTGGGTGACCAAAGTTGTGAAAAATTAAATGGAACACCCTGTATATTATGACATATTTCGATAGTACAGACTAAATAAAGACAAGTTGGTGTCAAGTTTCTTATGCCTAACTCAATTCGTTTACGATATAATTAACTATCCTTCAAAATGTAGACCAAAATTGCCTTTATTTAGTTTGTACTATCAATCATAATATAGTAGTCAATAATAGTCATAATAATATACACTTTATTTATGAAAACTGAATTATTACACTGTTGAAAATTTTAACACTTTTTTGACTAATTTAATAGTCAGAAGAGTCCACACTCTTTTCGTGTTATTTTTGTCGAGAACTTATAGAAGTTTAAATTTGACGAGGAAAGATAGTCAAGTATTGCCTATTGCTAAGGGGTTATTTTTGTCCAACTGACACGTGGAATTATAAAATACTTTCTAGTCACATTTTTTTTGATCTAGACTAGACAAATTTACTAGCTGTTCTAACTAAATGAATTCGATCTATTGGGTGTTTTAACACCATTTTCTAAACACAACGTCTTTTGAATATGCAACTCCTATTTCTTAGTGCTATAATATTCTCTCTTTAAGACGTTTTTCTCAATTATAAATATGCAAACCACCTCATTCACAAGTCTTGGTTTCAACTAAACGTTAGCAATTTTAAAATGACTTTTGAGAACCATTATATAAATTAAGGGAATGTTTTATGCTATTTGATTCAAGTCTAAACTAATTGCGTAAATAGATGTTCCCAATACATCTTTAAGATGTTGGAATTTTTTATGCCCACTGGAATTAACGTTTAATAACACGAGGTTACCACTTTTGCAAGTCAGTCACATTTGGTGGTTTGTTTGTATATGTTAATACGGAGAATCAAAACACGAAAAACCAGATACACGTGCGAATGCAGGTGGTGCGTATAATGCAGATACTGTATTAGAATAGGTGGGTTTCTCTATTTCTATCCGGAGGAAAATTCTGATTGGGTTGACCGCTTCTGAATGTCTAGAAAAATAGTCAATCCTCATTTATCTGAACAAAGAATTCACACGAAATTCTAGGTTAATTTCTGTTCTATTAAAATACGCGTAAGTCAAACTCGTCTGGCAAAGTTTGGAAAATTCAACACTAAAATATGTTGACTAGCGCAAAATTAACGCCAACACCGTAATATTTTCAACAGTGTACAAATAATCCACCTAAAAAAGGTACTACACGAGGCTACCTATTCTATTTAATTTTAATATACCACTGTATTTCATGTTCTATTATTATTAACTTGCATTTACAGTTGCAATAACAACTATATCACATTATATTTAAATTAGGATATTATTTAAAAACAAAAAAAAATCATCGAAGTACAACAAATACGCGGAATGCACCCCTCGTGTAATATAAAAAGGTTCGATTATACTTTGATTCTAAAGATAGGTATTTCGAAATACCAATATAGAACGAAGGAAAGAGAAAAAGGACCATTTCCTTAATGTACTGTCAATTTTTTTATCCCCTCTTTTTCACTTGATCGGAATGGCAGTAAAAATAAATATATACATAAGGAAATGCCTGTATTTTCCCCGCAATTTTACCGCATCTCGAAATTATATTTCTCTCCCCCAAAAATCCGACGCTACACTTCCAAAGGGGCCTTTCTCTACATTATATATCGATCCAATGAGAACGTTTCCAATTGCTTTTAAATTTATAAAACTCGATTTGGGGATATTTTTTTTTTTTCTTACACATTTCTGTCTACCGCATACCGCCACCCACTTTCTCGGGAAGGATTTTAATTCGTTTTCGAGAGTTCCTTTATATTCTAATACTCTATATTGGAATCACGTACAGGATGTTTCATTTAAAATAGCCATGCATATTCGATCATATTTTTAGGTTACCCAACATTGAATCTTAATGGAAAAGGTTTCTTTTAAAATAAGGAATATCCGAAATCAAAGATTCAGTCACGAATGAAATAACCCTAGGTGCACGCACATAAAATAAATAATTCAAATAAATTTGACTTAGGTTAAGAATATTATTGCTTCATATATATTTTTTTTTTCATTCAACAACGAAGAACTTTACTTTATCATACCCTCCATAGCCTCCATTACTGTTCAAATATTTAACACTAACTAATTTGTATTGTTGGATAATAATTAATAATTCAAATTGGGATCGACATGTGTAAGTATTCACAGCGTTGTCAAATACTGAATTAAGTACGTTTTGTATCGTTGAATAGCATTCCAATTGCGATAAATAAATGTATAAGTGAAGGGGCATATTTCGATCACATGGCTTTTGAAATGTTAAAATTAAAAAAACCACAAAATCATTGTTTGCTTG